>LR738712.1:463998341-464022214 GCA_902687465.1 Secale cereale | reverse complement strand
GGGAAGGAGATGGAGGATGAACCAAGTGCTGTTCAAGAAAGAGAAGCCTTACCGGGAAGCAAGCAATATATAAAAGCTAAGTTATTAGAATTTGAGCAAGTTTAAATTTTTAAAGTTGTCTTCTTTGAACAACCACACTTTGTATGGAAAACCTGTGCGCAGAGGAACCTACCCGTGGCTAGCCGCACCTTTATCTTGTTTTCGAGTACGCTCAACGACTTAAGTGAGCTGCGACAAGTGTCGCGCCCTTGTTTCGTTTTCGAGTTCGCTCAGCAAGTTAAGTGTGTTGCGACTAGCTGCGGCAAGGTTGCTTGCCGGTGAGACCTTGGCCAGTAGGCTACTCAGAGTCCAGCACTCAGCGCTCGCGCCAAAGGACCCTTGCCGGCAAGCTCCCTGGAAGCGTAGGGTGAAAAGCATACAAAGTAAAGGACCAAGACAAGGAAGATAACATTGCACTAATTGATCAAAATAAAGATAAATATCTTACAAGGGATAACTTGTCGCAATGATTAATGAGTTCATAACACCCTATGCAGCAACAAAAGAGATAAAGGAAAAGGAGGCCTAGTCTACGCGGTCGCCTTCAATCCTGGAGATCTTGTTCACTTTGGCGATGATGTGGGCGACCTGCGCCTTCAGCGCCTCCATATTCGCGTCGGCCGGCAAGCTGCGGAGAACGTTGAAGAGGTTTATACCGGGATTGCGGTACACAATCTTCGTCAGAACGCGCTCCAAGGTTCCCGCGCAGAGCTGGCGCGACTCCTCGGCCAGTTGCGCGGGAAGCTTCTTCCGAAGAACTGCAAGAGCCGGCGCGATCCCTCTGAAGAAGAGGCTGAGCTTGGCGCTGTGGGGGAGGTTTGGATCCGGATAGTATATAAGATGCTCAACCTTCAGCGCCAACAGCTCCTGGTCGATGTTGGATGCGGAGGCCACCAAGTCATCGGTCCATACCTCGACGGTACAACGGAAGTTCTCAGCCGCAGTGGTGGCGCTCTCCACCAAGCCTCGCTCCCTGCGGAGCTCTTCCTTCAGCTTGGTTTCCCGGTCCCGGACGGCGTCGAGCGAGTCCTTCAGCGTGGAAACCTTCAGCTCCAGATCCTCAATCGAATCCTTGGCGGCCTTCAGCTTGTCGCCCTGCTTGGAGAGACGCACTTGGAGTTCGGAGTTGGTGTGGGCGTCCTTCTCGCGCTCTGTGTTGAGCGCGGTGACCCTCTCCACGCTCGCTTTCAGAGACTCCTCCAGTTGCGCAAACTTGGCCGCGAGCTCCTCCTTGGCGGTCTCCGCGACAGCCGCGGCGGCCTTTGCCTCCTTCAGCTCTCCGCCAAGGGCCTGCTCCCGGGCGGCAAGGTCTTCCTCGTGAGAGTCGAGGTTGACCTTCCGTTGGGTGAGCTCTCCTTCTCGCCGGGACAGCTCTTCTCCGGCGAGTCGCTGCTGCTCCTCGGCCTCGGCCTTCTCCAGGAGCCACTCCTGGTACTCCCCGGCGAGCCTCTCGCGCTCCTCCGCCACGTCGCGGAGGGCAGCCTGGTTGGCGGCGCGGAGCTCCGCCGCGCGCTTCTCCATGTCGGCGGCCGCCTTGGCGGCAAGGGCCTCCCGAGACGCGAGCTTCGCTTGCCTGGCCCGGTAAAGGGCCAGGAGCTGATGAAGCAGCTTCTCCTCCTCGGGCCCGTCGCTTCCGCCGGGCGCCTCGACGATCTTCAGTCCCGCGGAGGCGAGAACCTCTCCATCAAAGGCCTCTCCCTCCGCGGGGGCTCGCGACGAGGATCCCCACGGCACTTGGATGAAGATGCCGTTGGGGGCCTCCAGATAGTAACCCGACTGCTCCTTTCCGGCGGAGGGGTCGGCGGCCGGCGCAGCGCTTGACGCTCCCGTCGCCTTCGGGCCGGCAGTATGGCCGCCGTCCCCCTCCCCGGCCGCTGCGTCTGCGGTCGGAGCAGTCTCCTCCACGGCAGGCTCGGCGGCTTCCGTCGTGTCTTCTACGACAGGGGCGTCGCCGCCGCCGCCCTGCGCGCCCTCCTCCTCGACGACGACTTCTGTCTCCATCTGCTCGGGGGGAGGAGGATCTAGAAGAAGAAGAAAAAGAAGAAGAAGTTCAAGCAAATATCCAAAAAGAGACGAATCCAAGAAGACAAAATTACAGAACTTACCTTGACGGGCGTCGGCGGCGGCGGGCTCCCTCGCCGGGGAGCTCTGCCTTGGCGGGGTGGCTGCCCTCGCCGGGCTGCTCGCCCTTGGCGGAGTACCCACCCTTGGCGGAGTGCTCTCCCTCGCCGGAGAGTTCGCCCTTGGCGGGGACGGCTGGGCCTGCGGCTCCTCGGGAGCGACCTCCGGATGCTCCTGTGGTTGCGGCTCCACCTCTGCACAAGACAATCGTGACAAGAAAAAAACATCAGGATATTAGCACAAGAAAAAATCCTCAAGCGCGCCCGACGAGCGGAAGAATCAAGCCCAGACTTACGCTGGGGGCTGCGCTGGGGGCTACCCCTCGGAGCAGCGCTCGGGTCCGGCAAGCTCGTCGCCGGGGCGTCCCCTGTCGCCGCGACGAACGAGTCGTCCTCGACCTCGACGACAGGAACCTTGGCCTTCTTCACCGCTCGCTGGGCCAGGGTCCTGGAATCAAAGCAAGAAGCAAGATCAGAATCAGCAAAAGAAAAATCAAGACAAAGTTAAAGAAGATACAAAGCCTCGAGCTCTTACTCCTGTTCCTCGTCGTCGTCGTCGTCGCTCAAGGCGGAGAAGTCGAACGCCACCTGAGACGCGTCCGTGCGAGGAGCAGGAGGCGAAGGCTCCCTCGGGCGCTTGGCGGTCCCCGGGGCTGGGGGCTGCGAAGACCCCGCCCCTGTGGACGCCGAGGCCCGGGGAGCGGGCGGAGCAGCCGCTCCGCTCTGTGAAGACCCTCTTCCGCTCGGCGCTGACGTGCGGGGCGCCTCCGCCGTGGCCTATGTGCGGGTCGCCCCCGCCGTGGTTGGTGCGCCGGGCGCCCCCGTCGCAGCTTGACTTCCCCGGGTAGCTCGCGCCGCCCGGCGAGTTGGTTGTTGTCGGGGCGCCTGCGCCCTCGTCCCCGTCGTCGCCTTGCGGAGACGCTTCAGCGGAGATCGCCTGGGACTTGCCCGAGGCGGGGAGGTCTCCGATGACGAGGAGAGGTCGTCGGCGTAGAGCCCCAGAGACCCGTCAGAGTCCTCGTCGGCCCCGACGTCCTCCTCCTCCTCCTCCTCCTCCCCGGCAGGCTTGCTGGACCCAGCACCTTGCCCTGCGGCCGTTTTCCCTTCGGCGCCTCCGCCCCCTCCGGCGCCTCCGCTCCCTGCGGCGCCTCTGTTTCCTCCGGCGGCGCTGCCTCTCGCCGCGGCCTCGGTCAGGATCCCGGGGATCCCGGAGTGCCTCAAAGAGGGGACCCCGGCAAGCTCGTCGGGAGGAAGCTGCAGTAGTCTGCGGATCTTCGCCTCCTCTGCTTGGCAGGACGCATCCACAGCCTCTGCCTCGTCGGGCGTAAAGCCAAATTCTCCTGCCGCTGCGGCCGCAGCGGCCTCTTCAACCCGAGAAGCTATATAAGCAATCTCCTGGTCGGTGGTGTCCCGTGTGAGCCCCTTGATCTCATCCTTGTTCTTCGCCACCTCCACCAGGTTGTCGAAGAAGCTCATGATGACGTCTGGCTTGGGCGGAATCCATGTGCGGTCGATACCGTGCGAGTCACATGCGGGCATCATGGCGTGAAGGGAATCCCGGGCCGTACTGTTGCAGAGGGGCACCACTCCCCGGGGAGCTCTGAACCACTCTGGGTGGGCCGGGTCGTGCTTAAAGAGTTCCCGGACCATCCCCTTCAGCTCCAGCGCCGTGAAGTTGAAGTTTAGCCCCGGGCGCAATGTCATTACGTCCGCTGCGTTGCCGTACTCCCATGCCGGCCTCTTCCTATCTTGTAGAGGGGCAATGCGGCGGCGGAGGAAATCTGCTCCTACCTCTCCGACGGACAACCTTGCTACCCGGAGACGAAGAATCCTGATGAGGGCGACGTTGAGCTTGACGTCGTCCGAGTCCAGCTCACTCCAGTCCTTGCCGCGCACGATGGCCGTTGTGCGCGGTGCTGTGAAAGGTTGCGGCTCGTCCTCAACTATCCAACACCAGTCTGCACGCCACTCCTCCCACTTGCCGCGGAGCTCCCCCGGCAAGTAGGACTCCTTCTTGTTCAAGCGGAAGACCCAAGAAATCCCCCCGGAGAGGGGAGTACCGGCTTCTACTCTAGGGGTGAAGAAGTGCCTAAACAGCGCTACGTTCGGATAGATCCCAATATAGTTTTCGCACAAATGTGCGAAAACCGCCATCGTGAGGATGGCGTTGGGGGTGAAGTCAAGAAGGTGGAGGCCGTAGGTGTGCATGATATCGCAGAAAAAGTCGGAAAAAGGGGGACAAAGGCCGCAATGAAAGAAAGCTGCGAAGAAGAAGTACCCGCCGGGATAATTGTCCTTGGCGGCGGCGGGATAGGCTCTGGTCCGAGGGTGCGCCTTGGTCTCCTTGGCCCAGAACAAGTAGTACTTGTTCCAGAGCTCCCGCACGCTGAGCCTCGGCGAGAAGACGACGTTCCGCTTCCGCAGCAGAGTAAGCCTCGCCGCCTGCTCGGATTTCTCCTTCTTGGTCTTCTCCGCCTTCGCCTTCTCGGTCTTCAGGGCCATGGCGGAGGCGGCGAGGGAAGAGGGACGAAGAGTCCGGCGGCGCCGCAGATGCGGAAGACGGCGGAGGAGGTGTGGAGGCGGAGCGCAAAGGGGATCTCTGGAGATGGAAGAAGAAGCAATGAAGGCGTAGGAGGGGAACCGCTCCTGCTTCCTCTGCTTTTATGGGGAAGTGGGGGGCGTTTCGCTCTTTCCATTAAAAGAACGTGGCCACGTCCCATCCCATGACGCCGCAATCGACGCGTGCCGTTACGGAGGGACGCGGCGGATGCGGAAGTGGATTCGGCGTGCCGTGGGCCGCGCGTGCCCGTGCACTGTTTTGGGCCTGGCCCAACAGCGCTCGGCACCGTGTGTGGCCCAGGCCCGGGGGCTCCTGTCGGTGTACTAAGGTAGGGGTACCTCAGTACCCCAACTTGTGCACGGGCAGTAGCAGCTTCCCGCGGCAGGGCCTACCACGCGTCTGCCGGAGACCTTCATGCTCCATATAAAACCATTAAAAAACAAAGTATACAAGACAGAAGATCAAGACCCCGGCAAGTGGAGCTTGCCGGGAAGGCCGTCCCAGGCTCAAGATTACCTCACTAGCACAAGACCCTGGCAAGAGGAGCTTGCTAGGAAGGCCAGAAGATTACATTTCAGATGACATGCCTCGGCGCGACGGGCGCCCCGGCAGGGCCCGGGGAGCGACAAACTTTAGAGCCCGACAAGCTCCCGGGCCCGGCAAGGTCAAGACCCCGGCAAGGTGCTTGCCGGGGATAGTTGCGCTGTGTGCCCGCGCTCCAGCTCATCGGTCCACGCGTCGCCCTGGGGCCATTCCAGGGACGCGTGGCGAATGGCTGTGCAGCCTGGGGGACACGGTGGCGCTCCACGGTGATAAAGCTATCGCCGTGGCAAACGGAGACGCAAGGGCGGGCGCTTTTGGGGTCGACGGCGACGGGCATTAAATGCTCTTGTCCCCCACTGTCAAAGTAGGGGATGACCACTGTTCACGCACTGTTCATCCACTGTTCCCGCACTGTTACAACTACCACCGCTATTACATTTTTACCCTTTCTCTTACGTTGACACCTGTCGGTGACCCCTTGCACTATAAAAGGAGGCCCATGCGCAACGTAGAGGGGGTTCGGAACCTAGATCGCTCACTTGCTCGGTGTAGCTAGTTCTTCAAGCTCCCGAGCTCCCCAACTCCATACAAACTAAGCAGGAGTAGGGTTTTACGCGTTCACCGCGGCCCGAACCTGGGTAAACTGCCTGCGTGCTCTCCACGATCTGCTCTTCGTGCTCCCTCCGCCCTCTTACCGCACAGACAAGGGGCTCCGGTCCCATAGGTGTTCGTGGTGGACAGTTTCCCCCGACAATACCCCTCCACCCACTCTTCTGAGAGAGAACCACCTACTCAAGTGTTGAGATCAAGACATTCCATTCCTACAATATGAATCTTGTTCTCTAGCCTTCCCAAGATGCTTTCCACTCAAGTCATTCTTCCACCATATCCAAATCTGTGAGGAGCTGTTTGAGTGTTGGGAAGACTATCATTTGAAGCGTTTGAGCAAGGAGTTCATCATCAACACACCGTCTATTACCTTTTGGAGAGTGGTGTCTCCTAGATTGGTTAGGTGTCACTTGGGAGCCTCTGACAAGATTGTGGAGTTGAACCAAGGAATTTGTACGGGAAAGGAGATCGCCTACTTCGTGAAGATCTACCCTAGTGAGGCAAGTCCTTCATCGGCGATGGCCATGGTGGGACAGACAAGGTTGCTTCTTTGTGGACCCTTCGTGGGTGGAGCCCTCCATGGACTCGCGCAGCCATTACCCTTCGTGGGTTGAAGTATCCATCAACGTGGATGTACGATAGCACCACCTATCGGAACCATGACAAAAACATCTGTGTCTTCACTTGCGTTTGCATTCTCCAAACTCCTCCCTTTACCTTCATATGCAATTGGTTTACATTCTGCTTCTATACTCTTAGAATTGCATGTGTAGGTTGATTGCTTGACTTGTGCCTAAGTGCTAAAATCTGCCAAGAATTAAAATTGGGAAAACGCTAGGTTTTCTATTTGGTCAAGTAGTCAAAGTTGCATGCTTTACCTCCAATACCCATATACTCTTGTCATGGATGCTTGATATGTACTGTGAATGTTTAAACATGTGCCAAAACTCCACCTCAACAAGAAGAAAAGAAAAACGGCCACTTCTCCTGCTAAGAGTCTATTCACCCCCCTCTACACATACTCTTCTTGATCCTTTCAATTGGTATCAGAGCTTTGGTCTCCATGCTTTGGTTTAATCACCATTGGAGGAAGATGGATGAGTCTATGTTGGGGAGTATTAGACATAGAGTACCTATGCTTGATGGGGAATTTTATAATGAATGGAAAAATGAGATGCTTAAGATCTTCAATTAATATAATTTGAACAAGTATATTGATAATCCTTATATGCCCCCCAATATATGCTTCAAATCCTACTTTCAATGAGAAACTTGACATGATTCGAAATCTTAGAACTATTAATCTTATCACTAGAGGATTGCCTAGAAACTTGGTTGTATGTGTGCCAACTTTTGAATGTGCTTATACTATATGGAGATTCCTTGAGGAATGATTTCCGGACTACTCTTAATAAAATCTGGATGAGATTCTCCATAAGTCTATTGCCTTGAATAGGATCAGTACTAGTGTTCCTAAGTTTAGTGATTGCTTATTTGAGCTTTGTGATCTCATGCGTGCCAAAGGAAATGTTGGAATTATTAGCAATATTAGTTCCGAAGTCATTAGAATTCATAGAGATGAACATTGTTACGGTCATACTTCTAATGAATCTCTCTCTCTAGGTGTTGATCAATCACATGACGATGTGGAACATGGATACAATGATGAGGATGATGATAGTGACTATGATCTTGATGAACAAATGATACATTTTGGTCTTATGGCAAATCTTCATGGTTACGCAGCCGGAGGAAAGGAATGGGTGCTTGATAGTGGATGCACGGACCACATGACCGGAGATAAGGACATGTTTGATGAGCTTGCTAGAAATGATGGTTCACGAAAGTATGTTACCTTTGGTGACAACTCTAAGTGTAAAGTTGTTGGCCTTGGTAAGATGGCCATATCCAAAGATAGCTCAAACAAGAATTTCATGCTTGTAGAATCTCTTGGATATAATCTTCTCTCCGTGTCTAGATTGGCTGATTTTGGTTTAAATGTGCTATTCACTCATGTTGATTGCCAAGTCTTTCGTAGAAATAATCCTAATATGGTCTTTACCGGCATTCGTAGAGATGACCTATACATTGCTGACTTCACTAAGAAAGCCCAACCTCGCACTTGTTTTATTGCAAAATTTTCTAAAGGTTGGTTGTCGCATAGAAGGTTAGGTCATGTCGGCATGAGACATCTTCATAAGCTAATTAAAGGTGATCATATCCTTGGTGTTAAAGATGTTATATTTGACAAGGATAGAGTTTGTAGTGCTTGTCAAGAAAGAAAACAAGTTGGAGGAAGTCATCCCGTGAAGAACATCATGACTACGAGAAGACCACTTGAGCTACTTCATATGGATCTTTTTGGTCCCAATGCTTACAAAATCCTCGGCGGTAACTCTTTTGGATTATTCATTGTTGATGATTTTTCAAGATTTACGTGGGTGTTCTTTCTTGATGATAAAATGTAGGTCCAAAAGATCTTCGAAAACTTCGCTAGGAAGGCCCAAAATCAATTTGAAGTGAAGATCGAGAAGGTTCGCAACGACAATGGAACGGAGTTCAAGAACCTAAATGTGGATACCTTTCTTGACGAAGAAGGGATTTAACATGAGTTCTCAGCTACGTACACGCCTCAACAAAATGGAGTTGTTGAGAGGAAGAACCAGACACTCATCGAAATGGCAAGAATAGTGCTTGAAGAATACAAGACGCCAAGACATTTTTGGGCGGAAGCGGTTGAGACAGCTTGTCATGCAACAAATCGCTTGCATCTTCACAATCTTCTCGGCAAGACGGCATACGAGCTTCTCACCGGTAACAAACCCTAAGTTGGATACTTTCGAGTATTCGGCTCAAAGTGCTATATTCTTGATAAGCATCGTCGTTCTAAATTTTCTCCTAAATCTCATGAAGGTTTTCTACTTGGTTATGGCTCAAACTCTCACACTTATCGTGTCTACAACAATTCCACCCGAAAGGTTGAAGAGACGGTAGATGTGATGTTTGATGAATCTAACGGCTCACAAATAGAGCAATTTCCAATTGAGTAGGAGATAAAGATCCTTTGGAAGCAATTCCAGACTTGTCTATTGGCAAGATCCATCCAACGGAGGTAAAAGAGAGTACTTCGTTCGTCCATGTGGAAGCTTCTACCTCACGATAAGGTGAACCACAAGTTGACTTGGAGGCATCCACAAGTGGAACACGCCCTAATGAAGGAAACGAGGAGATGCATCAAGATGAACCTCATCAACCTCCTTCTCCACCTGCACAAGGGGACAACAACACCAACACCAATGAAGAAGAAGAAGATGATGATGAAGAGGACGTTCCACCCCGATCCAAGAAATAGCTTTCACGAGTTAGAGCAAGAATTGCTAGAGATCATCCTGTAGAGCAAATCTAGAATGGCATCCAAACCGGGAGAATCACTCGCTCTAAATCTCGCCTAGCTAACTTTTGTGAACATTACTCTTTCATATCTAACCTTGAGCCTATGAAGGTTGAAGATGCTCTTGATGATCCTGATTGGGTGAACGCTATGCATGAAGAGCTACACAACTTTGAGATAAATCAAGTGTGGACATTGGTCGAGAAGCCCGACAACAACCACAACATCATTGGTACCAAATGGGTGTTTCACAACAAGCAAGACGAAGATGGTCAAGTCGTCTGCAACAAAGCACATCTAGTCGCCCAAGGCTACACTCAAGTCGAAGGTATGGACTACGGTGAGACATATGCCCCCGTTTCTAGACTTGAATCCATAGCATCTTACTTGCTTATGCTAATCACCATGATATCACCTTGTACCAAATGGACATTAAAAGTGCTTTTCTCAACGGTGAAATTGAGGAGGAAGTTTATGTTAAACAACCTCCTGGCTTTGTTAATCCCAAGAAACCTAATCATGTTTACAAACTTCACAAAGCTCTTTATGGTCTTAAACAAGATCCAAGAGCGTGGTATAAATGCTTGACCAAGATCCTTATTGAAAAAGGTTTTGAGAACGGAAAGATAGATTCCACTCTTTTTACTAAAAGAGTTAATTGTGAATTATTTGTGTGCCAAATTTATGTTGATGATATCCTATTTGGTTCTACTAACCCCCATTTTAGTGAAAAATTTAGAAAGCTAATGTTGGAAAAGTTTCAGATGCATGTGATGAGTGAACTCAAGTTCTTTCTTGGTTTGCAAATAAAGCAAACTAAAGAGGGTACCTTTGTTCATCAAACAAAGTATACCAAGGACTTGTTCAAAAAGTTCAACATGCAGGAATGCAAAGGTATGACTATACCCGTGCCTACTAGTGGACATCTTGACTTGACTAAGGATGGCGAACCGGTTGATCAAACAGTTTACCGCTCTATGATTGGTTCATTGTTATATCTATGTGCCTCCCGTCCCGACATTATGCTAAGCGTGTGCATGTGTGCACGATATCAAGCGGCCCCTAAAGAATGTCATATTAAGGCTGTGAAAAGGATAGTGAGATACTTAATACATACACCAAATTTTGGCATTTGGTATCCTAAGAGGTCCTCTTTTGATCTTGTTGGCTACTCCTATTCAGACTATGCCGGTGACAAGGTTGATACAAAGTCCACTTCGGGTACTTGTCAATTTCTTGGTAGATCTCTTGTGTCTTGGTCCTCCAAGAAACAAAACTCGGTATCCTTATCCACTGCTGAAGTGGAATACATTGCCGCTTGTTCATGTTGTGCTCAATTACTTTGGATGACCCAAACTCTTAAAGATTATGCTATATATGTGAAACGTGTTCCATTGCTTTGTGATAATGAAAGTCCTATTAAGATTGCTCATAACCCCGTGCAACATTCTCGAACTAAGCATATTGAAGTTCGTCATCATTTCATTCGAGATCATGTTGCTAAGGGTGATATCAATCTTAAACATGTTCGCACCGATAAGTAATTAGCGGATATATTTACTAAACCGCTTGATGAGAAAGTGTTTTGCAGGTTGAGAGGTGAATTGAACATTATTGATGCCTCATACTTGGAGTAGGAACTCCATTTGGATACATGCAAGTCATAAGCCTTTGACTAATCCTTGATATTTCTCTTATGATGATGATCATATGTCTTGGATATTTGTACCCTTGCATGTTATCTAACCCTTGTAGGTACTTGGATAAGCCCAAATCCATGAGAGTGCAACTCACTCACATCTTGAGCAATCTCTACATCACCAAGTCCCTACACCGTGGTGGTTGAAGACAAGGAAGCATGAAACTCTTCAACATATCCCTTGACAATTTCTATATATCAAATTTCATTTGGTATCAAGTTTTCATGACTATCATTTTGGATACACAAGTCCTCATCCTTGCAAATCTAACCCATGTAGGAAGATGAACCCAAACTACAAGTGGTGCTCCCAGTTCTTGATGAGCTACATCAACCTTGAGCACCTCACACAAGTTCAACTACATGATCAAGATCAACACCACCACCCAAGGTATGTCATTCCATCTTAAGAGAAGCTTTACCCCAAGTCATGGTTCAAAGCAGCTGAACAAGATGTGAATACATCAACATGCTTAAATGAAAATGGCAACCCCATTTTGAGCTTAAATGATGAGTATTACATATGTCAACTGTCTTCGCTTGACTCCTAAGTCAATATACTCTAGCATAGGTGACCTTGTCGCCGACCAATTCTAGATGAAGTTCTCTAGTGTTTCTCTAAGTTCTTGCATTTGTTCCTTGCATTTTGTTCCTCTTCTTTAAACAACAACACCAAAAAAAACTTCATCTAGATTTTCTTTTCTCTGTTTTGTCTTGCATTTTCTGCATCCAATTCATTGCAAATCCTTCAGTTAATTCCTTGCAAATCTTTGTGAGATCTTATTTACCTAGTGAGCTGAGATGAAAAATTGTTCTCTTTGTGTTGAACTCGGGCCCACCAATTTGCCTCTTTCGGTTAAGTCGTACCATCTCGGTGCCACCGAAGAAAACAACTCGGTGTAACCGATGTCAATACTGAAGAGACAATTTGTCATTCGCATCCTGCATATTTGTTCCAGCTCCACTCAATGATTCTTGTCCTCTACCAGCATCACATTTTATATATACTGCTCTGCTCTGTGACTCAAGGACTAAACCTATTTTGACTCACACTCCAGAAGATCCCTTTTTGGAAAATTATGTCAAAGGGGGAGAGAGAGTTCACAACAAAGCTTATGGGGGATAGGGAGTTCACATGCCCCAGATGCTTGGTGTTCAAGAGGAGAGAAGCCATGTGTCTTAAAGAGGGGAAAGACATGTCTATGTTATTGATCTGGTCTGTTGTGCTATGAATCCGTTTCATTGCTCTGATTCTGTTTCCCTACTTTCTTCCTTTATCCAATATAAGATTCAGGGGGAGAAAGACTGTTAGGGAAGAAAGTCTTTGAATTCATTGCATATCTTTTACCTTTGGGAACATGTCTGTATTCAAGAGTACCCAGTACTCACTCTCTACATGTTATCCCAATCTTGGTACTCTTGTGGCTCTTTTGTTGCTCTGTCTAGTAGATGTACCTGTGTTATCTAACCTTGTTTACTCAGGTTCATCTCTTCATAAACTAGCTCAAGATCACAAGGTAAGTATATGCATCACACTCATGTGCATGAAGATTTCTTGCTAATGTACATATTGTTTGCAAGAAGGAATCATGAACATGAGGATACACTTCATATATTCATATCAATTTGCTCTGATTCATATAGCCAAGATACATGTAACTCATTGCTTGCTCTGTCATGTCTATGCTTTCACATGCTCCTATATTCCATATTTACATGATTGCATACATGTAGGGGAGCCTATGCATGTTACATGTCCTTCCAAAGCTCTACCTGTCATTCTTCATATCTTTATCTAAAGCTTTGATGTATGTTGTCATCAATTACCAAAAAGGGGCAGATTGAAATCACAAGTGCTCCCTGGGTGATTTTAGTAATTAATGTCAACATATCTCTTGTTGGACTAATGTTTTCATCTAGTATGTTTCAGATAGGTTCAACAAATGGAGTGGCATTGACTAGAGGATGTGGAACCCCTTCAAGATGATAAGGACAAAGGATTGGCTCAAGCTCAAAGCTCAGGACTCTACATTTTCTATTTCAGTGATCCAAGATCACATTGGGTCCATAGGAAAGCCAATACTATTAAAAGGGATGAGGTGTTGCTTAATGGCTTGCTTGCTCAAAGTGCTTAGTGATGTGCTCCAAACTCTCAACCATTTTCTCACATCCACATATGTCCTAAACCAAAAGTCAAACTCGGCCCCACCAAAACTGTCTATCCGGCGCCACCAAGTTCATTTGACATAGCCACTGCCAAAACCCTAATCACTTCGGTCTCACCAAAAGGGATCTCGGTCTCACCGAGATGGGAATGTAAACTCTCTGTTTCCTATTCGAAACATTTTGGTCTAACCGAGATGTGAAAATCGGTCTCACCGAGTTAACATTGCAAACTCTCTGTTGCCTCTTTGTAACGTTTCGGTCCAACCGAAACGAGCGAATCGGTCCCACTGAGTTTGCCTGACCAACCCTCTGTGTGCTCATTATCAAAATCGGTCCTACCGAGTTTGTGTAGTCGGTTTCACCGAGATTACGTTATGCCCTAACCCTAATGAAATCGGTCTCACCGAGTTGATCATAACGGTCCCACCGAAATGCCTAACGGTCACATTATGAACTAAATCGATCTGACCGAGTTCTCTGAATCGGTCCCATCGAGTTTGGTAAATTATGTGTAACGGTTAGATTTTGTGTGGAGGCTATATATACCCCTCCACCCACTATTCATTCGTGGAGAGAGCCATCAGAACATTCCTACACTTCCAACATACATGTTCTGAGAGAAAACCACCTACTCAAGTGTTGACATCAAGATATTCCATTCCTACCATATGAATCTTGTTCTCTAGCCTTCCCATATTGCTTTCCACTCAAATCATTCTTCCACCATATCCAAATCTGTGAGGAGCTGTTTGAGTGTTGGGGAAACTATCATTTGAAGCATTTGAGAAAGGAGTTCATCATCAACACACCGTCTATTACCTTTTGGAGAGTGGTGTCTCCTAGATTGGTTAGGTGTCACTTGGGAGCCTCGGACAAGATTGTGGAGTTGAACTAAGGAGTTTGTACGGGCAAGGAGATCTCCTACTTTGTGAAGGTCTACCCTAGTGAGGCAAGTCCTTCGTGGGCGATGGCCATGGTGGGATAGACAAGGTTGCTTCTTCGTGGACCCTTCGTGGGTGGAGCCCTCTGTGGACTTGTGCAGCCGTTACCCTTCATGGATTGAAGTCTCCATCAACATGGATGTACAATAGCACCACCTAACGGAACCACTAGAAAAACATCCGTTTCACTTGCGTTTGCATTCTCCAAACTCCTCCCTTTATCTTCATATGCAATTGATTTACATTCCGCTGCTATACTCTTAGAATTGCATGTCTAGGTTGATTGCTTGACTTGTGCCTAAGTGCTAAAATCTGCCAAGAATTAAAAATTAGGAAAAGGCTAGGTTTTCTATTTGGTCAAGTAGTCAAAGTTGCATGCTTTACCTTCCAATACCCATATACTCTTGTCATGGATGATTGATATGTATTGTGAATGTTTAAACATGTGCCAAAACTCCACCTCAAGAAGAAGAAATTAAAAACAGCCACTTTTCCTGCTAAGAGTCTATTCACCCCCCTCTAGACATACTCTTCTTGATCCTTTCACCGCGTCGGCAATAAGGAAACCTCTCCTGAAGTCGGAAAACGGACCCTCACGCCACCCTTGGGTTAATCAAGCTAAGTTACTCCTCTACCCTCACGAGGCACATGAATATCGTAACATAGCATGAGAGCATAAAACATGCCATAGCAGCATGGGCGTCACAGTTCATTAGACGCCCCAGTCGGGCTACCGACCATTTTTTGAAATGCAAGAAGGAAGGAAAGCTAAACAAAAGCGAGCCGAACAGCTGCAGCAGCTCACGAGATCCGGCCCCATGTGCCTCCCGGGCTTAGCTCAGTTTGAGCCCTTCTCGCGCTTCACCATCGCGCAGCGTCGAGATGACCCATCGCCGACCTCGAAGCGAGCCCGGTGGCGCGATGGTTAGTCATAACCACCACTTCTAGTTCTCTCGCTACTAGAGGAGTTGCCGCCGCTGGATGAGCCACAACCGTCGCCAATGGCAAGCCCACCTGCAGCCTCATCGCGATTATTGCCAAGGCCGAGCCCGTCGATGTCGCTGCCGTCTTTGGGGCAGCACCCTGCGCGGCGACCGTCCACCCCAAACACCCTCACGAAGAGGGTTGTGGCGCCATCATACTTGAAGTGGATGGCACACTTCCTGCCCAAGCCGCGTGCACGGGCGAACGTCTGCCAATCATGGGCTAGGGCCACATTACCCGCGGCTGAGATCTCCACCGCAACCCAGCATGCTTTGTTGCAGCAGCCATCTGCCTGCATCCAGAGGCCGTCGAGACCCCCGACCGTGAGCTCGTGGGCGAAGAAGCGCGGCAGTTGAATCCAGACGCCGGCCGGACTCTCCGGCCACACTACAAACTCCAGGAGCACCTCCGACGAATGGAAGCCTGACCGAGGAGGCCGGACAACCATGGCACGCCCTCCCGCGGCAAGGGGGCTACCGCGACGAGAGTGGCCCCTGCCACGGGAAGAGGTGTCGTAGCGACCGCACAGGGAGGCATCAACACTAGAAGGAGTACGCCCGTGACCCTGAAGCACAACTGCAGGGGTAGCGACAAGCTTGCGGGGGCGGCCCCACCCCCTCTTGAGAGGTGGCAATTCGGATTCTTCCTGGCGAGCTTTCCCTTTCTCCGCGGTGGAGGACCTCTTTGGTGGCGCCATAGAGGCTGCAACAAGAGGGCGGAGAAGGGAGGAAGAAGGAGAGGCGGGCGACAAGAAGAAGGAGATGAGCAACAGGGGCTTCACCCTCTCCCCATTTATAGCCTGAAGGAGGCCAACCGCCAGCCTCCACGATCTCGCGTAATGATGGTTTTTCTGTGCATGTAGCAGGGTCTTGTCAATTCGGGCAGTTGCCGAGGCAGCATGGGGAAGCGGAGATGCCCACGTCCAATCAAGTCGCCACGCGTCGACCAAGGCCACAGGCGATTGGGGCCTGCGACACTTTGCCCTTGCCCCTTTGGCTTCACCTCGAAGCTGAGTCAGAGCGTGCCTTGGGCCCGTGGGCTACTGTCGGCGTCCTGGGAACGGGGGTACCCAGACTTTCCTGCCTGCGGCCCATGGCGTGGCTCCATTAGCCGCCTGGTACGACCCAACTTCAGCAACCGCAACTCATGACCCTCGCGAGGGACCAAGCCTCGCAAAGCGGGCGACAGCAAGACCTCCCTGGGGGCAGTCTCCCTAGACTGGCTCTCGAGGAGCGGAGATATCTATTCAAGGTGCACCTCGCGAGGTTCACGTGACGTGAGCCATGACGTCCAAGGACAGGCGGGCGCAATGTACCAGTTTCCCCTTTGGTGCTAAGTAGGCAAGCGCAGGCACGGAGTCCCGATGGATCAGGCAAAGGTTTCCATATCGGTGCAACAAAATCAAGGACCGTCGGGGCGGTAGAATCGAGGTCATCGTGGATCCCGGCATGGCGTCACCACCAGAGCATTTGGCAGGTGAAGACCGCTTTTGTCAGGATAACTTGCACTAGTTGTTCCCCTTCAAATTTGGCCGTTGTGGGATCCCTTCCCGCCGATATTTGGGAAGAGGACCAGGGCCACTATAAATAGGACCTAACCACCACCATAGAGGGGATGGAGATACAACTCATCTGATCTGATCCATTCCACCTCACACACCACAAACTCATCCGAGCCCAAGAACACCTCTCCTCCGGAGGCTGTTCATCCCTTGTACTAGTTCATCCTCAGCCATACAAGGGAATCCACCACACACACTGGAGTAGGGTATTACACCGCAAGGTGGCCCGAACCAGTATAATCCTCTATGCCCCATGTTATTTGAGTTCGTCGAGCAAGGCTGTGGAATCATAGGGTGAGCGCGCTAGGGAGATACTGTTCTTCGTGCGCACCCCATAGTTCGAACCTCTCAAGGGTTTGCGGAACCCGAAATCCGACATTATTGTCTACTTGGGTTGGGGTTAGAAGGGGTGTAGCTGGTTCTGTGTGAAACTGGGTAGGGGTACAATCTGTGGGAGTCTAGGTTATGTGTGGTGGGGCTGGTTCTTGGGCAATTACAATTGTGGTTCTATCTGCATCGCTGAGTAGCACGATCTTTTCTGAAGACCGTGTTTTTACTCCCATTGAATGTACATACATTGTATTATAGATAGGTGCAAGATAGTAGGGAAGAAAACAGGGCATGAAATAATTCACATTTATGTTGTCTAACCAAACAGGATAGTATGACACAATTTCACATATATGGTAGCTAAATAAACAAGATAGCATGACACAAATTCACATATATGATGGCTAACTAAACATGATAGAATGACGTACTTCAAAAAATAATGACTATGTAAAAAGGATGACATGATATAACTATACGATGTGTCTATTAAAGTGGTTGGCATGCCATAATTCACATACATGGATGGAAACATGATGGCATGATATAATTCACGGATAGAATGACATAACTCAATATATGATGACTATGTAAACATGATGAGATGATATAACTATATTATTTCTTTAGAAAATGGGTTGGCATGCCATAATTCAGATACATGATGTCTATGTAAACATCATGGCATGATATAGTTCAAATATATGATTTATAAACTAAGCAAGTGAGCATAGGTCAATCGCATATATGATGTGTCAACTAAGCAGATGGCATTCGTTGTTGTCTATATGATCTAAAAACTAAGAATTGCAAGACAACATATGCATGATATCAGTAATATAACCCTGCCAAGTTTGAGCATACACCTCAGGGGGAAAATAGGACTTGTCATCTGTCTCTGAATCCTCGTCTGAGCATCTATCTGTAACCAGCAAGATATCTGCTTCAGCAGGTAGCATGGTATGCTCTGAAGACCTATTTTTCACTCTTGATTTTGCATCACCAATTCAAATGGCTGATGCACATGAAGAGTAGTTGAATATACAAACATTGTCGGCAAATGGAATATGTAATACAAAAAAAGGTTGGCGTGATATAATTCACATATATGATGCTTGGGTAAACAGCATGGCATTGCATAATTCACATATATAATGCCTTGCAACAAGATAGCATTGCATAATTTAGATATATAATGTCTTGTAACAAGTTGGTATTGCATAATTCACATATATGGTAACTAGACAGTAAACATGTGGCATTCACACAAAGCATGTCTAAACTAAGCAAATAACATGGATATGCAAGACACCATATGCACGATATGAGCAATATAACCCTGACAAGTTAGAGCACGCACCTCATGGGGAATAGGACTGGTCATATGTCTCTGAATCTTCCTCTAAGGAGCTATCCGTAACCAGCAAGACATGCGCTTCATCAGATAGCATTGTTTGCTCTGAAGACCTTGTTTTCACTCCAGATTTTTTCATGACCGTGTTGAATGGCTGATGCAAAGTAAGAGTAATTGAATGTACTATTGTTGAAAAATTTATTACGTAATAAAAAGGGATGGCATGATATAATTCACATATAAGATAACTGGCTAACAAGGATGGTTTTGTAAAATTCACATATATGATGTCTGGCTAAACAAGATGGCATTGCATGATTCACATATATGATATAGAAACTAAACAGATGGAATTCACACAATACATGTCTAAACTAAGCAGAGGACATATTTTATGTGTAAAGTAAGCAATGCAAGGCACCATATGCATGATATGACCAACATCAGCATGCCAAGTTAGAGCAAAAGACCTGAGGGGTTAAATAGGAGTGATATGCTCCCTCTAAATCCCCCTTGAACAATTATCTTCCTCTTGATTACAGTCTGGAATGGGGGAGGGGGTTGCTTTTGCGCCCACCATGGAGCGGCACTTGCATGAAATTTTATTGCCACGCAAGGCTCATCTCTTTTGCTCTACTGTTCAGTACCATTGTGTACAATAACTAACATGCATAGGAATAAAATCTAGTGAGATTATGTAAGGTGTGCATACTGTGGATAGACCCAAAACCAATGATTGCAGGCAGATAATAGCTTTAGTTAAAAAATACAGATATTGGCTCCTTTAATGTTTGTTTCCACCCAACATGAAACTCACAGTAGACACCAGAGATTAATCAGATAGTAGACAGATAGTATTGATTGATGCCCCAATATGTAACCCACAACCATTTGAAAACTCCAGTTTGAGCATAAATTTGGACCTGACTCGGAGTCTAATCAGTGAACATGACGATAAAGTAGCATGTCATCATGTTAAGCGATGCATAACGTAAGCAGACACGAAAGAGTGTGACCTCTCTTGTGGACCCGTGTAGTCCTCAAGGTCCTCTGCTCAGTTGATGATGCCAATGCAGTTGTCGTGGCTGACGACGGTGGGGTAGAAGATCTGAGGTGGCGAAAGACAGTATGGAGGGCGGATCCCTGCTATGGTGAACCCTTCCGTCGTTGGAGCAGCTGAGCTGGGCTGGACCACAGTGCAGCAGGAGCGGGACAAACCACACAAGGTTTTCTTTGACACATATTTGTAACAGAAGTAATTCTGTAAGGGCTTGTTTGAATTGGAGGATTCTAACAATGCAGAGATAGGAAATACACAGGAATAGGATAGGAATGCACGTGCAAAACAGAGAATTTAAAAACACAAGATTTTTGTCAATCTGGGTGTTTGGTTCACAAGAATTGGAAGATCACAGGAATGCAAAGAAGCATGGTGAAATTAATTTTCTTGTGGTTTCAATTAATTTGAGATAGTTATAATGCAAAGAAGCATGGTGAAATCTTGAGATAGTTATAATGCTATTATGCTACTATCTCATAGTCTTGTGCTTCATGAATAGGAATTTGAAAAGGAGGCCAAGTGGATATTAAAATTCCTACGGTTTTTCTATCAAGGAGACACTAAAGGAACAAATCCTATAGTTTTCCTTTGCTCCATTCCTTTGAACGAAATGCATGAATAGTAGTATCATAGGAAACTTTCCAATTCCTATGTTTTTCCTTCATTTTTCCTTTCAAGCACTGGCGATTCTAGTAGGCAGGCTTGAACAGGGAAAAGCCTACACTCCAACAATGTTTTTGTGCTACTTCTACTACTTTGGACCCAGGCCATTGCCCTACTAGCTCAACTCCCAGGCCCATCTAGAAATGCACAGCTCAACGCGTAGAAATAAATAATGATTGCTTTCAAGAGAGTCCACCACGGATTGCTAGGTTGCCTGGTACCTCACTACTTGTTATATAGGAGAAACTAATCGTATTTCATGTTACTACGTGTGCTCAGTGGACAATATATATAACATGAAGAGTAGAAAAGCGATGCAGCAAGTGTACAACCTCTTTGGCGAAGCCAAGTCGATCTCAGCATCATTGGGTTGGTCGCTTAGGATGATGCGGCTGATGTGGCAGTCAGAGGAGGGGAAGAAGATCTTAGGCGCCTAGAGAGGGAGCCAAGGGTATTGCTCGGCTGTGATGGAGGGTATCGTCGTTGGAGCAGCTCCGGTGAGTTGTACGATGGGGAGGCTAAAGCTGGACAAGAGAGAGAACGTTAACCTGAGTGGAATTCTAATAGCATCTCCAATAGATGATGTAAAATACATAACCACAAAGTGCTAGATGTAAAATACATCAGCCGCTCATCTCTAAACTTAACTGTCGAAACTGAATTTAACTGTCGAGGCTGAATTTAGATGTCGAAACTGAATTTTACCGTCGAAACTGAATTCTGTTGTCGAAACTGAATTTTACTGTCAAAACTGAACGCACTAATAGCAGAAAAGCAGTAGCAGCAGCAGCACCCGGAGCAGCAACACGTCCGAGAGCTGGGACAGCTAGTCGTGTAGCAGCATCTCAGGTAGCAGCTACAAGGGTTCAAGCCGTCGAGCAAGAACAGGATCTCCTGCTCGTGCAGCAGCAGTGCAAGGAAGACTAGAGTAGCAGCGCAAGCAAGAGCAAGAGCAAGAACAACAGCATGAGCAAGAGCAAGAGCAGACCAGGCAGGGGTCCGGAGAGCAAGAGCAGAGCAGCAGCGCAAGCGAGAGCCAAAGCACCAGCTGCTCCAACTGATGTGGACTTCACCGCCGAGGGAGCGACGACGTAAAGGTAGTGGAAGGCAACACTGTCATAGATGGAGTAGTGCCATGGCGGCTCGGGACCGAGCGCTGACAACACTGTGAGATAGAAGCAAGAAGAAAATGCAGAGATTACTGTAGAACCTCTTTGGTGGCGCCGATTAGGCCTCAATTTCATCCGAGGAATTGGTGATGATGATGCTCTTCCGGTGGTGCAGGTGAAGACGGCGGTGTGGAATGGAGGTGGCGCGAAAGGAGAGGGGAACGTCGGGGCAGCTCGTTGGAGGTGGAGGCTAGGGTGGCTGATCCAGCGGGACAACGAGATCGACGACGGATCCTCATCCGGTGTGGTGGATGAGGGAGGTTGAGGTGTTCTGGTGGACGTCGTCGGGGAAGAGGCTCCGGCTAGGTGGCGGACGGAAGAGGGTGTGGGACTTCGCGGTTTTCACAGCCTCAGTGTTCGAATGGGGGCGGCGGAGGGGATAGGAGCGGGAACCATGGCTTAGGGACATGCTTGTCTGAATTGTGGGGTAAGTTATGAAAATACCCCCATCGATTTGAACTAGGTGGTTCTTTCGGTTCAGGGGGTATCACTGGAATTTCGCAGGAGGTGGGAGTTTTCGCGCGCGTTATAATTTTGGGATGGCAACGCGGGGCTTGAGATGGAGGGAGTTTTCCGAGCACAATGAGACAAAGAGATATCATAAAATTTTAGGATAACAAGCCGCAGGTTGAAGAGGCGGGAGTTTTGTAGCACAATAGAGAGAGATGCTAGCTTGAAATTTCAATAACAAGGCCCCGCATGAAATTTTGGGAAAACAAGCTTAACGTGTATAAAAAAGACAATTCACACCCCACAAGAGAGAGACATGTCATGTTTTACTATATTACTAGCGAGAGCCATGTCGGGATTTTTTGCATGAGGTGGGAGTTTTCGCGCGCGTCGTAATTTTGGAATAGCAAGGCGCATGTTGAGATGGAAGGAATTTTAGGAGCACAACGAGACAAAGAGATATCAAAAAATTCGTGGTAACAAGGCTCGGGTCGAAATTTCCGGACAAGCGTAATGTATATTGTACCAAGTCAATTCGCACTTCCCTCGATGAAAAAACAAAAAGAAATTAATTCGCACCACACAAGAGACTCTAGTCCCGTTTTATTGTATGAGTTAATACAAATGCCATTCAAAACTTTGAGTCCATGTTATGTTCAATTAAAATATTTCGTTACGTGAATAATGCATGTAACCTACTGTTCAAATGAACATTTTAGTGCATTCCAAACGTATATACTACCACTTCAATATGAACTAATTTTTAGTTTGTTTCTCTATTTGAATAAGATCTACAATCATGATTGTTGTCAAGTTAAACCATTTGAATTTGTTTATCTATTTTAAAAAGATCTACAATCATCATTATTGTCAAGTTAAACCATCATTTGTATATTATCTTCACAGCACACCACATGATTACTGTCGAGTTAGATATGAACTATGTGTACTATATGAACTCGAACTCGATTACTGTCGAGTTAGATATGAACTATGTGTACTATATGATTACAGTCGAGTTAGATATGTACTATGTGTAGTATATGAACTCGAAGTCGATTTTTTCAATCCAGTTTATGTTGATTTCAAATCATAGTGCATTTCAAGCTCTGGCTAGATCTTCATAATCTAAACCATGTCTCACATGTATAATGTGTTTATCACATAATGTATGGTGCCTCGCACCTACGCCTACAAGTAAATAGCTGTGTGTTGCAAACGAGACACATTATCAAGAATTCAGATAAAATGTGAGATTGTTTGATATCACATAATGTATGATTTAGATTGTTCGATATTTAGTTGTGAGCTGCAAATGCGACATGTCATCACAAATTCATAAAATGTGTGAGGTTGTTCGATAAATAGTATGGTTTAGATTTTTTGATATTTAGCTGTGAGTTACAAACGCCACGCATTATCACATTATAGTATAACATGTCCAAAACCACACCACGCGTATCACCGCTATATTCATGCAAGCATAGGTTTATAACACTATGATCTCTTATTCAAATATATGAATCCACTTTCATATCATATTATGATATTTGTTAGTCTCTTACACCCACACAATCCTCTAAACTTTGTAGGCAGCGCAAACTATCTCTCGTGCATGCACATGTGCTCCTCGCCCTCCCCCTCCCTCAGCATTCTATCCATCGTGCACATTTATTTATTTTCTTTATGTCGTTCTCCCAGGATCTCCACAACTCCTTCTTTTCAACACACACCGATCGATAAACCTCTATAGAGATGTCTCCCTGCCACATAGACACACACTTTCCATCTGCTCCTTTCTCTGACCATGCCTCATGCATGTCTCTCATACAGTCCCACACACATGAAAACTCTCGCCCCTCTTTTCATCGATCTCACAATCGCACACTCCTCCCCCGACCCCTATATAGTAGGCCCCTCGCACCACCTCCTAGCTCCATCCCTCTCTCTCTCTCTCTATCTGTCTCTGTCGGCCTTATTTGCCTCTAACAAATGGATGTACACCGACCGATCTCCCACTATACATATAGTTATCTAGGTCGTTTATAACTCATTTCCCCCATGCTCCGATCGATCTAACTCATTAGTTATGTCTCTCCCTTCCCGCGACACACAACAATTGATCTACCGATCTAGTTAGGTCTGCTTACCAAACACATATGACCCCCCTTCATCATCCATGCATGCCTCCCTACACATCTATCACACACACACACACACACACACACACACAC
>LR738712.1:463844510-463998105 GCA_902687465.1 Secale cereale | reverse complement strand
CTTTAGTTAGGTCTCTGCCTCCCCCCCCCCCACACAAACACACCGATACATCGAGCGCTCTAGTCATGTCTCCCTGCCACATACAAACTTGCCCTCTACCCTCTGAAGTTTCGGTAGGCTAGTCACCCTATATCTTTGACATGCACACACACAATTTTGATGGATCTCTTATTCAAATATATGAATCCACTTTCATATCAAATTATGATATTTGTTAGTCTCTTACACCCACACAATCCTCTAAACTTTGTAGGTAGCGCAAACTTTCTCTCGTGCATGCACACGTCCTCCTCGCCCTCCCCCTCCCTCAGCATTCTATCCATCGTGCACATTTATTTATTTTCTTTATGTTGTTCTCCCACGATCTCCACAACTCCTTCTTTTCAACACACACCGATCGATAAACCTCTATAGTGATGTCTCCCTACCACATAGACACACACTTTCCATCTCCTCCTTTCTCTGACCATGCCTCATGCATGTCTCTCATACAGTCCCACACACATGAAAACTCTCGTCCCTCTTTTCATCGACCTCACAATCACACACTCCTCCCCCGACCCCTATATAGTAGGCCCCTCGCACCACCTCCTAGCTCCATCCCTCTCTCTCTCTCTCTCTCTCTCTCTCTCTCTCTCTCTCTCTCTATCTGTCTCTGTCGGCCTTATTTGCCTCTAACAAATGGATGTACACCGACCAATCTCCCACTATACATATAGTTATCTAGGTCGTTTATAACTCACTTCCCCCATGCGCCGATCGATCTAACTCATTAGTTATGTCTCTCCCTTCCCGCGACACACAACAATTGATCTACCGATCTAGTTAGGTCTGCTTACGAAACACATATGACCCCCCTTCATCATCCATGCATGCCTCTCTACACATCTATCACACACACACACACAGAAACACATCCCTCTCTTCTTGATATTGAAGTTGTACCCCCAGTTTGTCTAGTAGGCCCCTCCGGCACTTTACCTCTCTCTCTCTCTCTCTCTCTCTCTCTCTCTCTCTCTCTCTCTCTCTCTATCTCTCTCCCCAAACCTATTTCATCTCCTTCACGTATGTATGGATGTCGATCGATCTCCCTCAAGACAAAGCTAGGTCTCTCCTTCACAACACATATATGAGTTGATCTACCTCTTTAGTTAAGTCTCTGCCCCCCCCACACACACACACACCGATACATCGAGCGCTCTAGTCATGTCTCCCTGCCACATACAAACTTGCCATCTACCCTCTAACGTTTCGGTAGGCTAGTCACCCTATATCTTTGACATGCACACACACAATTTTGATGTCTCTCTTCACCGATCTCGCACCCACACACTTGATCCTCTATTCGACAATCTATGACCCCTCCCTCTCTTCTCGTGGATCTCCCCTCTATATATGATATAGGTAGGCCTCTATTTCACACACATTGCATGTGTCACATTTTTGTTTGAGATATCATCGACACATATTCCCACAAATACATTCATGAAATCAAACACCCCCACCCCACTAACAAAAAACACTCACAAACACATGCCATCACTCTAGGTTTGTATCTCTCTCACACACACCCCCACGTAGGTGGGGGACGTGCACGAAGAGAAAAGGTGCAACCACGGCGCACGTACTGTACTCCTGTCTCTTTACGAACCACACCTGTGTGGGTACACGGTGGAGCTCATTTTTGTATGAAAAGGCAGCCCACATGGTAATTTTACATGTGTACTGGTTGTCCACTTGATGGAGGATCGTGTACCACGGGTGAACAAACAAATTGCGACTTGACGCGTTATTTTAAAAAAGAGGCAAACCATGTGGGGCCTACCTTAGAGGCAAGGGCCTATACACTGGAGATGCTCTGTGCTACTTTTGATATATCCCGTCAACTCGCAGAATGAGGAGAAGCTTACTTAGTGCGTCCTCTCCTCCGCCCATGGGCGCTGTGGCTCGTAGAGTCGCAGGAAGAGGAGAAGCTTGCTTACTACGCCTACGCCCGCTCCCTCGCCCATGCGCGCGGTGGTTCGCAGGACGCGGAGAAGCTGGTTGTAATGGGCAGTACCATATACTTGTATCATGATATGTTACCATACCCTCTCTATCCTCATTTAATTGTGCGCCACATCATCCAAAAAGTCTAGCTGGCATGTATGATACCGCTCGCCTACGCCCGCTCCCTCGCCCACGCGCGCGGTGGCTCGCAGGACGAGAAAATTTTACTACTCCCTCCGTTAGACGTATATATACTCCTCGTCCCTACCTTGGTTAGAGAGATTACCATATTATTTGAAATACGGGTCTTTTAGCAGTTTTCAATATGAAATACTAGTACATACTCCGAACATTGATGTATATAGACGTATTTTAGAGTGTAGATACACTCATTTTGCTCCGTATGTAGTCCGTATTGAAACAGACACAGTAGTACACACTCTCCCTCGCTCCTCGCCCCTCGCCCACATGGTGGACGTGCAGCAATTCGTTAGTAGCAGCAGGATTTTATTTATATCAGTGAATGATATTTCTACATCCTGATTGACATGGCTATATTATTAACCATGTTGCGGAGGTAGCATCGGGTTTTTATTTATTTGTGGAGGTAGCAGCGGATGGATATTCGGCGAGAGTGAAATGATGTCTGCTTCCTCGGTCAACCATAGAGAAAGGTGGGCCTCATGATTTGACGGCTTATTAGTCATTATTACTGCATATACGCTTTGCCCATGTAATAACCGCGTGATAGAGTAGTTGGCTATTTCTAATAACCTTGCTCGAAGAGAAGAGGTGCACGCACCCACACACATAGTACTAGTAGCACTCTTTGCCTCTTCCCCAACCACACACGTGACAAGGTTGAGCTCATTTATGTACGATGAAGCCCACCTGATAATTTGACGCATCTAGAGTTACTCACTTAATGGAGGTCAGGAACCACGCATGAGCGGTGCCGCATTATTTCAGATAAAGTATTTTTCTTCAATGGCACACACATAATATAAATAGGTTTATATGGAGAGACAAAGAAACCGCTCCACTATATACATAGCCAGGAGCCTACACGGTTGCTTGCTGGGGTTGCTCTCTTCACACTCTCTCACACAAGATGAATGTGGCCACATCTCTAACATCGAGGCGGATCACGTCTGCCGGGAGGAGGGGTGGATGCATTGTGCAGATGCGGTCGCCGTCGCCAACCGCAAAAGCCCACTGTCGATGCATCCCGATCAGGGGTCCCACTATTCTCTCTAACAAAGCCGGTGCGGTTGCCTTCATCCCTTGCTCACTGCCACAACATGGGCAGTTGTCGCCTCCCATCGCCCTCCTCTTGATTCATCTAGACATCATTCAGGTACAACTTCATTTACATCCATCTTGCACCACTGCCCCAGCTGCCCACATCGGTCCATGTGGATATTTCTCTACTTATTTGCCTTGTACGCACGTCTGCTGGCTTCTATTCTATTTGCGATGAGTTTATGTCTCAACAACTTGTCCTACTAGTCTTATTCTAATCACGCTTCTTCAATTTCTTTGCCTCGGGGATGCGCAGCTCGATTTTAGTGAAACTGCACAAAATGATCCGATGGTCAAAGGGTTGCAACCCTTTGCTTCTTCGGAAGGTTCAACGTCGCCAGCAAATTAAAGCCTGGTTAGGGTTTAGGGTTTGAGGCCTAGGAACTGCATGGATCATTTTTTTCTTTAGTTGTCTATGTTCCAAAATAAGTGTCAACATTAGTACAACTTTGTGGCATAAAGTCGAAACACTTATTTTGGAACGGAGGAGGTACATGTTGGCTATGATATGTGAATCATTGAGATCCAGTAACATGCATGTTAGTCTCCTTTGTATTTGATGGAATTTTGCAACGGGGCAACCTTGGACGCAAGGTACATGAAACAAAAGCTGGAAGCTTCATAGCATTGTACAAATATATCTCGTTGAAAAATTATAGTACGTACAACTCCCTCAATTCCTAAATATGTGTCTTCCTAAAAATTATAGTACGTACAACTCACTTTTTGAAATCTCTAGAAAGACAAATATTTAGGAAATGAGGGATTATGTAATAAAGAGTTAGGTGTCGCACGGCATCCAGAAAACATGGTGATAGTGTGAGGTGGGCCATGTAGTCACTGAGCTGCCGTGTTTTGCTGCTTTCACACTACTCCTCTCCAAGAGTGGAGAAAATTGTAAGAGCATATCTAGTGGCTAGTGTATCCCATAGTCAAGTCAAATATAGACCATCAGAGGCCCAAAAACGTGTCCAGCGGCTGGTGTATGACATGGTCTAAATTTTAGACATCCATCAGACTAGTTACACATCATCCACATTTGGACTACTGAGCGAGGATGTCCAAACCAGAGATGCTCCTCGCGAGCGAGCTCCCGCACCAATCCGGAGCAGTTGGAGACGAGGACGCCCGCGCCACTGCCCCTAGTGTTGAAAATATAGCCACTGGAAAACTAAAGTTGTCTAAAATGTATATTTTTACAGCATTGTGTATAGAATACCAAATTTAGACAAGCCACTAGAGACGCTCTACCTCCTTTCACTGAAACGTGGGAGATCCAACATCCGATGCACGTGTCATGCGCCAAAGTAAAGTGTATAGTGCAACTAAGACTCAACACGGTCATACGACATCAGTAATAATGGCCAATGAGCCGTCAAATCACATAGACCTGGCAATATGTTGGACGGACGAAGCAACCATCACTCTTGAATCTGCTTCTCCCTTCAATGCATGCGCTAGTGAGAGGTCACGTCCTCTCTGCCCATGCATGAATGCGGCACTAATTCTCTGGAGCGGCGCTTACTATTTCGGGCAAGAAGTGCGCGCGGGCGATGGATGGGCCTTGGGTGGGCCAGGGTGGTTAGGTGTGGGTGTGGCAACTGTTGTTCACTTCAGACGGTCGTGTACCACACGTGAACAATAGTAAGCGTGACCGGGCGGCGTGCAACGTTAATTGCGGGTTGACTCCTTCAAGCGTTAAATTTTCTTCACGTATTAGCATTGCCCTAGTAATCTTCACTACTTCAACTATATACGTTAAATAAAGAGTTCCGCTTTGTGCACAATTTAAAACGAATTTTATGGAGAGAAAAAGGAAACCACTCCAACTATATACGTTGCAGCCTCGGCGATTGTTTTCTATGGTTTGCTCTCTTCACACTCTCTCTCCACTGTACATATACACACTAGAGCCTCAACGCTTGTAGTTTCTCTCTTCACACTCTCTCACCCTCTCCAGATCCATACAAAACTACACTGGCATCTCTCTCTCCCCCTCACTATTAGTCAAATAGCCAGCAGGATCCCGTCCGCCAGGGAAGGGAAGGAGGCTTAACATTGACACTGTCGGTGAGGAAGGGAATCCACTACCGACGCAGTTGTTCTCTTTCACCCAGCAGCGGCGCGGGAGGGCCTTCGGCCCCTTCTTCCTCACTGTCGTACATAGTGTGGGCTGATCGTCCTACGGCCGCCCACTGAGCCACACCCCAAGAACATTAAGGTATAATTTACTTAATCCACATGCATTGCTCTAGCTGCATGTGGATTTTTTTCCGCTTCTACACTCGAATCTAGGTGTTGGATCAAACATGAAAGTAGTGTGGAAAGTTGTATAGCATGAATCTAGGGCGTGGTTGAAAGAGGAAAGGAAGGGGGAAGTAGTACAGACTGGCTATCCAGGACCTGCGTTGGTCAAAAATGCAAAACAATGACAAACGCAGGACGCACATATGTAACGAGCTGATCTTTCTGTGGGTGGGGGACTAGATTTGCTGCCCGCACATAGGGAAAGGTGTCTAAAGATAACAAAACTATGACCAACACAAATATGCTCCTTTGTTCTTTGTTCTTTGTTGCAACAGACTGTGCATCACCCCTTTATACATCAGTAGATGTACATGGTGCTGGTGCGTCCACTGTCCCATACAACTCTTTAGCTGTTGTTAATGTAATAATGTCGCTGGAAAATTGAAGCAATGCCATAGTTAAAAGCAAATTACATGCTTAACGAATTTTATTATTAATATAATCTCTCTGTTAATTTGAATCAATGCCACTGTTTGAGAAATGATACTATCTTGCTTTCTTTCCCATTTAGATAAGTAAGATGCTTCTTTTTGTGGACTTTTGTGTCATCCACCGTTATTGACCAGTAATTGTTTCATTTGCACCTCTGTGTAAACAGGGTTATCTACTTCACCTCGTTGCTATTGCGACCTTTTGTTGCATTGCACAAAACACTTAAGAGTGCTTTGTGCAGTTCATCCAAAATGTCACACCGACAACATTGCTTGATTACTTGATCTTAGTGGAACTGCACAAGAGGAGATCTGACTTCCTATCTGTGTTGGCAAGTTTGTTTCAGATCTTTTTCTTGTAAGTTGTTTGAATTCCGCGTCATGAGAGGTTAGTAATGGCCTTCTTCCATAGGATTGTGCAGTATGCTTTCATATGTTGTGCTACTTATATGGTAACATTGCTTGACTTTAGTGAACTGCACAAAAGGGGACCAGACTTCCAATCGGTATGTGCACCATAATATCCCATTGAGGTAAGATATTGGTATTTCACAACTGTCGGCCTGTATTTTGCTACTGTCATCATAAAATTAATGTTGTTGTTTAGTGCTATACTTGTGCTCCCTAATTCACATGCCAAATCTTACATTGAAGGTGAAGCTTGTCTGTTATTGAACCAAGTGATGAAGGGGGAGAACAAAAGGAAGAAGAACAAAAATCAACTCCCAGTGTTGTAATGAAGCGCTAGAAATGTGATGACACAAGTAATGATATAGTTTTGCATCTTAATTTATTGCTATGGCTGGAACGAGCAATTGTTTTGCCACTATGATTTGATTCCACTCTTAATATAATATGCAATTGTCTCTACTTGTGCAAACATAGATCTTTTTTGAATATAACATATATTTTAGTGGAACTGCACAAGAAGATGTTGGAGACATTACACTAATTGAGGAGTTTATAGTAAGCTTGGCAAGCATAGTAGATAATAACAGATGGTTCTGGAGAAGTGCTTCATCTGCATGCTCTACACAAAAGCCTCCTGACAAATGTTGGTACCGGCCCACGGATTTCATCCATATGATTGAGCTGTGTCATCTATATTGGTGGTGTTCTACGGTTCAGCTATTGTCATGAGAAAGCGGTATTGTTTTGCATGTTAATCTAAGGCTGTTAATAAATTTAGCTATAGGGATGCTAGAATTTAGTTGTTCTCTTGTCTTTGCGCAACAGGATCCTCCTCTTAGGAAGAATATTGAGTACGTGAAGTACCTAGTTCCTATTATGCCGGGATGAAGAAGCCTAGTCTATCTTCTCATCAGAAGGAGCAGTTGAAGGATCGTTACATTACTCCCCAAAAGACCATACTAACTTCACCTCAGAAGGACTCACAGATTTCCATCTTTTTTGCTGTGATGGGCAAGTACAATGTTGTTCTAGGATTCTTTCTGTTGAGTTCCATTTTTTTAATGTGTGATCTGCATGGACCATGTAGGTGCATGTGTAAACTACAAATTCATAATAAAGTTTGCTTTACTAATCACTTTTTTGTATTTATGCAAACATGGGTGCTTAGCTTAATTTCAATGGGAACTGCACAAAATGTTGTGATGGTTCATGCCCATTACACTTCGTCATGCACAATACATCGAATATTCTCGAATCATTCATTTCCACCTCTAGCCACAGAATTAGCTACAAGAAAGGAGGTGCCGATGTGTTCAAGGTGTTGCAACATATAAAGGCACAATCATACAAGCTACACGTGAATTTGGTGGAACTGCACAATAAGAACAACTTATTTATTTAGCACAAGGTGACATGTCAATTTCCGAACTGACCGCAAACCCCACTCATTCCACAGTCGTAGCATTTAATATTTTGGAATGGGAAAACCTTGTCAAAGTTTGCTCATTGATGTATGCAAAAAAGACACGCATTTGATATTTTGGAATGGGACAACCTTGTCAAATTTTGCTCATTGATGTTAGCAACAAGACATGTGTTTGATATTTTCAAATGGGACGCCCTCAGCTGTCAGCAGCATCGATCGATTTTTCTTTATTATTTAGTTGTAAAGGATATATTGGTTGTGACATGTGAATCGGTGAGATGCATAATCATCAATTGTACTGAATGTTCTTTATAAATTAGCAGGCCTATGAGTTTGATTGCAATGTACAGGCACGTTAAAAAGCTGCTCAAACTTTGTACTCCCTCTGTTCCTTTTTACATTGTGATTCTAAAAATGTACAGTCACGCTAAAAAGCTGCTAAAATTATATATACTATGAAAGTACATTGTTTTACATTGTGAATGTTGATACTTGTTTGTATAATACTATCAAGATGCACGTGCGTTGCACGAAACATCAAGATGTTGCTATATGATTAGTTTATCTTGTGGGAGATAAGGATGAACGAGAGAAGGCCTTATTTGCAAATGTGGGTAGGAGTGTGGGTATCTTTTTGCAAAATTGTCGTAGTTTCCTTCCTATCCGTCAGATATAGATCGGATGGCCAATATTGCAGGATGGCAGGCACACCATCATCACCAACTCTGTTGTATAAGAGTAGAGATTGGGGGTCAAAGTAGAGATACTTTGACTTCAGACAAAACTAATATGCACACTAAAAAGAACCGAAGGGAGTACGTGTGAAACTGTTGCAAACGAGGTGATCACCGTGCGTCCAGGGAATAATGCTAGTACGTATTGTTTTGCATGTTCATCCAAGAATTCGAACTAAATTCGTTCATACATGACAGGATTTCATATAAACATGCCTTCATACATTCTTCAACTAAAAAGGGGTGCGCTAGAGGTACAATTAATTAACATAATCTATGATCTCCGGCGCCCATTTCCCGTGTCCGGCTGAGCCGAAGTGCCGAATGGAAGCTTCTTCTCCAGCACATCTCTCTGACTCCACATTACCGCTAAGAAGCTAATCAGCCATCAATGTTCAACCCGCCAAGCTTGGCTTCAACTGGAGGGTAGTGACGGCGGCCTTACTTGGACCCGAGCAGCGGCGACCTACCATGTTCTACTCTTCCATGTTTTCTGTGTGGCGTGGCCTCGTTGGCAGCAAGGCGGGGCCTCGACGGAGTCGCTGATCTCCTCTGCCTCGTTGTTGGCGGAGTAGGGCCTCGTCGAAGCCGGTGGAGTCCTCCGCGTCGATGCCGGCGGGGCGTGGCCTCGGCGGAGCCGGCATTGTCCTCCGCCTCGTCGCCGGTCTTGCCAAACAACGCCTCGCCCGCTTCATCGCCCTCTTTGTAGGTGGCCGCAACCTCCACCACCTGCATGCGGTACCGCCAACACACAAGGCGGCCCTCGCGTGCAGAGCGGTATGACTCGAGGAGCGCCTCCTGCTCCGTGGCGGTCTGCTCCTCCGCATGCAGGTGCTCCTGGAGGACATGGTGGTTGTAGGTGGCTTCGGCATGTGCCTCCGGGAACTGCTCCTCACGCTGCTGCCTCACCGAGTCCATGTATTGGGCACGGACCTCGCCGATGGTCATGGTGCAATGGACCGGCGAGGATGGTGTGGAGGAGGGGGTTGGCGCCGGATCGTTGACTACCACGTTCTCCATTCGGATGTTGTCGTCCTTCGGCTGGCTGCCGGCCAGCCAGTCGGTAGAAATGGCTGCCATCTCCTTCGGGTCCTTCGTCCGCCCGTCCCGAAGAGCGCTGGAGCGCGAGGAAGACATGGTGGGAGTGGAGTGGATAGGAGAAAGGGAACGAAGGCAGATGACTGCGGCTATGGCCCGCGCAAAAGTTTATATAGCAATGGTGGACATCAGAGGGACGGGCGGGTTGGCACCGGAATAGCCGCCTCGGCAACCGCGTATCATTAATGTCGGCAGAAGAACGGACGGACGACACTTGTGTCATTTGAACATGGAGCAATCGCGTGCACCGGGAAGCGGCACGAGCGGCGCTGCCCGTTTCGGGTGGAAAGCATGCACTGGCGAGGGAGGTGGTCTGGGTGGGCCAGGGCGGTCACACTTGTGCTTCACAGCGGTCCGGTCTAGGAGCCGGGCATGCTGGCTTGCCAGCAAGCTCGCTGAACTGAGCGACGACAATCAGACGGTGGACGTGGCTTCCAGCTAGGAGCCGGTGCCACCGCCCAAGCCAGTTCATGCCTTATTCACCATAGAGCAGGTACGGCCGCACTTCGACGCCCTAAAGGGAAGAGCTACCAGCATAGGAGGACCTGTGCTGCAACCTCCATCTCCACAACGATCACCGGCTCGCGGAAGGACGAATCACTGGCGAACAAGCGAATGACAATGTCGTTGCAGACATGTGGCCCTATGATCCTGTCTTCTTGAATGAGCAGTGGGCGATGTATCAGACCATCCGTACGGCCCGCAGGGCCCTCCCCGTCGTCTTTTGAGTTGTTGCAGTCGCCGTGGCGCCGCCGTCTCGTGTTATCAACATGGTCAACGAACATGAGGAATCAGGAGATGACTTTAATTAGAGAGGATGAAAGTGGGGACCCACCAGGGCCATAGCCGCACATACGCAAGTGCCTCCTTATTATATAAAACTATTTTTTTGCTTCCTCCTTGTTTCTTGACATCACGGTTCCACACCATTGTCAACCTATGTAGTCAATAAATGGGAGAATTGCACAAGGAGCGGCCGATAGCTGGGACCCAGCAGCTCGAGCAGTATTTGTGTTTTTGAGGTGTGAGCGGAGTTTTTCTTGAGCGATGTTTTTGTTATTGTTTAGATGAGCGAGTATCAACTGGGCGGGCTGTGGACCGTTTAGCCCATGCTATTATTTTATGTCGACCAAATATCCAGCCCAGATATTATTATGTTTCAAGCTGAAAATGGCTAGCCCAGCTATACTTTTTTTGAGGAATACCCACCCGAGGTTAACTTGTTATTCTCCGCCCCGCTGGCTGCCAATCTTTCCTATGAGGGATGCATTAGGCTTAACAGCAAAATAGGCTTTCAGAAATAATAAATGGGATGTAATTTTAAAAATTGGACTGTAACTTAAAAAAATGCACCAAACACGTAATTAGTTAAAAATATATATTATTTTTGGAGTTCGGAAAATTTAATTTCACCAGTTGTTGTGCGCACAATATTTTTTTTATGTAATACACATTTATTTTAAAATTATATTTAAGCTGGCTAAAAATTTCGGGATAAAAATATTTCGAATCCGATCAAAATGTGGGAAATTTTATTAAAACCTATTTTGAGCAGTTGGTTGAAATTATTAATCGTTGTCCTAGCTAGAAAATGGGCTGCAATTTTAACAAATTGTAAATGGGCGGTAGAAAATTCCATTAGAATTAAAAATGGGTTGTACATTCTTACAAATCGCAAATGGGCTATATATTCTCTGCCACACACTTGTGGGCCTACTAAGTTGACGCATACACAAGGCTTTCTCAACTTATAGTCAACACAGGGTTCTAGTAGCAGTGGCCGTTGGAAGTCCATCCAACGGATGTCATGCTTCTTCTTCAATCTCGGATATTCTTGCTTCAGCCGCCCCAACCACCGCCGGCGATACCGCCTACTACCGCCTCCCGTGGCCGGCTGGGCTGCCGCACAGGACTCACGGGCCCACCCTACTCCCATCGTCGTCCAGGCCAATCCTCTACTCACCAACACCTCATGTTATTCTCCGGCGACGGCAACCTCACACTGCAGCCAAACAGTGAACCCTCATACTCCCCTTCGCATGGGCATCCACCTGCCTCGTCTTCCCTGGCTTTGCGTCATTCCATTCCTAGGCCTTGCTGTTGTCCACCGCCTGGGTGCTGTCTCCGCGGCCTGGTCAATGTGGTCAACGAATGACAGCCATCGGAAGAGCACTCTATACGGTGAGGCTGACAGATGCACCCACCAGCTACATCTTCGCACGGAAGGGAGTGCGTCCATATTACGGGAAAAAAGTTACTCTTCCCCCTGACTGCTGGGACCCACCTGCTATATCTTCGCACACAAGGAAGTGCATCCTTATCCTCCCTGACAGTTGGGACCAACCCGGTCGAAGCGTACGTAGTGTTTTCTGTCTAGTCGCGAACGTGTACGTACATACTGGTCGATCGGTCTCTCTGCAACGATGAATCGTGGCAGAGCAAGCAGCGGCACATGTAGTAGTAGAGCCCCCAGCATAGCAGTTGAGGTAGTCCTGTCTGAACCGTGTACACATACATACAGCTAGATGCCAACAAATACGGCCACATACGTACATACTAGTAGGGTCTCGAACGCCTAGCTACTCGCGCATACGTACGGCCAGGGCACGTGTACATGGAGAGGCAATGGACGACAGCGTTCTGTTCATCGGCAACCAACAGGCTGGGTCAGAACGGAGAAACAGTATGCTGTTCATCGGGAGTGAAGCCACTGGGTCGGAACGCGTCGTGTTTAACGGGAGCCAACCGGCTTGGATGGAACAGCCGGAATGGGGTCTGGCTTACCGCAAAACGGAGGAAAACGGCCTTCTGTTTGACCACGTACGGTCGAAATGGGGTCATGTTCATTGGGAAGGTTCTGGCGTACCGCAGAACGGAGGAAATGGACTTATGTTCGAGCTCCTATGGTCGAAACATGGTGTTGTTGATCGGGAGGGGTGTGGAGTACCACAAAACGGAGCAAACGGACTTGTGTTGGAGTGCCTACGGTCGAAACAGGATCTTGTTCATCGGGAGGGGTGTGGTGTACCGCAAGCGGGACTCCACGAGCTACTGTTCATCCACCGTCTACTGCTTCGCTCCAGCCTCCACGGGCAACTGTTCATCCACCGTCGACCTCCTCCGGCCACCACCAGCTACTGTTCACCACGGGGTCCTGTTCATCTAGCCTCCACTGGCTCCTATTCAATCAGCCCTCCACAGGGGGGTCTTGTTCAAGAAGCCCTCCATAGGGTCATGTTCATCCACCCCCAACCAGCTCGGGTGTTTGGCGATCTCCTCTCGATCGGGGTCCTATTCATCTAGCGACAACGACATCTACTACCACGGGGTCATGTTCATCCAACCCCCACTGGGAACTGTTCATCCAACCCCAATGAGGGAGTCCTAGATTCAGGGGTCCTCAGGTGTCCAGGTCAATGAAGTTGGGCCGTATTAATGGACCACGAAGATAGAAGCAGAAGACCTTCCCCCGTATTCGGTCGGGACTCCTATCTACGTAGAAAGGCAAGCATAATGTCCGAATATAACTATTACTACCTCCCCAAGTCACCTTTGTAACCCTAGGCCCCCTCCGGTGTTTATATAAGCCGGAGGGTTTGGTCTGCAGAGAAAAACAGCAGAATCATTACATCCTCATAGGCTAGGCTTTAGGGTTTAGCCATTACGATCTCGAGGTAGATCAGCTCTTGTAACACATATTCATCAAGATCAATCAAGAAGGGAGTAGGGTATTACCTCGATCGAGAGGGCCTGAACCTAGGTAAACATCGTGTCCCCAGTCTCCTGTTACCATCGATCCTTAAAAGCATAGCTTGGGCCCCCCCTACTCGAGATCTGCCGGTTTTGACACTGACAATGGTGCTTTAATTGAGAGCTCCGCTATGCGCTCACGATGAGTGATCGATGGCTCGTCTCGTCATCAATGATGAGATCACCCTCGGAAACAACTTGGCCATGGGCCAGGTTCTCCAGCTCGGCGGGTTCGCTGTATGCGCTCGCATGGCCTCCGGGCCGGCCGCACTCCCTGCAGTCATTGAGCATCACCCTTATGTTGACTCCGGCAACTCCGATGACGAGACCTCGGTAGATCCCTCGCCTTTAAATGAGATGCTGGATTGCATCGCCGCCCTGGGGCTTTCATCGCCAGGTGATCAGATCGGACCTAAATTCGGCCAGGATGAGATCGATCCCATCCTGATCACTCATCTAGTGGCGGCAGTCGAGGATGGAGCCGAAGATACTCCCCCTCTTGAGACGGAGACCATCATAGTTTGGATCTCCGAACCCATCGAGCTGAACACGCCCTTGTCGGGTGGCACTTGGTGTTTTCCGAGCTCTGGGTTTGACGCCAGGCCCATGGAACCTTCAGTCCTGTTGAGCCCAGATCGTCCACATCGGAGGTTTTCAAAACCCCGAATACAACGTTGGGTCAGGATTTAAAATTACCAACACCCATCCACCCTGGGAGAAACTGTAATGCCCTGGATGTAATACTTTCCCTTTTGGGTATATAATATATCTCCGGCTTCATCTATTTCCATTCCAGGTTCTTTTTCTTTAGGGTTCCGTCGTTTTGTTGTGTGAGTGTGTGGCATTCATTCATATCATGTAGTCATGTGCATCGCATTGCATTTGTGTTTTCGGTTGCATCCGGTTCCACGCGTTCCTTCCCGTTGTCCGTTTCGCGTTCCGGAGCTCCCTCACGTGTCTGTGACGCCCCATAGGCCTACTTTGGTGTTTGGGCGTGTAACGCTACCGGTGTGCCGCGAGACTTGTCGTGTGTTGTTGTTTTGTTGTGTGTAAGCCGCCTGTCAAATCTCGTCGCGTTTGGACTCCGTTTGCTATCCCAACAGTTATTCGTGTGGGTCCAAAGTGCCTTCACTTAGTGGCCTAGAAACACCCCTCCAGCAGCCCTCTACCCTCTCCTAGGCCCATCTATACTTCCCCCGCGATCGGATCCGTCGGATCGCGATCGGAGGGCTCCAAACACACCTAAATCCCCTAACCCTAGAAAACTGCTATATAATAGACCCCTAGGTCTATTTTTAGCATCCTAGCTTCTTCTCCACTCTCTCCCCCTCATTTTTTTTTCTCAGATCCACTTCTCCCCAAAAAAACTTGGATCTAGCCAGCCACTTGGCTCTGCCTCGAGCCGAAGCCGCCGGCAGCCGCAGCCAACCAGCGCGCCGCCGATCTGGTCGATCGGGGGATCAGATCCCGACCGATACCCTCGCCAGGTCAACGCCTCCCTCCGCCGATCGGATCGGGGCAGAGGGCGATCGATCTCACCTCGCGGCCCACTCCCTCCGCGCCTCAGGCCGCCTCAAGGGCCCAGCCGGCCGCACCGCTTCAGCGCCCCGCGGGCCGCGCCGCCGCCCGAAGGCCCGTCTCCGATCTGCCTCTTTCGGGCCAGATTCATCCATGAGCTCGTGTTTTTTTTACATCTAGAGGTTGACCTTTTTCCTCCTAAGTCCCTAGTAATTTTATTGTGTGATGTATTTTTTCCAACTGCTCTAACTTTTTGTGTGGATGTCCGTTTTGCGCAAATAGCATGTCCAGACGTTCGTGGCGATTAGCACTACGTTTTATCTTTTTGTGTCATGCATGTTAGAGATCATCTAGGTGCTTGTTTTGCTGTTGCAAGAGTGCATCGTGTTATAAACTGCTGTTATGTGATGTTTTTATGTCATCTTTGCATAGTGATATCTTTTAGCTCGTTTGTCCGAATGATGCAAATGACATGTCCACGTGTTCGTCTTGCCATGCTCTACATGTTGTATGTGCTAGGTAGCATGATAGATTTATTCTTGCCATGTTTATCATCATTGCAAAGTGCCATGTGGCTGTGATGTTGTTTCACTTATTATGAAATGCCATCTTGTTGAGCTCGTTGCTACCGTTGTGTTTATCTCCATGATGCATGCTTGTGTGTTTCGGAATCACCATCATGTGTACTTTGATGTGGTGCTTACCACTTGCCATGTTTAGTTTCGAGGTGACTTAAACTTTCTCTTGCAGATGCCATGATGAAACTGCTGTTTTAACACTTAGTGGATTTTCACTAAGTCTGAAATCTGTAACGTTCCGATGCCATGTTTGCTTGCTGCTGTAGGACAAACCATGATAGTTTTGGAGTGGATCTTGATTGTTCCTTGAAGTATATATTGTTGGCTTTCCATTCATGTTCTCACATGCTTATTTAAGTGGCTGTAGCATGTTTAACTTTTGCTCCAAAGTTTCAATAAAATTCTGCTGTCAGAATTTTATTGTCAAGTTCAATATGTCCAAGCTTATTGCTATTGATCCGTGGCTCCTTTGGGGGTGCACCTTTGGACTTAATTGTTGTAGGATAAGTCTAGTTTATGTTCATGCTCTTTGCCATGTTGTTTGAGTGTTGTAGCTTAATTATTTTGTGCTCCGAAGTTGCTATGTTGCTGTAATTTTCAGCTTTCGCTCGTTTGTTGTTTCGGGCATAACTTTTAGCCCGTAGCTCCGATTCCAGCGAGTCTTATATGAAACTTGATTGATTTTCTGTGTAGATTCATAATATCATATTGTTATCATGTTTTGAGGTGTTTTGCTTGAGTGCTATTTTCCGTGCTCCGTGTGCATCCTTAGTGCATCCATCATGCATCCATCATTTTTGGTGTGCGCATTGCATCTTGTTGATTTGTGCCTTGTGTGATTGTATTGTTTAGAGCCGGAAGCTGAGACCGAGTACGAGTACGAGCATGAGGTTACCAACGAGGTTGAGCACGAGGACCCTTCTTACGATCCGAACGACTTCTCTTCAGGCAAGATGATCGAACCCCGATAACATTACTATCTTTGCCTATTGCTAGTAGTTCCGCTCTATAGTTTTGCCTCGATGCCCATGTTCTTACTGTCAGCCTCCTATTTGTAACCATTACCATGTTTAACCACCCTACCTATGCAAACCGTTGCTTGGCTAAGTACGCTTCGCTCAGCCCTTCTTATAGCATTGATAGTTGCAGGTGAAGATCGAAGATGCTTGCTTCATGTTGAAGTTTTGTTGGGTTATATCACACTATATAAATGCTTAAAATGAAATCATCTATATATTGGCAAGGGTGGAAGGCTAAGCCTTTTGCTTGATGATTTGTTCCACTCATGCCGTTAGGAACCGTATAAACCGGTGTTATGTTCCTTGATTATGCGTTCCTAACACGGTTGGGGTGTATGGGACCCCCTCGATAAACCGCTAAGTGCTAAGTCTTTTCCAGCAAGTCCCAACATTGGTACTATTCGCCTAAACAACTAAAACTTTCCGAGGGAGTAATTAACCCGAGGCTTAATTAATTCAACCCCCCTGGGCCAGTGCTCGATTTGAGTGTTGGTCCAAACTAGAGTCATGTGCGGGGCCCCCCTTGGCAACTTGGGTATTTCGGCCACTGTACGCTGTGCTCATCCGATCGTGGCCTGAGACTAGATACGCGCGGCTACTATCAGGGTGTCGGCACGCCGGGAGGATTTGCTGGATTAGCCTTACCTTAGTTCGGAGTATCTTGAGCACGGGATTCCGAGAATACTCGGGTCTTCCCACTTTGGAGTTGCGACTCCGCGGATCGTGGGCTTGTAATGGGTCGAGTTGGAACACCCCTGCAGGGTTATGAACTTTTGAAAGCCGTGCCCGTGGTTATGTGGCAGATGGGAGCTTGTTAATATCCGGTTGTAGATAACTTGACACAATGTTTCTAATACACTACCAGCGTGTGTTCCGTGACTGTCAATTTCCGAATAGGGATTCGGGAGTTGAACACGAAGGGGTTATGTTTGTTGAGCTTAGATAGGATCACTTCGTGATCACTTCTCGTCCGAGGCTTTCTCTTCTCGCACTCTCTCACATAAGCTAGTTGCTAGTTGCTGCTGCAGACACTTATTCTTTTCTTCAGCCTTATCCTCTCCCAAGGCTTAAATAGTCTTGTTACCCGGGAACGGGATTGCTGAGTCCTCTGTGGCTCATAGTTACTTCACCACACCAGATGCAGGTCCAGCTGTGAGCTATCCAGGTGATGGCACCGAGCTGGATTGGGAGTACGACGAGGAGCGTAGTCGATACTATGTTCGTTATCCGGATGATCAGTAGTGGAGACTTCTACTAGGATTCGATCCGACCTGTGGTTTATTTATTTAAGTTTGGTATCTTGACATTTGGTTTTTGCCCTTAGAGGGTTGTGATGTTCTTAATGTATGATGTTTGAGACATGTATTGTATTTGTGTGACGTGGCGAGTGTAAGCCAACTATTTTATGTTTACAATCCCCTCTTTTCCATGAGATGTGCAAAGATTACCAAACTTGAGATCATTCTAGGATGGACTTATGCCTTTAAGTCATGCCTCGACACGTAGGAGGTATAGTTCCATCCTGGGCATTACAGAAACTCTCCAAGTAAATCCGGATTCCCAGACATAAATGATCTCGCGAACATAAAGCAGCAGCCCGAGGAAATGGTCAACCACTTTTGGGCCAGATTCCTGCTTGTCAAGAACAAGATTAAGGACTGATGTGACGACGATGTGGTCCCCTTATTTCACCATAACTGTAAGTATAAGGGAGTTTTGAATGCCCTCTACCTACGTCGTGTTCTGAGTTTCATAGACCTGTCGCACTTAGTATGAAAGTACTACACAATGGAAAACACTTGGAAAGCCTAGAGTACACCTCTAGAACAGTCCGTATTCGGACAACACATTGTTAAGGCTAAACAGACATACCCTAGCAGGTCATCCAATAATATGCTGTCGGCGTCCTGGGAACCAGGGTACCCAGACTTGCCTGTCTGCGGGCCGCGACGCGCTCCTACAAGCGGCCTGGTACAGCCCAGCTAATCGACCAGCTGCTCAAGACCCTCGCGAGGGGCCAAGCCTCGCGAGGAGAATGACGTCAAGACCTCCTCAGGAGCAGCCTCGATAAGGTGCTCCGGAGGGGCGGAGAACCCAAGACCGAGCCTGCCTCAGGAGGAGGCAGTGATGTCAGCAGTGATGCACCACGCCAGCGAGTGCCAGCGTCCACCAGCGGCACAGTTGCCATTTCAGTGCAAAGGAGACAGCGCAGCCGTTGGTTCCCAAGGAGCGGGGCAAAGGTTTCCTCATTGGTGCAACGAGACCGAAGACCACAAGAATGACAAGAAGGATGTCATCGTCGAGCCCACCACTGCGTCATCGCCCGATCCTTTTGGAGGCGAAGACTGATTTTGTCAGGGTAGGAACGTCCTTGTGTTCCCGCTCAAAAATGGCCATTGTGGAATCCCTTCCCGCCTAAATGTTTCGGGGGGAGAGGACCGTGGCCGCCTATATAAGTAGCTAGTATTCCCATTGAGAAAGAGGATCGGCTCACAAACTTGACCACCGCACAAGGAGCAAGAACACTAGCCTCCTGACCATCCTGAGCTCGCCTCCTGAGATGAGGAACCTTTGTACCAGTTCATATTCTAGCTCACTCGGAGCCAATCCACCAAAGCAGGAAGTAGGGTCTTACACCTCGCTGTGGCCCGAACCTAGATAAACTCTTGTGTGTTTGTTCGTTGTTTGCTTGAATCCTTCCACCGAGACGAGAGCGAGGCGCTAGGTAGACGTGAGTGGGAGAGATCTTCGTTCACGCCCCTGTATTCGAACTTAACGGGTTTTGCGGAGCCCTGAATCCGACTTTTGGCGTGCCAGGTAGGGGGCGTGTCGAGATCTCGCCTCTCCGACGACCTCGCCCGCTCTCGTCAGCCAACCCCGCGTCTCCCGGCTCCAACAAGCCGCGACCACGATGGCGGAGGCGCACCAGATGCGTGTGGAAGCTCGTGGCATCCGTGCCGCTCAGGCATCGCCCTTCGGTCGCAGGACCCGTTGCCACCCGTCTTTGATCGGGGCCGACGGCATGATGAGCACCGCCAACCTGCTGCCGGTCGCTAGAAGACCGGCAGCATCATCCGCCCAGTCGATGCCAGGGCCATGCGGCAACACGGGCGGCCGAACACGCGGCGGGAAGCTCGCAGGACCGGCGCGAAATGGCGAACATGAGGGCTGCTATACTGGTGGCCAGGGAGCTGCTAAGGTGCCGGCTGCTTGACAGCGGCCACGATGCACTGCTCCTCAGGGTAGCAAAGCTCCTCGACGCCACCAGCACCGGAGCCGAGCCGTTTTGCGTCCACTCAACAACGTCGGGGACCGGGTGCCGCCTCAGCCACACCCGGTCGCCCGTATGGTCAAGACCCATGGTGACCTACGAAGGCGGCATGGGGTATGATCCGCTGAACCCAGCATATGACGCCGCCCCTTTGCCTCGAAGCCCTCTGTATTCAGAAACCGTCCCGTCGAGGAGCCACAAGAGAGCAACCTCAGGGCTACGCCGAACGCCGTATCCAACCAGGCGTCGGTGCAAGGGGTCTCAGGAGTGGGAGGTCAGGAGGCGGATCCCCCGCTCGTGACCCTCGATCCACCATCATCGCCCACGGCCATGGAGCGCGGATGAGACGCGCACCGGTGCCTGCGGGGGCTGGCCCCGCAGCACCGGCTGTAGGCCTCGGGCCAACAATGTCTCTGGCCCAGGCCTCGGCAAGCCAGGGGGCTACTCTGGATGCCACCTCAAGACAGAAAGGGGAGGGAAGGCCCGGGTCAAGTCCTCGTCCCCCCGCACGTGACTCGTCACGCATGGCCCGCCCTGGATTTCACCAGGGGCTCATTGGCGGCAGCTACGATGCGCGTGGGGAGGGGCCTTCTCCCTGCTCCGTTCAACCTCAAGACGCCACACCTCCTGGTGCACCATCCCTCGGGCTGCGGAGGGTGCGTCTGGAGGCGGTACGGCAGCCCATCCAACGCGCATTAGGAGGGCCCAAGACCGCGGCTCCGTCCCCATGCTCACGAAATCCCGTACCCGCTAGGCCCGGCCCTGATCAGGAAGGGATCAGGGGCCATTAGGAGCGTGGGTAGGGCGGGGTCCCCATCGCACCTCAGGACACCGCGTCTCTGAGCAACGTTAGCCCTCAGGGGCGAAACGCGTTCTGAGATCGCGTAAGCGGCGCGCCTGGTGCTCGGAGGGGGGCCTATGGCCAAGGTCCCATCCCCCCATCATGCGCAGTGTCCCACTTCATGGATGCCGCCTTTGGGTGAGTTCATGAGGCAGCGGACTAGCGCGGGGCGGGCCCCTCAAAGCGAAGGGGCGGGCGCGTCAGAAGATCTCCGCTCGTGACACTCTCACGTAATAATGAGTGGGGATGTACACGCCCCGGAGTCTCCGGAGCGTCACCCTAGGACCTCGGGGGCTCCCTCCCATGCCGAGTGGAAGCACCATGCTCCGCGCTGGCCGTTGATGCTGCCCCCCAATGGCTATGCCCACCTCCGCCGGTGGTAGCCCTACACTGCGCGCTTGGGAGAAGACCGAAGACCTGCTCAGGGGCCGGAATCGGCCCCTCCTTTTGCTATTCGCATTTGCTCCTTCTGTATCTGCCTTCTCAGGCCGATCTCGCCGCCACGCAACTCTTTTCTTGAATAAAGGGAGAGTTTTTTCTGTTTTTCGCGATTTCTGTCGTGTTTTTCGCCAGTTCGTCTTTTCGTCTCGCTTAGCCAAGCCAGGCTACGTCTGCAACCCTGCCATGTCACTCCTCGCGAGTAGGGGATGAGGCATGGGCACACGTTCTGTCTGGTCGGCGGCCGGACCGGCAACCACTCTTGCGCTCACAGCAGGTACTCGCGAGGCGCGCCCAAACAAGGCCAGCGGACGCTCCGTCCGGATGTGCGACAGGGACTTGAGGCCACGACCTGAGGAGCAAACAAGGGAGTACTTAAAAACCCATCGGTATAGTGTTCAATGACATCATCAAAGGTATAAACCTTGTGACACCCGCCTCACCCGGGTTTGGAGCCACAACCAAAAAGAAAATTTAAGGCAGGAACTGGATTAAGCATCGACACCCTCGCCAGAACTGTCGGTGCCGCCCCCTCAGGCACTGGCGCGTCCTCGATGGCTAGAACGAGCTCCGTCACCTACGCGTCCACATGGTCGCTCACCCAATTCTCCGAGGGGTCGACGACTGCCGCAGGTGCAGGCTCCAGCATGGCCTCGAAGTCCGCATGGGAGTCAACACGGTGCAAGTTGCCGAAGATACGGGAAACCGCGCTCCTCAGGACATCGCGGCTTTGCTCCTCGACGCGCCGCCGAGCCTTCCTGACCCCGCCTTCGAGACACTCCACCACCCTGGTAAAGAACCCAAGGTACCTGGCGTCGTCATTTACCAGGGGGCCAGCGACCCCCGAGCCAAGGAGTTCGTCTAGGGCCCGGCGGGCCCAGTGCCGCAGGGCCTCAAAAAACTCCGAGCGGGTGTGCTACATTCCACGGACTCGTGCAGCCTCCTCACAGGTTCGAGCCGAAAGGGTGGAAACGTCCTCCACTTGCTGGTGCAGGCAGGATAGTTCCGCCCTGGCGGCGGCGCGAGCCTTCTCCGACACTCGCTCACGGCGCTCTGCCTCGGCACAAGCCTTCTTCGACGACCGTTCGCGACGCTCGGCTACAACGCGAGCCTTCTCCGACACCTACAGGTGACGCTAGGCATCGGATAGGCTACTCTTAAGTACCGTGATCTCCTTTTGGAGCTACTTGCGCTTGTCAGGAAAGCGAGTCTCGCGAAGCCCCGGCTTCTGGCGGTAATCCTTCCGGAGGCGCTCCGCCTCCCCAGCAGCCTTCTTCGCCGCGACCTCGCGGTCATCAAGGTTGCCCTCGGCCTCGGCTAGTTGGAGCCTCATCGTCTCTAAGCGCTCGCGCTCCATGCTCAGCGCCTCCTCCCGTGCTGAGAGGCCAATGGGACTATCATCGTCAGCCACAGGTGCAGCAAGAGCAACCCTTCGGGCACGAACCTGGCGCTCAAGCGCGGCATTTGAAGATTCGAGCTCGCGCTCACGCTCCTCCGCCACCGCGCAGCAGCGCTCGGCGTCTCGGGCCTCTTTCAGGGCACGGTCGCAAGCCTCCTGAGCAGCGGCGACCGACGCCTCCGCCTTCCTCAGGGCGGTTTCGTGCTGCATTTGGCTTAGGTTGACGGCGGCCCTCAGCTGGCGCCAACCCCTCGCCAGATGCAGACCCTCGGCCTCGACGTGCTCATCTACTTCAGCAACCTCGACCTCGAGACGCTTCAGGGCGTCCGACGCCTGCCGCACAAGGCCATGGCGCACCACACTTCGGTGCACCGCAAGTTCCAGAAGACGACTCGGCTCGTCCTCGGCACCAGTATCACCCAAAGGGGGCTCCCCCTCTTCCGCGGGTTTAGCATGTACCTAGGGGCTAGTTTCGGAGGCGCGCGGCACCTCCGGTGTTGGGAGCAGGTATGGCCTTGACGGACGGATAGGTGCTCGAGCCGCCTCAAGGGCTGGCTCACCCATGGTGAAGGCAAGACCCGGAGCACGGAGCAGGCTCCCGATGTACCAAGAGCTGCCTAGCCCCAAGGATGCTTGGGGGCTGGGGACACGACCTGCACGATAAGACCCGGGTGCGACTTCGAGGGCCCGCGCATGGCCTCCTGAAGGCTCGGCTTGGTCCAGAGAAGGAATGCAGGCAGAAGCTCCTGCGGGCCTTGCCTGGTGACTCGCAGATGAAGCAGAAGAGACCCTGCAGATCAAGAGGTCAGCGGAACCGCACTAAGAGAGACGGGGAGAACCGAAGCACGCGCACCTGCTTGGTATAGTCAGCTTCATCCTCTTCAAGGCCCTCGGAGCAGGACCAAAGACGCTCCTCAGCCTCCGCCTCTTACCCAGCGTCGCGAAGGACGACGGGAGGCTGCCTGAGGCAGATATGCCTAGTCGCGGAGCAAGGCCAGAGCAGGCGCCCGCAGCCGACGCCTCGCTCCCTAAGGTGGCGCTTCCCGGACTCGCCTCGGCCATAGGCTGCTGCACCTCCGCCTCGGCTGTTCCAGGAGCCAGCGGCGCATCAGCGCTCCCCGCCACCTCCAACAACACCGGCGCCGGGGCTTCGTCCACTCGCTCTAAGGATGGGGCCGAACCCAGGCCAGGGGCTCCGTCAAATGCTTTTGCCCCAGAAAGGAAGGACGGGCTTGCGGGCCCGGATACCATCAAGGAATTGTCGCGAGGATTTGGGGTGCCTCCTGGGACCAGCCCCCACGCATCGAAGCGGGGCATCCTTTCAGCAAGGGCCCTTCCGGCTTTTGGAGCCAAGTACAAGGGAACCGCGGAACTAGGGCAAGCCTCAGGCACTCCACCAACAAGCAGCCACATCAGCCCCTGGATCGTGTCAGGAGGGAGCTGCTTCCGCTGAAGACGCACGCGGTCATCAAAAACCCACGTCGGGTTGGAATGGCGCTGGAGTGGGGTGACACGGAGCACAAGGAAGTCCCTCACCACCATCGCCAGGGTCAACCCGCTCTTCTTCAAGTTGGCCAGGCGGCGCAGCACAGGCTCCGCCCGAGGGTCCGGAAGGGCTTCATGCCTCCAACCAGAGTGCGGCACCGCCGGCGCGTCGGGAAGGTGAAATTGGGGGCTGTACGCGACGGCTTCGATGAACACCCATTGTCGGCGAAACCCGTATGTGGTAGGATGAAACGAGAAATCAATTCCAGAGGCGGCAGTCGCCACCACCGCGTGTAACGACACGCACCCCGAGCGCTGCCCCTCGTCAACCAAGGAGAGGGCGAAGAGGTGGCGAAGCAAGGCCATGGAAGGGGAAACGCCGACGAAAGCCTCACACAGGAACGCGAAGCCGGAAAGAAGAACAATGGACCCAGGGTCCAGGTGTAACGCCCGAATCTGGTAATGCGTGAGCACTGCATAGAAGAAGGCGGAGAAAGGGGGAACGAGACCCCTGAAGATAGCATGGAGATGAAGCTGGATGTCATTGGTGCCAAGCTCCCTCACCGGTCAGGAGGCGAGCCAGACACGGGTCGGTCCCCACTCATTGGTTGCATCGGCCAAGGCATGGCGCACCTTGTCCAGACCCTCCTGGTTCACTATGGCGGAGCGACCAAGCGCCGGTTCGAGTACCGGCGGCGACGCAGCAGCCTCGCCATATCCTCTCCTCTTCGCCCCGTGCAGCATGGCGGCAAGCAGGAAGGGCAGGGAAGGCAAGCAGAGAAGAGGAGCGATTGGGAGGAAGGAAGCAGAAGCGGCAGCAAGAAGCCCTACCAGTCGTGCGACTAGCACGGCGCACAACTACCAAGACTGTGTGGGAGGCGGGGCCGCCCACGTCCCATCCAACCGTCGCACGCCGGCCTGGCCCACAGCCTTTTGGGGCCCGCAGCGCTTCGTCCTCGACTAAGGATTCGTCCCAAAGCCAACTCCGCGCGCGCCTTGGGCCCGGGGGCTACTGTCGGCGTCCTGGGAACCAGGGTACCCAGACTTGCCTATCTGCGGGCCGCGACGCGCTCCTTCAAGCGGCCTGGTACGGTCCAACTGATCGACCAGCTCTGCAAGACCCTCATGAGAGGCCAGGCGTCGTGAGGAGAACGACGTCAAGACCTCCTCAGGAGCAGCCTCGATAAGGTGCTCCGAAGGGGTGGAGAACCCAAGGCCAAGCCTACGTCAGGAGGAGGCAGTGATGTCAGCAATGACGCACCAGGCCAGCGAGTGCCAGCGTCCGCCAGCGGCACAGTTGCCATTTCGGTGCAGAGGAGACAGCGCAGCCGTTGGTTCCCAAGGAGCGGGGCAAACGTTTCCTCAATGGTGAAACGAGACCGAAGACCGCAAGAACGACAAGAAGGATGTCATCGTCGAGCCCACCACCACGTCATCGCCCGATCCTTTTGCAGGCGAAGACTGCTTTTGTTTGGGTAGGAACGGCCTTGTGTTCCCGCTCAAAAATGGCCGTTGTGGAATCCCTTCCCGCCTAAACGTTTTGGGGGAAGAGGACCGTGGCAGCAGCAGCTCTTGTACTAGATCCAATAGTAGACGGCTTTTGCCTCACTAAAGTTCTTATGGACGGAGGAAGTGGACTCAACCTCATATACGAAGAAACACTTGCAAAAAAGCAGGTTGACAAACCCCGCATTGAGCACACTAATACAATATTCATAGGAATTATTCCCAGCCGAGAAGCCCGTTGTTCGGGAAGCATTAAGTTCGACGTAGTATTCGGCACATCCGATAACTACAGGTCGTAGCAACTGCTCTTCCACATTGTTCCCTTCAATAGCGGATACCACGCCCTCTTAGGACAGGACGCTTTTTCACGCTTTCAAGCCATACCCCATTATGGGTACATGAAGCTTAAAATGCCAGGGGCCAATGGAGTAATCTCATTAACAAGTGATCCGAACAGAGCACTCAGCGCCGAGAACAAAATGACATCTTTAGCCTTAGAGGCATTATCCAAAGCCCTCACGGCCGAGGAACTAACCACCTTACGATCCATAGTTGACAGGGACGATGTAATCCTTGCCAAAAGATCGAAATCTACCTCCTTCAAGCCAGCAGATGAAATTATAAAATTCCAAGTGCACCCAACGGACCCTAACAAGACGGCGTCTATCGGGGCATAGCTGGAACCGGTGGTAGACAGCGCGTTACGCGCCTTCCTTCGCGAAAATTGGGATATATTCGCCTGGCACCCTTCAGACATGACAGGAATCCCACGCAGGCTGGCCGAACACAGCCTCAATATTATCAAAGGGTTCAAACCAGTCAAGCAGTCACTGCGATGATTTTCCGAACCCGAAAGACAAGAAATGGGAGGAGAGCTAGCCAAGCTATTGGAAGCCGGATTAATCAGAGAAATTAAACATACGGATTGGCTAGCCAACTTAGTCATGGTACCGAAGAAGGATAAATCCTGGTGCCTCAGTGTTGACTTTACAAACCTAAACAAGGCTTGCCCTAAGGATCCCTTTCCTCTGCCCCTCATTGATCAGATTATCTATGCAACGGGCGGACACGACTCGTTGTGTTTCCTTGATGCTTACTCCGGATAGCATCAACTAAAGATGAAGGAATCCGATCAGGCCACAACGACATTTATCACCCCGTACGGTCCTTTCTATTTCAACACTATGCCTTTTGGACTTAAAAACGCTGGCGCCACGTATCAACGCATGATTCAAACATGCTTAGAAAAACAAATTGGCTAGACAGTGGAGGCATATGTTGACGACATAGTCGTTATAACCAAACACGTCGAGACATTGGTGGATGATCTCCGCCTTACATTTCATAACCTTTGTGTCGGGGAGATGAACCCCAGGAAGGCAACGGAAGCCGGATCCTTTTCAAAAACAACGGGACCGGCCTCGCCCCGAAATTTGCCTCTGACTTGGCAGGATCGCTCGACTCGGCCAGGCCCCACGATCCGGCAAGACTCTCTAGTCCGGCTGGCTCCCGCAATCCGGCCTCGATGGCCCGCTCGATGGATCCAGATCCGGCACGCCAAGACTTCCTCAACAAGCCAGACCGGCCCGTGGCATGTTCCCCAATCCAGCCACGGGTCAGCTCCCGTCCCATCTCAACCGTACGATGGGACGAGATGCACCTACCGATGACCTAGGCAACAGTGCCTCGCCCATGCCCCTAATCAGCCGGGGCATGGCAATAGTGTAATCATCACAGCCCATGACGCCAGCAGACGGTGACAAGACGGAGCACGCCGTACCCGACCTAGCTCGTCCAATCCTTGGCGACCGACAAGATGGCACACAGTGCCCCCCATACCTGGCGGGCCCCGCGCCCAGAGAACCCGGCGAGCCCTGTACCCGGTGGATCCCAGCACAGGCTTCCCGGACGATGACAATCCAACCCCATGACCGTGTAACTTTACCATTGTATCCCTGGGGGGTTGGCCTATATAAAACCCCCCAGAGCCCTCATGCACGAAAAAGAGGCACATGAGATAGAAAGAAGATCTAGAACACAGGATAGACACACCACGGGAGAAGCAGCCTAAGCCCCGGCATGTCTTCCTCCTTCCACCACACAGCTTCAGGAGCAAATCTGTACAGGTAAAACATCAACCACATCGGCAGGATTAAGGGTATTATCTCCCCGGAGAGCCTAGAACCTCGGTATGTCTTGCGTCCCGCGCTCGCTCATACCAACTGTGACGCCCCGAGACCGATGCGCCAGGTGTCAGCCAGTTATTCGTCGTCGTTGCCATGTCATTTGCTTGCGTGTTGCACTTTGTCATGTCATCATGTGCATATCATCAGCATGTTTTCAAAACTTGCATCCGTCCGACTTCGCCCGTCCTCTCCGTTGTCCGTTCTGAGCCCAGACACACTTGCACGCACCCGCGGCGCCTCCGAATGTTTATATTATAAGTGGCCGGAAAATGTTCTCGTAATGGGTTGAAACTTGGCATGCGGTCTTATTATAGCATAGGTAGACCGCCTGTCAAATTTCGTCGCATTCGGAGTTCGTTTGATAGCCCAACCGTTAAACATATAGCAGCACTATAGTCGGATAAGCGTCGGACGTTTCCGGTGTTCCGGAGACCTATGCCGGGTTGCTTCTTCTCTATCTTCTCGGTCCAACCATGCAGTTGTTCGCGACCGCCTAATGATCTACACAGCCCACTTTTGCCCCCTCGTCTGCGCGTCCGAGACTGTCCCGAACCCGACCCGGGGAGTCGTTACCGATGGATCCGGATCATCCCCAAACATCCCTAAAATATCATCGATTCTTTGTTTGGACACTCCTAGTCTATTTTTCTTGAACCGTCCGATTATGATCGGATGGACCGAATCACCCTAACTTATCCGAATTGCTATATATAGTGAGCAACCCTAATTTCTAGGGGAGATGTCCCATACATCCCCTCACCGCCGCCGCCGCTCCACCAAATCCCCATCGGGATCCCCTCCCCACCAACCAGCTTCCCTCCCGGCCTCCTCTGGTTTCACCTCGGTCCTCCGCCTCTCGATCTCCCCACCAACCAACTCCTCTGCCCGCGGCCCGCGTCACCCCTCCACGATCGTGCCTAAGCAGGAGGGCTGGACGTCGTCTTCTCGCGCTCTGGAGCCCGCTGGAACAACTTCCCGCTCGTTCACGCCTCTCCTTCTGTGCACCCCGTCCACGCCTCCCCTCCTCTTTCTACTCCCTCCGCTCACGTCTCTCTCTGAACCAGGCCACCGCTGCCATGGCCGAGCTCCTCAAGTCCCGTTGCCGGAATTCGTCCCTGCCGCCTGGGTCCTGCGGGTAGCCGCGCTGCTCCCCTTTCCCCGTCGTCCCTCCGCCCCGGATCCGGTCGCCGCCGTCCTCCTCACCCGTGGCTCCGCCGTCCCGCCAATCCCCGCCGCCATCGCGCCAATCTTGCGCTCTGCTTCCCTGCATCGCGCAGCAATAGCGAGCGCCTCGCTCGACTGGGTCCTACCCGTGTTGACCGCGCACATCGTCTATGTGGGCTGGAGCCAGCGTCAAGGCCCAGGGCCAGCTTCCCTCTTCATCGACTGGGCCATAGCCCATGGTGAGAACCCCCAGCCTCTCCAGTTTCAGCCCGTAGACGTTTTTTCCTTTTGCGAATTTAGCTATTAATCCAGTTGCTGCAGTTTTACAGTTTGGACCCTAAACTTCATGCATATAATAACTTCACATCTGTGCATCACATGTAAAAACTTTATATATGAAAAATGCTTAGGTTTTTGTGTAGATTCATAATATGCCACTTTCACCCCTGTTAAAAATGTTTAACTTGCTGTTTTCATTAATTTGTGTAAATAACTTGCTAAAATGGTTTATTTCATAACTAAATAACCGTAGCTCGGTTTTTAATAAACTTTATATGTAAATGGGGTAGAAAAATGTGTAGAATAACATGGTGCACTTTATTTTCCTGTTTAACAATAATAAAATGTGGTTCTAGGCAGAAGAGTACCAAATTCATAATATGCACATGGGGATTTTCCGGAATTGTTGTTTGTTGTTCCAGCCTCATTTAAACTTGTCTAAATAGTTAGTTTACTTTTGCTTCACCCCTTGCTTCCTATATAGACTTGTCATGCATCATACCTTGCCATGTATTGCATCATATAGACTTGTGTTGTTTTCTATGCTTCCTACCTTGCCATGTTTTGCTTCCTGTATAGACTTGTAGTGCATCCTATATAGAACTGTCATGCATCATACTTGGATGTGCATCGTATGCCATGTTTATGCTTGTGTGTTTACCGTGTTGTTTGCTTCTTTCCGGTTGCTTCTCTTGTTAGCTTCGGTTCCGTTCCGGAGTTGTGAGGATCCGTTCGACTACTTCATGGACTTGTTCTTCTTCCTTGCGGAATCCCAGGCAAGATGACCATACCCTTGGATACCTTTACTATCATTGCCATGCTTAGTGTCTCGATGCTATCATTACATGTCGCGCTACCCATCTTCTTGTCAGCCTCTCCTTGTTGCCATGAAACCTCTAACCTTTGAAACCTTCCTAGCAAAACCATTGTTTGGCTATGTTACCAGCTTGCTCAGCCCCTCTTATAGCGTTGTTAGTTGCAGGTGAAGATGAAGATCGTTCCAGGTGGGAACTTGTTGTTGGAATATCACAATATCTATTATTGTTATTAACACACCTATATACTGGGCATGGGTGGAAGGCTTGGCCTTTTGCTCGGTGTTTTGTTCCACTCATGCCACCCTAGGCGCCGATAAATCGGCATTATGTTCCTTGATTTTGCGTTCCTCACACGGTTAGGTATATGGGGAGCCCTTGACACTTCGACTTTGAATAAAACTCCTCCAGCAAGGCCCAACATTCGTTTTAATTTGCCTCATCATAACTTAATTAATTAAATTGCATAAGGGGGACGCTCCTTGGAGATTCTTTTCTACATAGCAGGGGGGCCAGTGCTGATAGTGTTGGTCCCGAACGGGGAGACTGCGGGGCCACCTTGGGGAAACCCGAGGGCTGGTTTTACTCATAGGATCACCTATCCGGTTGTGGCCTGAGACGAGATACGCGCGGCTACTATCAGGGTGTCGGCACGCCGGGAGGTCTTGCTGGACTTGTTTTACCATTGTCGAAATGTCTTGCGCACCGGGATGCCGAGCCTGATCGGATTTCCCTAAGATAAGGGGTTATTATATTATATTTATCACTTTAGCTGATCATGAGAGCTTGTGATGGGCTAAGTTGGGACACCCCTGCAGGGTTATGATCTTTCGAAAGCCGTGCCCGTGGTTATGTGGCAGATTGGAATTTATTAATGTCCGGTTGTAGAAAACTTGACAGAGGATCCGAAGTAAAACACACAACTGTGTGAGTAACCGTGACTGTCTCTTTTCATTTTGAGAAGAGAACACGGTGGGGTTATGTTTGACTCGTAAGTAGTTCAGGATCTTTAGCGATCACTACTAGTTGCGACCGTTTGAGTAGATGCTCATCTTAATCTTGTACTCGTAAGTTAGCCACCATATTATGCTTAGCCGCTGCTGCAACCTCACCACTTTACCTCTTCCTACCCATAAAGCTTTGCTAGTCCTTATACCCATGGTTATGGGATTGCTGAGTCCTCGTGGCTCACAGATACTACAACACCAGATGCAGGTTCAGCCGAGAATGATGTAGGAGCTGGTTCAAGTACTTCACTGGGAGATCGATGAAGAGCGTGGCCGTATGTTTGTGACGTTTTCGACGATCAGTAGTGGTTTCTACTAGGGGAGATTTGGACCTGTGGCTTTATGTATTTGGTATCTTTCTTTTGGATCTTCACCCGAAGTCGGGTTGTGATATTTTGAATGATGTTTTGCTTATGTAATGTATTGTGTGACGTGGCGAGTGTAAGCCAACTATCCTTTTGCAATTTCATCCCTATTTTTACATGAGTCGTGCAAAGATACCAAACTTGAGATCATTCCAGAATGGGCTTATACCTTTAAGTCGTGCCTCGACACGTAGGAGGTATAGTCCCATCCTGGGCATTACACCAACCCCGCTTCTGGAGTCCACCAGTGCCCTCGAGCCGCCTCCTATCTTTAGCCATCCCTTGGCATCTGTCGTGCGCCCACCACGATAGTTGGTGCCCACCGTGGGGCAGTTCGAGGTCCTGTCCGGGAGCATGCTTCAGACGGGGCCCCGCTCCTACTCCAACGAGCTCGTCGAGCTGACGGACGACATCGTCGACGCCCTCACCGCCTCCTTCTCCGCACTGCACATCTCCGATGCGCCAGCGGCCGATGAGTACCCCAGCGAGGTACTGGATTTCTCCGACTCCCCCATCACTCCCGACGGCAGCACTCCCGACGGAGCGATGGACCTCTACGTAGAGGTTTTCATCACCTACAACGGCGCCACCTCTTCGTCAAGCACGGCAAGGAAGGCCGCCGAGGCCGAGGCCGCGGCGGAACGGGCCACCCAGCCCGACCCGCTGCGCGCCGCTAGCAAGCGCCTCCGCATGCCCATCGGTACGGACATCGACGCCTCCAACATCGCTGAGGCGAGGACCCACCTCGACCGGGACCGCCAGCACCTGCTGGACCTCACCCAATCGCTCCCCGCGACGGAGCGCCGCCTCGCGTCTGCTCAGATGGAGCGCGACGCCGCCTACGGTTTCACGCCAAGCGCCGTCGAGCTAAGCCGGGTCGCGGACGTGTGGATCCGAGGCGGCGTGATCGGACGCGCCCTCGGCGCCCTCCCTCCCATCTACGAAACTCCAGTGAAGAACATGCGCGCTGCTCAGGCGGCCGCGGTCGGCATGGAACAACTCGCAGGCGAAGAACTGCGGGAGCACCTCAAGAGGGTGAGCGACCTCCTCACGGCTGCCAACGCGCAGCAGGACCGCCTCATCCGGCTCGCAAAACCGGCCGGTTCTGACTCCGCCCGCGTCGTTGGAGCCGGCAATGACCAGCACTCGGCGTCCTCCCCGCTCGGTGAGGCGCACTCCGGCCACACCCAGACCCGGCGCAACCCCGCCCAAACAACTACTCATGGGTTAGGCGACTAGTCGCCTTTCGAAGCGCAGCGCCGACTCAACCAGGCTCCCCAGCCGACCCGGCAGCAAACTGCGGTCGACCCCGGTCCTCGTGGCGCGGTCACCGGCCGGCTGGGCCCGCGTGCCAGCAACACTGCCGACACTCGCCACCGCCTTGACCGGCTCGCCTGCTCCCAGGAGCTGGAGGAGACCGGCGCGGTTGGCCCGGCGTGTTTCGGTCTGCGCATCCTGAGCGAGCCCTTCGCCAAAGGGTTGACGCTTCCCCACGACTTGCCTAAGTACAACGGCACCGTGAAGCCAGAGGACGGGCTCACCGACTATACCACCGCCATCGGCATCACTGGCAACCACCGCCTGGTCGTCCGCTACGCACGACTCATGCTCTAGGGATCGGCCCGCACGTGGCTGAACAGCCTGCCGGTGGGCAGCATCAACATGTGTGTCGAGTTCGAGGAGGCCTTCGTGCGCAATTTCACCAGGACCTACCGGCGACATGGCCGTCCCAGCCAGCTTGCCATGTGCGTGCAGGGCCCGACGGAAACCGGCCGGGACTACCTAGCACGCTGGACCGAGCTCCGGAACAGCTACAAGGGCGTCCACGAGGTCCAGGCGATCCAGTACTTCGTCAACTGGTGCCGGGACGGTACCCTCCTCAAGCACCAGCTGCTACGCTCGGAGCCGACCACCATGTCCGTGCTCATAGGAATGGCGGACAAGTACACGAATGTTGACTCTGCCATGAAGATCAAGGTGGCCCTAGACGAACCGGCAAAACCAAGCAGGTTCCCCCTCCGAAGTCGGCTGGCGAAGGAAACCGGCAGCATCAGCATAACCAGCAGCAGCACAAGCGCAAGGCCGAACAGCAGGCCCACCGACACGACACCCGGCTCGTGGAGGCCGCCGAGCAGGCACCCGTAACCGAGCCGGCCGCCAAGCGCTGGCAGAGCGGCAAGACAACATGGCAACCCGCTGTCGGCGTCCTGGGAACTAGGGTACCCAGACTTGTCTGTCAGCGGGCCGCGACGCGCTCCTACAAGCAGCCTGGTACGGCCCAGCTGATCGACCAGCTACTCAAGACCCTTGCGAGGGGCCAAGCCTCACGAGGAGAATGATGCCAAGAACCCCTCGGGAGCGGCCTCGGCAAGGCGTTCCGGAGGGGCGGAGAATCCAAGGCCGTGCCTGCCTCAGGAGGAGGCAGTGAGGTCAGTAGTGACGCATCGCGCCAGCGAGTGCCAGCGTCCGCCAGCGACACAGTTGCCATTTTGGTGCAAAGGAGACAGCGCAGCCATTGGTTCCCAAGGAGCGGGGCAAAGGTTTCCTCTTTGGTGCAACGAGACCGAAGACCGCAAGAACGACAAGACCGCAAGACCGCAAGACCTCTCCTAGACTCGTCCGCCAACCCCGCGTCTCCCAACTCCAACTAACTGCGACCACGATGGCGGAGGCGCACCATACGCGTACAGAAGCCCGTGGCGTCCGCACCGCTCAGGCATCGCCCTTCGGCCGCGGGACCCGTCGTCACCCATCTTTGATCGGGGCCGACGGCACGATGAGCACTACCAACCTGCCGCCGGAGGACCAGCAGCATCCACCACCAAGTCGACGCCAAGGCCGTGCGGCAACGCGGGCGGCCGAACACGCGGCGGCAAGCTCGCGGGACCGGCGCGAGATGGAGAACATGAGGGCTGCTATACTGGTGGCCAGGGAGCTGCTAAGGTGCCGTCTGCTCGACAGCGGCCACGATGCACTGCTTCTCAGGGTGGCCGAGCTCCTCGATGCTGCCAGCACCGGTGCCGAGCTGTTCTGCGTCCACATGACGACGTCGGGGACCGGGTAGCGCCTTAGCCACACCCGGTTGCCCGTATGGTCAAGACCCGCGGCGACCTACGAAGGCGACATGGGGTATGATCCGCTAAACCCTGCATATGACACCGCCCCTCTGTCTCGAAGCGCTTTGTATTCAGAAACCGCCCCCGTCGAGGAGCCACCAGAGAGCAACCTCAGGGCTACACTCAATGCCATATGCAACCAGGCGTCGGCACAAGGGGGTTCAGGAGCGGGAGGCCAGGAGTCAGATCCCCCGCTCATGACCCTCGATCCACCACCATCATCACCCACGGCCATGGAGCGCGGGTGAGACACGCGCTGGTGCCTGCGGGGGCTGGCCCCGCAGCACCGGCTGAAGGCGTCGGGCCAACAATGTATCTGGCCCAGGCCTCGGCAAGCCTGGGGGGTACTCTGGATGCCACATCAGGACAGAAAGGGGAGGGAAGTCCCGGGTCAGGCCCTCGTCCCCCCGCGCGTGACCCGTCGCGCATGGCCCGCCCTGGATTTCACCAGGGGCTCACTGGCGGCGGGTACGATGCGCACGGGGAGGGGCCATCTCCCCCCTCCGTTCAACCTCAAGACGCCGCGCCTCGAGGCGCACCATCCCCCGGGCTGTGGAGGGTGCGTCTCGAGGCGGTACGGCAGCCCGTCCTAGGCGCATTAGAAGGGCCCAAGACCACGGCTCCGTCCCCCTACTCACGAAATCCCGTACCCGCTGAGCCCTGCCCTGATCACGAAGGGCTCAGGGGCCATTAGGAGCATGGGTAGGGCGGGGTCCCCCTCACACCTCAGGACGCCACGTCTCTGAGCGACGTTAGCCCTCAGGGGCGAAACGCGTTCGGAGATCGCGTAAGCGGCGCGCCTGGTGCTCGGAGGGGGGCCTATGACCAAGGTCCCATCCCCCCATCATGTGCAGTGTCCCACTTCATGGATGCCACCTTCGTGTGAGTTCCTGAGGGAGCGGACTAGCGCGGGGCGGGGCCCTCAAAGCGAAGGGGCGGGCACGTCAGAAGATCTCCGCTCATGACAATCTCACGTAATAATGAGTGGGGATGTACACGCCCCAGAGTCTCGGGAGTGTCGCCCTAGGACCTCGAGGGCTCCCTCCCACGCCGAGTGGAAGCACCATGCTCCGCGCTGGCCGTCGACACTGCCCCCACATCCACCAGTGGTAGCCCTATGCTCCACGCTAGGGAGAAGACTGAAGACCTGCTAAGGGGCTGGACGCGGCCCCTCCTTTTTCTGTTCGCATTTGCTCCTTCTGTATCTGCCTTCTCAGGACGATCTCACCGCTGTGCGACTCGTTTTTTTTAATAAAGGGAGAGTTTTGTCGGTGTTTCACGATTTCCGCCGTGTTTTCTTTTCGCCAGCTCGTCTTTGTCATCCCGCTTTGCCAAGCCAGGCTACGTCCGCAACCCCGCCCTGTCACTCCTCATGAGTAGGGGCCCGGGGGTGGGCGCGCATTCTGTCTGTCCACTACCGGACCACCAACCACTGTTGCGCTCACAGCAGGTACTCGCGAGGCGCGCCCGGACGAGGTCGGCAGACACTCTGTCTCGAGGAGCGACAAGGACTTGAGGTCACGACCTCAGGAGCAAAGAAGGGAGTACTTAAAAGCCCATTCATACAATATTCAGTTACATCATCAAAACCATAAACCTTGTGACACCCGCCTCACCCGGCTTCGGAGCCACAACCAAAAAGCAAATTTATGGGAGGAACTGGATTAAACATCGGCGTCTTCGCCGGAACTGACGGTGCCGCCCCCCAAGCACCGGCGCGTCCTCGATAGCGGGAACAAGCTCCGTCACCAACGCGTCCACATGATCACTCACCCAATTCTCCGAGGGGCCGGCGACCGCCTCAGGTGCAGGCTCCAGCAGGGCCTCGAAGTCCGCACGGGAGTCAAGACGGTACAAGTTGCCGAAGATGCGGGAAACCTCACTCCTCACGACGTCGCGGCTTTGCTCCTCAACGCGCTGCCGAGCCTTCCTGACCCCACCTTCAAGACACCCCACCACCCTGGTAAAGAACCCGAGGTACCCGGTGTCATCATTAACCAGGGGGCCAGCGACCCTCGAGCCAAGGAGTTCGTCTAGGGCTCGGCCGGCCCGGTGCCGCAGTGCCTCAAACATCTCCGAGCGGGTGTGCTGCATTCCACGGACTCGTGCAGATTCCTCGGAGGTTCGAGCCACGAGGATGGAAACGTCCTCCACTTGCTGGTAGAGGCAGGACAATTCCACCATGGCGGCGGCGCGAGCCTTCTCCGATGCTCGCTCACGGCGCTCCGCCTCAGTACAAGCCTTCTTCAACAATCGTTCGCGACGCTCGGCTGCAACGCGAGCCTTCTCCGACACCTGAAGGCGACGCTCGGCATTCGCCAGGCTACTCTCAAGTACCGTGATCTCCTTCTGGATCTCCTTGCGCTTGTCAGCAAAGCGAGTCTCGTGAAGCCCCATCTTCTAGCGGTAATCCTTCCGGAGGCGCTCCACCTTCCCAGCAACCTTCTTTGCCACGACCTCGTGGTCATCAAGATTGCCCTCGGCCTCGGCTAGTTGGTGCTCCATCGTCTCTAGACGCTCGTGCTCCGAGCTCAGCTCCATCGCCTCAAGCGCTAGTGCCTCCTCCCGCGCCGAGAGGCCAGTGGGACTATCATCGTCAGCCACAGGTGCAGCAAGGGCAACCCTTCAGGCACGAACCTGGCGCTCAAGCACGGCGTTTGAAGCTTTGAGCTCGCGCTCATGCTCCTCCACGGCCGCACAACGGCGCTCGGCGTATCGGGCCTCCTTCAGGGCACGGTCGCAAGCCTCCTGAGCCGCGGCGGCCGACGCCTCCGCCTTCCTCAGGGCAGTGTCGTGGTGCATCTGGCTTAGGTTGATGGCGGCCCTCAGCTGGTGCCAACCCCTCGCCAGGTGCAGACCCTCGGCCTCGATGCGCTCATCAACCTCAGCAACCTCGACCTCGAGACGCTTCAGGGCGTCCGACGCCTCCTGCAAAAGGCCATGGCGGACCACACTCCGGCACACCGCAAGTTCCAGAAGACGACTGGCTCGTCCCCGCCACCCGTGTCGCCCAAAGGGGGCTCCCCCTCTTCCACAGGTTCAGCGTGTACCTCGGGGCTAATTCCGGAGGAGCACGGCACCTCCGGCACTAGGAGCAGGCATGGCCTTGATGGACGGACAGCTGCTTGAGCCGCCTCAAGGGCTGGCTGACCCAGGGTGGAGACAAAACCCAGAGCATGGAGCGGGCTCCCGATGTACCAAGAGCTGCCTATCCCCAAAGACGCTTGGGGGCTGGGGACACGACATGCGTGATGAAACCCGGGCGCGACTTCGAGGGCCCGCGCATGGCCTCCTGAAGGCCCGGCTTGGTGCGGAGAAGGAATGCAGACAAAAGCTCCTGCGGGCCTCACCAGGTGAATCATGGATGAAGCAGAAGAGACCCTGCAGATCAAGGGGTCAGCGGAACCGCACTAAGAGAAACAGGGAGAACCGAAGCACACACCTGCTTGGTACAATCAGCTTCATCCTCTTCAAGGCCCTCGGAGCAGGACCAAAGATGCTCCTCAGCCTCCGCCTCTTGCCCAGCGTCGTGAAGGATGACGGGAGGCTGCCCGAGCCAGATATGCTTACTCCCGGAGCAAGGCCGGAGCAGGCACCCGCAGCCGGCGCCTCGCTCCCTGAGGTGGCGCATCCTCGACTCGCGTCGGCCAGATGCCGCTGCACCTCCGCCTCGGCTATTTCAGGTACCATCGGCGCCTCAGCGCTCCCCGCCACATCCACCAACACCGGCGCCGGGGCTTCATCTACTCGCTCCAAGGATGGGGCCTAACCCAGGCCAAGGGCTTCGGCAAATACGTCTGCCCCAAAAAGGAAAGACGGGCTTGCAGGCTCGGATACCACCAAGGAATCGTCACGAGGATTGGGGGTGCCTCCTGGGACCAGCACCCACGCATCAAAGCGGGGCATCCTGTCAGCAAGGGCCCTCCCGGCTTTTGGAGCCAAGTACAAGGGAACCGCGAAACCAGGGCGAGCCTCACGCACTTCACCAACAAGCAGACGCATCAGCCCCTGGATTGTTTCAGAAGGGAGCTGCTCCCGCTGAAGACGCGCGCGATCATCAAGAACCGACATCGGGTTGGAATGGCGCTGGAGAGGGGCGACACGGAGGACAAGGAAGTTGGCCAGGCGACCCATCACAGGCTCTGCTTGAGGATCTGAGAGTGCCTCATGCCTCCAACCAGAGTGTGGCACCGCTGGTGCATCGGGAAGATGAAATTGGGGGCTGTACTCGATGGCGTCGACGAACACCCATTGCCAGCGGAACCCGTCGGTGGCAGGATGAAGCGAGAAATCAATCCTGGAGGCAGCGGTCGCCTCCATCGCGCGCAACAACACGCACCCCGAGCGCTGCCTCCCGTCGACCAAGGAGAGGGCGAAGAAGTGATGGAGCAAGGCCACGAAAGGGGAAACACCAACGAAAGCCTCACACAGGAACGCGAAGCCGGAAAGAAGGACGATGGACCCAGGGTCCAGGTGCAACGCCGGAATCTGGTAATGCGTGAGCACTGTGTAGAAGAAGGCGGAGAAAGGGGGGACGAGACCCTCGAAGATAGCATAAAGATGAAGTTGGATGTCATTGGTGCCAAGCTCCCTCACCGGCCGGGAGGCGAGCCAGATGCGGGTCGGTCCCCACTCGTCAGTTGCGTCGGCCAAGGCGCGGCGCACCTTGTCCAGACCCTCCTAGTTCACTATGGCGGAGCAACCGAGCGCCGGTTCGAGCACCGACGACGACGCGGCAGCCTCGCCGTCTCCTCTCTTCTTCGCCCCATGCGGCATGGCGGCAAGCAGGAGAAGGGAGAGAAGGCAGGCAGAGAAGGGGGCGATTGGGAAGAAGGAAGCAGAAGCGGCAGCGAGAAGCCCTACCGGTCGTGCGACTAGCAAGGCGCACGACTACCAAGACAGCGTGGGAGGTGGGCCGCCCACGTCCCATCCAACCGTCGCACCCCAGCCTGGCCTGCAGCCTTTGGGGCCCGCGGCGCTTCGTCCTCGACTAGCTTCACCCCAAAGCCAACTCCGCGCGCGCCTTGGGACCGGGGGCTACTGTCGGCGTCCTGAGAACCAGGGTACCCATACTTGCCAGTCTGTGGGCCACGACACGGTCCTACAAGCGGCCTGGTACGGACCAGCTGATCGACCAGCTTCTCAAGACCCTCACGAGGGGCCAGGCCTCACAAGGAGAACGACGCCAAGACCCCCTCGGCAGCGGCCTCGGCAAGGCGTTCCGGAGGGGCAGAGAATCCAAGGCCGAGCTTGCCTCAGGAGGAGGCAGTGAGGTCAGCAGTGACGCACCGCGCCAGCGAGTGCCAGCGTCCGCCAGCGGCATAGTTGCCATTTTGGTGCAAAGGAGACAGCGCTGCCGTTGGTTCCCAAGGAGGAGGGCAAATGTTTCCTCTTTGATGCAATGAGACCGAAGACCGCAAGGACGATAAGGAGGATGTCACCATCGAGCCCACCACCGTGTCACCGCCTGATCCTTTTGCAGGCGGAGACTACTTTTTTCAGGGTAGGAACGTCCTTGTGTTCCCGCTCAAATATGGCCGTTGTGGAATCCCTTCCCGCCTAAACCTTTCGGGGGAAGAGGACCGTGGCCGCCTATATAAGTAGCTAGGATTCCTATTGAGAGATACACGCACACCTGACCACCGCACAAGGAGCAAGAACACTAGCCTCCTGACCTTCCTGAGCTCACCTCCTGCGCTCAGTAACCCTTGTACCAGTTCATACTCTAGCTCACCCGGAGCCAGTCCACCAAAGCAGGAAGTAGGGTATTACACCTCGCGGTGGCCCGAACCTGGATAAACTCTTGTGTGTTTGTTCGTTGTTTGCTTGAATCCTTCCGCAGAGACGAGAGCGAGGCGCTAGGTAGACGTGAGTGGGAGAGATCTTCGTTCACGCCCCTGTGTTTGAACTTAACGGGTTTTGCGGAGCCCTAAATCCGACACCCGCCATGAGCTTCGAGGAGATGCTCGACGCTCCATGCAAGCACCACGGTGGCGCGAGGCCATCCACGCACACGCTCCGGCAATGCGCCATCACCAAGCGCATCATGAGGGGCGACGTCTCGCCGCCTCCATCCCCGGCTCCAGGAGCGGGGCGGCAGCCTCCGCCTGCCCCACCACATCCAGCTGGCGGAGCCATGCGCAACGACACCTACCCAGACCAGAACGCGGCTTACGTCGTCTTCACCAGCCTTAGCGACGACAAGCGCAGCAGGCGCTCCATCCGGCAGGAAGTGAACACTGTCGCCCTGGCCAGGCTAGAGTACATGCACTGGTCGGAGCGCCTGATCACATGGACGCGAGAGGATCACCCGGCCATCATGCCGAATCCAGGTGGATACACCCTCGTCCTCGACCCCACCATCATCGCGCCTCGGCGCACTTGCAAGTTCTCCCGAGTCCTCATCGACGGCGGCAGCAGCATCAACATCCTCTACCGGGACACCATGACCAACCTCGGCCTCGAAGAACAAAGACCTAGAGCCGACCAGGACCGTCTTCCATGGTTTCGTGCCTGGCCACTCCAGCTCTCAGATCAGTCGGATCCGGCTCGACGTCCTATTCGGTGACGACGGCCATTTCCGAAGAGAGGCGATCTGGTTCGAGGTGGTTGACCTGTCCAGCGCATACCACGCGCTGCTCGGCCGGCCCGTACTCGCAAAATTCATGGCGGTCCCCCACTATGCCTACTTGAAGATGAAGCTGTCGGGTCCAAAGGGCCTCATCACCATCACCGATGACTACCGCAAATCTCTAAAGTGCGCCCGAGACGGATCCAAGCTGGCCGAGTCGATGGTCATTGCCGAGGAGCGGCGCCAGCTCGACCGATCAGTGCCCTTGCTGGTGAGGCAGCAGCCACGCCAGTCCCGGCCGAGGAGCCGGCAAATGAAGCCTCGTTCAAATCCTCCAAGGAAACCAAGAAGGTGATGCTGAACCCAAAAGATCCCAGCTCCAGCAAGTACGTCGTCGTGGGCACTCGCCTTAGCGACAAATAGGAAGGTGAGCTCGTCGACTTCCTCCATGAGAATCGGGATATCTTTTCATGGTCCTCCCGAGGAAGTACGCCGAGCACAAACTTCACGTCCGCAAGGACGCCAAGCCTGTCCGCCAACCCCCATGACGTTTCTCCAAAGAGAAGAGAAGGACCATCGGTGAAGAGATCGCCAAGCTTTTGGTGGCCGGCTTGATCATGGAAGTATTTCACCCTAAGTGGCTGGCCAACCCAGTCCTCGTCCTGAAGAAAAACAACACCTAGCGCATGTGTATCGACTACACCAGCCTGAACAAAGCCTGCCCCAAGGATCCATTCGCACTCCCGCGAATCGACTAAGTCATCAACTCCATCGCTGGGTGCGAGCTCCTGTCCTTCCTGGACGCCTACTCTGGCTACCACCAGATCAAGCTGGACCCGGCTGACGCCCTCAAGACATCCTTCATCACGCCCTTTGGGGCGTATTGCTACATCACCATGTCGTTCGGCCTGAAGAACGTCGGAGCCACCTTCCAGCGGTGCATGCAGAAATGCTTGCTGTCGCAACTCGGCCGCAATATCCACGTCTACATGGACGACATCGTGGTGAAGACCATGCAACACCTCACGCTCCTCGATGACCTGAAGGAAACCTTCGCTAACCTGCGCGAGTACAAGGTCAAGCTCAACCCAGAGAAATGCGTTTTCGCCGTCTCGGCCGGAAAGCTACTCGGCTTCCTCGTCTCGGAGCGCGGCATTGAGGCAAACCCGGAGAACGTCATGGCCATTGAGCACATGCGCAAGCCGGCGCGGCTGCGTGATGTCCAGAAGTTCACCGGCTGATTGGCCTCGGTCAGCCAGTTCCTCAGCCGGTTGGGCGAGAGGGCCTTGCCCCTATACCAGCTGATGAAGCAGACGACGCCATTCGAATGGAACGACCAAGCGGACGAGGCTTTTCGGGGCCTCAAAGGGCATGCTCTCCATCGCACCCGTCCTGGCCGCCCTAGCCGAGAAGGAGCCGCTGTTGCTCTACATAGCCGCAACCTCGCGCTCAGTCAGCACGGTGCTCGTTGTCGAGCGACCAGAGAAGGGCAAGATCCAAGACATCCAGTGCCCCGTCTACTACCTGAGCAAGGTGCTCTCCGCCTCAAAACAGAACTACCCGCACTACCAGAAGATGTGCTATGGCGTGTACTTCACCGCCAAGAAGCTGAAGCAGTATTTCCAAGAGAATGAGATCACCGTGGTCAGTACAGCCCCCCTCGGCGAAATCATCGGGTGCCGCGACGCCTTTGGCCGGGTCGCCAAGTGGGTGCTCGAGCTAGCCGGCCACACCATCCTCTATGAGCCCCACACCATGATCCCAAGATCTGGCCGATTTCCTCGTCGACTGGATAGAAACCCAGTACTTGCCGCCGCCTCTAGACTCGACGCACTGGCGCATGCACTTTGATGGCTCAAAAATGCGCCTCGGCCTAGGAGCCGGCATTGTTCTGTCATCCCCAAGGGGTGGCCGACTCAAGTACGCACTCCATATCCACATCGCCGCCTCCAACAACGTCGCCGAGTACGAAGCCCTTGTGCATGGCCTCGGGCTGGCCAAGGAACTCGGAATCCGACGAATCATGTGCTACGACGATTCGGACCTGGTGGTGCAGCAGTGCTCCGGCGAGTGGGACGCATGCGACCCCAACATGTTAAGCTACCGCTTCCTCGTGCAGAAGTTGTCCGGCTTCTTCGCAGGCTGCGAGTTCCTCCACGTCCCACGAGCGGAAAACGAGGCGGTCGACAGACTCGCCAAGATCGCCTCGTCTCGACAGTCCATTCCATCTGGCGTCTCCCTCGAGAACCTGCGAAAGCCGTCCATCCAGCCGGCTCCAGACTCGGAATCCATCCACGTCCCAGACGAGCCGGGGACTGCTCAGCCTGGCCCGCGGACTGCTCAGTCCGGCCCGGCAATGGTGGAGCTCGGCCCAGGGACTGCTCACTCCTCCCCGGCAACGGCGGAGCTCGGCCCAGGGACTACTCAGCTCGACCCGGGGACTACCGACCTCGGCCCGGCAAAGGCAACCCTCAGTCCGACCGGACCCGGCTCGGACGCCGCCGCCCCTGAAGCAACCATAATGGCCGTTCGCATCGCGGTGACGGCGCCATTTTGGGCCATGCCCATCAAGGAGTTCCTGGAGAGCGGGACCCTGCCCGACGACGAGACCGAAGCCCGGCAAGTGCAGCGTCGGGCATCCACCAACAGCATCGTCAACAATGAGCTCGGCAAGCACAGTCCCACCGGCATATTCCAGCGCTGCGTCGAGCAGGATAAAGGCGTGGACACCCCCCTCGACATACACCAGGGCGAGTGCGGGCACCACGCCGCGTCATGATCCCTGGTGGCCAAGGCTTTCCGCCATGGCTTTTATTGGCCCACGGCCCTCAAAGACACCGAATCGCTCGTCCTCAAGTGCGAGGGATGCCAACGCTTCAGCAAACGCACCCACCAACCAACATAGGCGCTCCGGACCATACCGATTGCCTGGCCTTTCGCGGTCTGGGGGCTCGACATGGTGGGACCATTCAAAACAGCCCGAGGCGGCATGACGCATTTGCTGGTAGCAATTGACAAATTCACCAAATGGATCGAGGCAAGAACAATCAAGAAGCTGGATGGGCCAATAGCTGTCCGATTCGTCAAGGACATAGTGGTGCGCTACGGCATGCCGAACAACATCATCACAAACAGCGGCACCAACTTCGCCAAGGGCGCGCTCGCGCAATACTGCTCCGTATCCGGCATCCGCCTTGACCTGGCGTCCTTTGCCCACCCACAGTCGAACGGCCAGGTCGAGCGGGCAAATGGGCTCATCCTGTCCGGCATCAAGCCATGGCTCGTCAAATCACTCGTCCTCTCACCCGGAAGCTGGCTCGACGAGCTGCTGGCCGTCCTCTAGAGCCTCCGAACAATGCCAAATAGGTCGACCGGGTTTACCCTGTTCTTCCTCATCTACGGAGCTGAAGCCGTCATCCCGACCGACGTCGAGTTCGACTCACCACGCGTCACGATGTACACTGAGGCCGAAGCCAGGGAAGACCGCGAGGACGGCGTCGACCTACTGGAAGAAGCACGTCTACTAGCACTCAGCCGCTCAGCCATCTACCAGCAAGGCCTCAGGCACTACGACAACAAGAAGATCAAACTCCTCGCTTTCTGCGAGGGAGACCTCGTCCTCAGACTCGTCCAACAGCAAGCCGACCAGCACAAGCTGTCCTCCCCATGGGAGGGCCCCTTCTTCATCAGCAAGGCTCTGTGCGACCGCAACGCCTACTACCTCAGCGACGCACGCAAGTCAAACATGCGCAAGAGGGACATGGCCGGGGAAGAAACAATTCGGCCCTGGAACGCGGAACTCCTCCGTCCATTTTACAGTTAGGCATGTAGGTGTATGTATCGCTGCCTTTTGCGCTCAATTAAAAACTATGGGGTCCCCGAACGATGCTCGGGGCCACCCTTTTCCGACCAAGTTATTTATGTCTCTAGCATTTTACGCTTCACCTACCTCTTCGTCTAAACCCGGCCACCGGTTTGACTCGCCCGACCCGGGGACTCGGGGGCTGGCCGGCTCGGTCCCCTCCCGTCTCTTCGCTTAGCACTTCTTGGCGCGTTGAGATCACCGCGATCTCCGGCTCTACCCTAAGCCACAGATCCGGCTTCGGCTGTTGGTCGGCAAGCACGCAAAGGCCAGAGCACCAACGCGCCACAAGAACTAAGCCCTAGACCGCCGAGTCACCCAACCCGGCCACGCCACGAACATTCAAGTTACCACACGACCGGCTGCTCGTCACCCGGCCACGCCGGATCACTGCGAGCCGGCCCAGTGGGTGTTTCGCTCCCGCTCAACGTTGTGAATGCCTAACTAAAGTGCGTCCTCTCCCAAAAGCCAAACCTCTTGTCGCGGACCGGAGCCTCGGCCGTCAGACTCGCGAGAGGGGGGAGGCCCGAGGGGGAAGAGGCACGGGAAAATGGCTCGACAAACGAAAAGCAAAGACGCAAACATCCACGAACACCGCAACACGGCGCCGGATCGATCGACCCGGACTCGCCACTCGCAAACTTCACAACATGACCGGCTGCCTGTCATACGGCCATGCCGGATCACCAAAAGCCGGCCCAGTAGGTGTTTTGCTCACACTCAATGTTTTAAATGTTTAACTACTGCGTGTCCTCTCCCAAAGGCCAAACCCCTTGTCACGGACCAGAGCCTCGGCCGTCAGACTCACAGGGGGAGGCCTGAGGGGGGAGAGGCACAGGAAAACGGCTCGACAAACAAACAAGCAAGAGCAAAAACATCCACGACATTCATACAGACGTCTAAATTCATAAATGGCCCAAGGCCGGAATACGTTACCCCCAGTGCACCCAGTGGGTGGGGTGGACCTGCTACCTAGCAGAGATATCTACAAAGATTTAAAACAGGAGCTTCAGGCGTCCGCACCCACCGGGCCCGCCGAGGTGCCGGTGTCTTCATCATCGACACCCGTGTTGCGATAGACACCCGTCTCCTCGGAGCTACCATCCGGATCATCTAGAAGGAGGCTGAAGTCGTCAACGGGCACGACTATGCCGTCTTCTGTCCGCTCCGGCCGGAACTTGTCGTGGTAGGAGAACCAGACGATGTAGCTGGCCCGGGCGGCAAATCGCCAGCCTGTCCTTGCAGCTGGCTCTTCGAGCCGGCTCGCTGGCCCATCAGCGCCTTCAGCGACAGGCCCGGATACCAGGACATCAGGAATCAGAGTGCTATCTCGGCACCAGCTCGGGTGGCGGAAAGGCGCCAGTCATGGAGCCGATCCGGCCCCGCCTCAAGCCACCGCGCAAGCCACGAGAAGCTGGTCGGCGTAGCGGAGCCCGGCCATAGGGCCACCATCATCGCGGTCCTGGCCTCCGAGATCCGCGCCATCTGCACGCCCAAGACTTGCAGACGAGCCTCGGCGGCGACCATGATCTCTAGGAAGGTCCACGCCACGCACGGGTCGGTCCGAGAGCCAACCACGCCCCCTGAATCACGCCAGAAGCGGACCGCCTCCTCCGCCAAGTCCTGCATCTCCGGGAAGACCCCTGTCAAAGAAAAGAATCAGAAGAGATTCGCAATAAAAAAAGGAAGCCGAAACCTCAGTCCGGCAAAAGACTCCAGAAAAGCACCCACTTGAGAAGGACTCTTCCAAGTGTTGCGCCTCAAGCAACATACTGCGCCGCTCCCAGTCGAGGGTACGGTCGCGGTCCTTGACCGCCTCTCCCAGCTGGGCGACCTCGGCAAGGGCCGCCTTCAGCTCGACGTCCTTGTCCGCGGTCGCCTTCTCGGCCTCTTCGCGGAACCGGGTCTCCTACTGCTTGGCCCCCTCCGTCGAGGCCACGAGTCCCTTCAGGCGCTCCACCTCGGCCTGGAGCTGGCCCTTGTCATCGGCCAGCTTTCCGTGATGCATGTCCGCCTCGGCAAGGACCAGCTGCGCCTCCGTGACCTTGGCGGTCTCCGCCCGAAGCTGCTCCACCTCGGCCTCAAGGCAGCTCTTGTCGCCCGCCAGCTGCTTCTACAGCTGGCTGGCTTCGTCGAGCGCCTGTCGGGCCCTCATTACCTCCTGCCTCACCCGCTCCAATGCGGCTGCAGTAGGGCGACTCAGAGACAAGGTACCTCGAAGACTCACAAGAAAGAAGTGGAAAATAGAGAAAAGAGAATATACCGGTCACAGCGTGGAGCTCCTCCTCCTTGGCGAACAGCTCCTCCTTGAGCCGCTCGTGCGCGTTAAGGAGCCGGTTAAAGACGAGGACCCGGTAGGAGTCCAGTTGTTGCGCAACGAAATAGCAATCAGCAAAGAAGACATCAATTTAAAGATTCGGCCCAACTGCTACGCAGTTGGCCCAAATCTCGGGGACTACACCCAGTGGGTGCGCTGGCGCGCTGATACGTCTCCAACGTATCTAGAGTTTTTGATTGTTCCATGCTATTATTTATGATGTTTTGGATGTTTATTGGGCTTTGTTATACACTTTTATATTATTTTTGGGACTAAGCTACTAACCCAAAGGCCTAGTCCAGATTGTTGTTTTTTGCCTGTTTTAGGGTTTTACAGAAAAGGAATATCAAACGGAGTCCAAACAGAATGAAACCTTCGAAAGAGATATTTTGGGAGCAAAATACGCACGGGAGACTTGAGAACCACGGAGTAGGGCTGTCGTGGCATCCACGAGGGGGGGGGCGCCCCCTGCCTCGTGAGCACCCCGTCTGGCCCCCGGTGCCCTCCTTCCTCCTATATATACCTACGTACCCCGAAACTATCACAACAATAGAGAAAACCCTAGTTCCACTGCCGCAACCTTCTGTTCCTATGAGCCTGTTCCGGAGCTCCGCCGGAGGGGGATCTACCACGGAGTGCTTCTACATCATCATCATCGCCTCACCATGAGTTGTGAGTAGTTTACCACAGACCTTCGGGTCCATAGCTAGTATCTAGATGGCTTCTTCTTTCTCTTTGGATCTCAATACCAAGTTCTCCTCGGTATTCGAGGAGATCTATTCGATGTAATCTCTTTTTGCGGTGTTTTTGTCGAGATCCGATGAATTGTGGGTTTATGATCAAGATTATCTATGAGAAATATTTGGTTCTTTTTTGAACTATTTATGTGTGATTATAATATCCTTGCAAGTCTCTTTGAATTATTGGTTTGGTTTGGCCTACTAGATCTATAGTTCTTGCAATGGGAGAAGTGCTTGGCTTTGGGTTCAATCTTGTGGTGTCCTTTCCCAGTGACAGTACAGGCAGCAAGGCACGTATTGTATTGTTGCCATCGAGGATAAAAAAATGGGGTTTATATCATTATGCTTGAGTTTATCCCTCTACATCATGTCATCTTGCTTAAGGCGTTACTCATTTCTTATGAACTTAATACTCTAGATGCATGCTGGATAGCGGTCGATGTGTGGAGTAATAGTAGTAGATGCAGAATCATTTCGGTCTACTTGTCTCGGGCGTGATGCCTATATATAATGATCATGCCTAGATAGTCTCATAATTATTCGCTTTTCTATCAATTGCTCGACAATAATTTGTTTACCCGCCGTAGAATATCGCTATCATGAGAGAAGCCACTAGAGAAAACTATGGCCCCCGGGTCTATTCTCAACATATCAATCGACAATCTACTTTACTTTTCTGCTTTTACTTTCTGTTCTTATATCCAAAAATACCAATAATATCAAACTATCATCTCTATCAGATCTCACTTTCCTAAGTGACCGTAAAGGGATTGAGAACCCCTTATCGCGTTGGCTGCGAAGTTCTTATTTGTTTGTGCAGGTGTGAGGGACTCGTGCGTGGTCTCCTACTGGATTGATACCTCGGTTCTCAAAAACTGAGGGAAATACTTACGCTACTGTGCTGCATCACCATTTCCTCTTCGAGGGAATACAGCGCAAGCTCGAGAAGTAGCACACGCCCCCACTAAAAACAAATAAGCAACAACAAGAGAAGACTTACAAGCACGGCGTACTCTAGCTCTCGCGCCTGCTCCAACTCAGCCCGGACGTAGGACTCGACCCGGTCCTACTGCCCCTGCAGGCGCCGAGTCACGATGGCCATGGACGCCACCTCCTGGGTTGGGGGCCCAAAGAAGACGTCGCCGGCTCCGTGTCGCAGCAGCGCCGGCCCCATGACCCGGCGACCCCCGGGCTGAAGCACCAAGGCATGCTCACCTCCGGCTACCTCGCCCGCGATCGGTGTCCTCTGCGGCGCCGCCGTCGTCGGCGCCCCCAAGGCAGCATCACCACCGCCTCCACTAGCCCCCACCCGCTCGGCCGCATCGGCCCGCGGCGGAGTCTCGTCCTCGATGACCACAACCTCCCGGTTGAGGTCCATCACGTCGGGACAGCCGCCCTGGCCGTGTCCCTCCTCCAATGGCGAGACGAACACCATCGTCACCACCGTCGTTCTGGCCGGCATCTTCGGCCACGCCGGCTCGCGCCCTGTGGGGAACCCGACTCATAAGTCGTGATCACAGAATGCACGTGTACAGTGATCCCAGAGATCAATGCTCACTGAAACACAGAAGCTGAATAACAAGAGTCTTACATCCATACATACTGTATTACACAAATAGGACCATTATGGTAGAGTCTTGAGTATATCATTGCAGCAGAAATCTTCAGTAACAACTTGGGCCCATGCCATCTGCCTTAACCCTACAGGCATTCTGACTGGGAAGCGTCCTAGCTCGCATGTTCTTCACCAAGAAATCTCCATCATAACCTGTTCTTTCATGCTTGGCCAATAAAATAACCAGTGGCAAGCCAATGAGTACTTTGAATGTACTCGCAAGCAACCCAAGTGTGATGACAGAATAATTATGCAGGGCTCTACTACTAAATTGGCATTTTTATGTAAAGCTAGTTTTTCTCATGCAAGTATGATCATCATATATCAAGGACATGCATGTGTCTGCAACAAGTATGAGGAGGTTACAGACATCAATATCAAGAAAGAGTTGTAATCAACTCATGCTCAAGCTCATCGTGACTTCCTCAAGAATCACATCATCAATATCACTGAACCGTGTTGTTTTCCTCACACACACACACCAGGTTTCGCAAACATTGGACGTAGCCCAAGAGCGGTTACCCAAGTGTCCTTGACCGTGGGCACGGCTATTCGAATAGTTTTACACTCTGCAGAGGTTGCGCACTTTACCCACAAGATCCGGGAACTTCCGTGTCATCCACGACCCGCGGTACTTCAAGTACCCGGGGTAAGCACCCGATCACTATCTTTCCCTAGACGACACTAACATGGAGTCCACTCGATTAGTAGCAACCCCCGTGCCCAACATTTCACATCTTAAGATTTTTGGACCCTCGCTCCCATTTTCATCACATACCACAAGCACGGGGTACCAACGGTGTGTCCGGTGCCCTGTAAACACAATCATGGCCGCCTATCCAAGCACGACCTCGTCCCGAGAGTGACCTCATGTCACCCCCATCACTAGTAATGTGGGCACCATGCTGGTATCGGCCTAGGTAATCAATAATGCCCTTTCCCATATAAGGTTAGAGTGGTTGCGCATGTAAGGTTTGAATAACGGTCGCGACTTAAACCAATCCATTTTGAAAACAACACACACACTTGCCTCGGTACACCACTTCGTCGTCAAGTGGTTACCCAACTCATCATCTCCCTCGGGCATAAGTGGCACCCGACGGGGTTTTCGAAAAGTCTGTTGAAAGTACTCTGCCTCCTTCACCATGCATATTCCCGTCCCATTTGAGTAGCCACTACTATAGCAACCTATCTACTCCCACCCACATAACCCTCATAGGAAGGTAGGGTCATGCTTGATGCAAGTTTCAATGGTAAAGTAACAAAGGTACCAACCCAAGTGGTCACCACCTCAACATGATTCCGATGCATTGATAATAAGGTGCTATGAGCCATGCATAAAAAGGTTTCTCGAAAATGGTCAAAGGGCTGCTTGCCTTGTCCTTCAGAGTCTTCAAACCTTCTGGTCCATCTCCAAGTACTCCGCTTATTTCGTCAACTAACGATGGAAACAATCATAATAAGCAACACAAGAAGGCAAAAATAAAAGTGCTCTAAAAATAGGAGTTGGACTTTTCTAGGATACCTCTGGTCATATGAAAAATGACCAAGGTGGTTTCATTGGGATATGATCAATGGATATCTCTGAACATTTCAATATGATGTAATCAGGGGATTTGTGGATTTGCAAGAAGTGTACAGAAGAATTATTTTGAAAAATGGTCAGAGGCACCCATCTAACGAGGAATGATTTTTGAAGCAGCTAGGAGTTGTTTTCACTTGATTTGGAGTTTAAAATAATTTCCTATGATTTTGCAAAGTTGACAAATATGAAGAAATGGCTCATTATTTTGTGGGGTATAGAAAGTATTAATAAAAATGTTCATAAACTAATTTATGAACTTAGAAGCATCTAGGAATTTGAATCATGGCATTTGGATCAACTTTGAGCTCTCTGTGATTTTCTAAAGTTTATAACAGAAATAGAAAAAAATGAGATTTTGATAATATTTGTGAATAGAATGTTTCTGCAAAAATGGGCAAATGGCACCATGTGATAGAGCAGTATTGCGCCGCAGCTGTCAGGCCCAAGATGCGATTCTATCCCGATCACGTGACACTTACGTGATTGGGGCACAACTGCAATTCGGGCGTTTAGCAAGATGGATATCATTACATCGTACCATTTCATACATACATGGGGGATACAACAATACACACAAGTCACATGAATACAACAACATCAATACAAAGTACCTGACTACGGATACAAACAAGAAAAACATAAGACATTCATCTGCTATCCCAGGCTGCCAACCCGGAACCTAACCCAAGACTGAAGAAGAAGAACTCCAACAAAAGAACAACGCTCTCGCGTCAAGAAATTGGAAACCTGCACCAGCAACTGTTGTTGAAGTATCTGTGAGCCACGAGGACTCAGCAATCCCATAACCATGGGTAACAAGACTATCAAATCTTAATACATAGGAAGAGGTAAAGTGGTGAGGTTGCAGCAGCAGCTAAGCAAAATATATGTTGGCTAACTTACGAGTACAAGAATAAGATGAGCATCTACGCAAACGGTCGCAACTAGTAGTGATCGCTAAAGATCCTGAACTATCTACGAGTCAAACATAACCCCACCATGTTCTCTTCTCAAAGTGAAGAGAGACAATCACGGTTACTCACACAGTTGTGTGTTTTACTTCGGATCCTCTGTCAAGTTTTCTACAACCGGACATTAACAAATTCCAATCTGCCACATAACCGCAGGCACGGCTTTCGAAAGATCATAACCCTGCAGGGGTGTCCCAACTTAGCCCATCACAAGCTCTCATGATTAGCTGAAGTGATAAATATAGTATCATCACCTATTATCTTAGGGAAATCCGATCAAGCTCGGCATCCCGGTGCACAAGACATTTCGACAATGGTAAAACAAGTCCAGCAAGACCTCCCGGTGTGCCGACACCCTGATAGTAGCCGCGCGTATCTCGTCTCAGGCCACAACCGGATAGGTGAGCCTACGGGAGCCAATCCTCGAGTTTCCCCGTGGTGGCCCCGCAGTCTCCCCGTTTAGGACCAACACCATCAGCACTGCCCCCCCTGCTATGTAGAAGAATCCTCGGGTAACGCTAACTCCCTATGCAAATTAATTAATCAATTAAGTTGTTATTATGAGCAAATTAAAACCAATGTTGGGCCTTGCTGGAGGAGTTTTATTCAAAGACGAACTATCAAGGGGTCCCCATATACCCATCGTGTAAGGAACGCAAAATCAAGGAACATAATGCCGATTTATCGGCGCCTAAGGTGGCATGAGTGGAACAAAACACCGAGAAAAAGGCCAAGCCTTCCACCCATGCCCAGTATATAGGTGTGTTAATAATAATAATAGATATTGTGATATTCCAACAACAAGTTCCCTCCTGGAACGATCTTCATCTTCACCTGCAACAAACAACGCTACAAGAGGGGCTGAGCATGCGGGTAACATAGCCAAACAATGGTTTTGCTAGGAAGGTTTCAAAAGGTTAGAGGTTTCATGGCAACAAGGAGAGGGGCTGACAATAAGATGGGTAGCGCGACATGTAACGATAGCATCGAGACTACTAAGCATGGCAATGATAGTAAAGGTATCCAAGGGTATGATCATCTTGCCTGAGATCCCGCAAGGAAGAAGAACGGATCCATGAAGAAGACGGAGAAGAAGCCTTGAAGAAGAACCACGGGTAGACGAACGAATCCTCACGAACGCAACGGAATAATCACTAACGAGAAGAAGCAAGCAACACGGTAAACAAACCACTCAAGAACATGACAATATGCACTGCCAAGTAGGATGCACAACAAGTCTATACAGGAAGCAAAACATGGCAAGGTAGGAAGCACAGCAAAACAACACAAGTCTATATATATGATGCAATACATGGCAAGGTATGATGCATGGAAAATATATACAGGAAGCAATATGTGGCAAGGTATGATGCATGACAAGTCTATACAGGAAGCATAGCAAGTCTATGAAGCATAACATGGCAAGGTATGATGCATGACAAGTCTATACAGGAAGCACAGCAAGTCTATACAGGAAGCATAACATGGCAAGGTAGGAAGCATGGAAAACAACACAAGTTTATATGATGCAATACGTGGCAAGGTATGATACATGAAAAATCTATACAGGAAGCACAACAAGTCTATACAGGAAGCACAGCAAGTCTATGAAGCATAACATGGCAAGGTATGATGCATGACAAGTCTATACAGGAAGCACAGCAAGTCTATACAGGAAGCACAACAAGTCTATACAGGAAGCATAACATGGCAAGGTAGGAAGCATGGAAAACAACACAAGTTTATATGATGCAATACATGGCAAGGTATGATGCATGACAAATCTATACAGGAAGTACAACAAGTCTATACAGGAAGCACATCAAGTCTATACAGGAAGCATAACATGGTAATAAAATCTGACAGCAATATTTTATAGCAACTTGGGAGCAAGAAATAAATAAGCTAAAGCATCCCGAATGAGCAAGTGAAGGCATGAATGGATAGACAACAACATATACAGCAAGGAATGATCAATGGCCACCCCAAAACTAACGTGGATTTGCCTAGGGCAGCAAGCAAACATAGCATCAGGATATTATAGATTCCAGACTTAGTGAAATTTCACTAAGTGTTAAAACAGCAATAACAACATGGCATGTTTGCAAGCATGTTTAAGTCAACACAAGGCATATCATGGAAAGTTAAATGCACCACATCATAGAACACATCATGGAGATTCTAAAACATCTAGGCATGTGACAAGGGGACAAACACATCAATAGAAACAAGCTCCTCAACTAGGCATCTCGTAACAAGTTTCAGAACATAACAGCCACATAGCACTTTGCAATAGAGATTAACATGGCAATATGAACTCAAACAAGCATGCTATAGCAACCAACATGTAGAGCATCTCATGATGAACATTTTGACATATCATATGCATCATTTGGATAAACATGCACCAAGTTATCACATCTCGAACATAGCAACAAAATAACAAGTAGCAGCAGTTTATAACAAGTAGCACCCTTGCAACAGATATTTAAGCATCTAGATGAAGTCAAACAAGCATGGCACAATGGAACAAAGTGTAGAGCATATCACCATGATCATTTTGACATATCATTCACTCAATTTGGACAAGCACACATAAAGTTATCACTATGCAAAGTAGCAACATTATAACAGTTAACAGGGACTTAGCAGAAAATGGGGCAACCTCAGGAAACGGACATGTCCGAAGTGGGCGGACACCTCTGACGAGTTGGGCCCTCGTGGCAGCGTCACACAGAGAGAGAGGGCCAGACATGTCCGTGGTCAACCGGACATGTCTTGGCAGACCCGTGGCATCTTGCTGGAAGTTGACCGGCGATGAGGCAGCAACGGCGGATCCGGGTGGGGGAGGATTGGCGACTGGGGAGCCCATCCCCGGGGTCGACGCACCGGAGGTCGATGGCCGACGGGGAACTCTTGCGGGCGGCGAGCTTGGAGAAGAGCCCCTAGCTGCGGTGGCGGATCCTGCGACGACGGCGATCGCCGAAGGTAGAGCGGAGGGACACGGCGGAGGCGGCCGAGCAGGGCGCCTCAGGGCGGCTGCTGCTGCACTCGCCGACGGCGGCTGGCGGCGCTGGGCATAGAGGCGTACGGCGGCGGGGATCGAACACGGGGGGTGGGAGCGCAGACGAGTGGCGGGCTTGCGTGGGCCCAGATCGGGGCCCGGGCGGGCCTGGGATAGGCCTCGCGCTGGGAGGCGGCTGGAGGGGCACGGCGACATGGTTCCGGCCACGTAGAGGGCGCTGGTTGGCTGCCAGGGGTGGAGCCGCTGATGTGGCCCAATGGGGCGCTGCCACTTGGCGAAATCGAGGTGGCTGGCTGACTTGGCAGCGCCAAGTGGCGGGGGTGGAGAGGGGCTGCGCGGAAATTGAGGTGGGAGAAGGCTGGAGGTTAGGGGAGACTAGGATTAGTCCATTTTTGGCATGGAGGGGCCTTTATATAGCAAAAGGGTAGGGTTTGGGGGGTTTTGGACCATTCCGGAGCCATCAGATCGCGATCCAACGGCAACGGAGCGAAGGGGGAGTTAGGATGGGCCTAGAGGAGGTTAGTGGGCTGTGTTAGAGGGGCTTCGGGCTGAGAGGAGAGAAGGGAAAAGAGGCCCGCGGGGCTTTCGGAGACCGAAAACATCCGACGAAATAACCGGCGACTAGTGCCGCTATATATATCCGTTGGGCTATCAAACGAGCTCCGAATGCGATGAAATTTGGCAGGCGGTCTGTCTACACTATAATAAGACCATACGCCAAGTTTCATCCCATTCCGAGAACATTTTCTGGCCACTTATAAAATAAATATTCGGAGGTGACGCGGGCGCGTGCGGGTGTGTCTGGGCTCATAACGGACAACGGAGAGGATGATGGGACTCGGGCAGATGCAAGTTTTGAAAAACATGCTGATGCAACACACATGATGACATGGCAAAATGCAACACGCAAGCAGATGACATGGCACTGACAACGAATAACTGACTGACATCTGGCGCACCGGTCTCGGGGTGTCACAACACTCCCCTACTAACAAGAGATCTCGTCCCGAGATCTTAGGAACGAGACGGGAAGGAAAAAGAAAGAACAAAGTTCTTCGAGGACAAAAGAGTGAAAGCAAAGAACCTTGAGAGGTTGAGCCATTTGAAGAGAAGAATGCAACGAAGAAGAACGAAGTTGCAAGGACTTCGTTAAACAAGAGGAACAAAGAATATGACGAGAACCAAGAGTTTAAATGACAAGGGAGACATTGAAACCACTCCGGTTAAAAGAGATAGAAAAGAATTTGGACGAAGGAATTCGGGCAGCACTCCGTCTGAAGCTGAAAGAAATAGCACACCGGCTGAACAAGAATGGAATAGGGCAAGAACCTGAGAAGATGGAACGGTACTCGACGAGAGTAACAACACAAAGCCTCCGGAAGAATTGAAATGATGGAATTAAAAGAATGGAGAAGAAGATGACAACTTCCATCACGAATGAATTGAAAGGGCATCTTCACAAAAAGGCTTGAACGGAGTTGTTGAAAATCAACTACGAAAAGAATTAACTTATTGTGGACCATCTCGAAACTTGAGGTGAATTATGCCGCAACCAAAGATTGAATAGCTGAGATGAAGGAAGAAATGCAGAACTCCACTTCAAAAGAATACGGAGAATTATTTGCATCTCGGGACACAAAAGAATAATGCTTGAGCTGCTCCAGAAGAATTAGATGGATATTGACGAATGATTTGAATTGCAATGAACCTCCATGAAGAACTCCGGTAACAAAAGGATGATGAGATAGAATTGAATGATAACAAGAATAAGATTACAGCCTTGCGATGATTAGACGGGGTACCGACGAGATAGCCGAGAAAACTTGAACTCTGGAAAAGAAAAAGATGAAAAACACTTCGGACTAGAATTTATTCATGAAGAATAAACTCCAAAGGAAGGAATTAATCAACTTGATGAAAAGAATAGGAATTATGTTATGCCTATCCTCCACCAATTAAATTGATGAGAAGAAATGGATTTGCATATCACTTATTCATGTGAAAGGGATTAACGAGAGGTATATCGCGAACTTGCGAAAATGTTCATGAAACACCGGTAAGATTGGAATAAAATGAATGGATTGATATGATAACACCGGAAAAGAATTGTCGAGCGAATCACCGTAAGAATTGAAGTTGAGTGAATAAAAAGAACGAACCACCGGGAAGAATTAAAATCGAGTGAAGAACGAGATTGACCACCGTAAGGAATGAAATTGAACGACGCAAGAGGACAAGGCACCGTAAGAAAATGAATCGAGTGAATACAAGAGAATGAATCTCCAGGAAGAATAAAGCACTTGGGGACAATTTGCATGACGATCACGAAGAGATCGTGAACTGATTAAAGAATACTTGAACGAAGCACCGGACGAATATGAGACGAACGAAGAGGCATCAATGAAGAATATTTTGCGGACGAAGTTGAAAACTGAGAACGAAGAAATCTTCTGAAATGATGGCCTTTGGAGGAACACAAAGAAAAAAAATTGATGAAATACTCCGGATGAATGAAAATGAGTAAAGGTTGAACCAACATGAACGAATTGAAAGCGATCTTGGAGAAGGCACATGACTGATGGAATCCATACTTACGTCATACTTGAAAAGAATTTGGGACACTCCGGGAAATTAGAGGAGTCAGGTAAGATCCTGGGAAAAGACCTGTGGGTTATGAGCCCACCGAAGGGAAAACACCGTTGAAAATGATCGAAAAGGAGATGATGCATCGGAACGATTCACAAACTCGAATGAGGTGACAACATTGAATAAATTAGAACACAGACGAATCTCTTGAGAATGTCTTCGGAACTCCGGAATAATTAGATGGTGAGAGGTAAACGAGCAAAGTGAAGCAATTGAGCCAAGGAAAAAGAATATGATGAACACCGAATACTTGAATTGAATCCACCGGAAAAGAAGAAGAGGTGAAGAATATGTAACGAGAGGAGAATTCATCGAAGAACAAAAGAGAAGAATGATGACGAGCTAGACGAGAATTCACTAGTTGAAATAACTGGGGAAAGAAAGCAGAGGATGCACACGAGTAGGATGGATACTCGATTAAGGACTTCGGTCCGAGAAGAAAAAGGGTGGGCGGGTGGGAAAAAGAAACACAACTTCGGACGGGGAAAACAACACCGGTTGAAAGAACTGAGGATTGAACTTGCAAAGAAGAAGAGGGTTGAATCCACTTGACGAGAGATACACCAGATGAAAGAACTAACAACGCAATGAACGAAAACTAACCACATGATCCTAAAAAAATTGAAGGGGAAGAGGAGTAATTCAAAACACCTACGTCAAGATTCCTCACCAGAGCGACGAAGGAGCAGAGGAGTAAAAAGAATTCCTACTCTCCGATATAACTAGACTCCGAATTTTTTTTTGCTAGACTCAACAACGGCTAAACTACGCTCAATCAAGGGGGCTCCTATGGTCGGTCGAGGCTCTGATACCAACTTGTCAGGCCCAAGATGCGATTCTATCCCGATCACGTGACACTTACGTGATTGGGGCACAACCGCAATTCGGGCGCTTAGCAAGATGGATATCATTACATCGTACCATTTCATACATACATGGGGGATACAACAATACACACAAGTCCCATGAATACAACAACATCAATACAAAGTACCCCACTACGGATACAAACAAGAAAAACACAAGACATCCATCTGCTATCCCAGGCTGCCGACCCGGAACCTAACCCAAGACTGAAGAAGAAGAACTCCAACAAAAGAACAACGCTCTCACGTCAAGACATCGGAAACCTGCACCTGCAACTATTGTTGAAGTATCTGTGAGCCACGAGGACTCAGCAATCCCATAACCATGGGTAACAAGACTATCAAAGCTTAATAGGTAGGAAGAGGTAAAGTGGTGAGGTTGCAGCAGCGGCTAAGCAAAATATATGGTGGCTAACTTACGAGTACATGAATAAGATGAGCATCTACGCAAACGGTCGCAACTAGTAGTGATCGCTAAAGATCCTGAACTACCTACGAGTCAAACATAACCCCACCGTGTTCTCTTCTCAAAGTGAAAAGAGATAGTCACGGTTACTCACACAGTTGTGTGTTTTACTTCGGATCCTCTGTCAAGTTTTCTACAACCGGACATTAACAAATTCCAATCTGCCACATAACCGTGGGCACTGCTTTCGAAAGATCATAACCCTGCAGGGGTGTCCCAACTTAGCCCATCACAAGCTCTCACGATTAGCTGAAGTGATAAATATAATATCATCACCCCTTATCTTAGGGAAATCCGATCAGGCTCGGCATCCCGGTGAACAAGACATTTCGACAATGGTAAAACAAGTCCAGCAAGACCTCCCGGCGTGCCGACACCCTGATAGTAGCCGCGTGTATCTCGTCTCAGGCCACAACCGGATAGGTGAGCCTACGGGAGCCAATCCTAGAGTTTCCCCGTGGTGGCCCCGCAATCTCCCCGTTTGGGACCAACACCATCAGCACTGGCCCCCCCTGCTATGTAGAAGAATCCTTGGGTAGCGCTAACTCCCTATGCAAATTAATTAATTAATTAAGTTGTTATTATGAGCAAATTAAAACCAATGTTGGGCCTTGCAGGAGGAGTTTTATTCAAAGACGAACTGTCAAGGGGTCCCCATATACCCATCGTGTAAGGAACGCAAAATCAAGGAACATAATGCCGGTTTATCTGCGCCTAAGGTAGCATGAGTGGAACAAAACACCGAGCAAAAGGCCAAGCCTTTCACCCATGCCCAGTATATAGGTGTGTTAATAATAATAATAGATATTGTGATATTCCAACAACAAGTTCCCTCCTGGAACGATCTTCATCTTCACCTGCAACTAACAACACTATAAGAGGGGCTGAGCATGCGGGTAACATAGCCAAACAATGGTTTTGCTAGCAAGGTTTCAAAAGGTTAGAGGTTTCATGGCAACAAGGAGAGGGGCTGACAATAAGATGGGTAGCGCGACATGTAACGATAGCATCGAGACTACTAAGCATGGCAATGATAGTAAAGGGATCCAAGGGTATGATCATCTTGCCTGAGATCCCGCAAGGAAGAAGAACGGTTCCGTGAAGAAGGCGGAGAAGAAGCCTTGAAGAAGAACCACGGGTAGACGAACGAATCCTCACGAACGCAACGGATCAATCACTAACGAGAAGAAGCAAGCAACACGGTAAACAAACCAATCAAGAACATGACAATATGCACTACCAAGTAGGATGCACAACAAGTCTACATATGATGCACAGCAAGTCTATACAGGAAGCAAAACATGGCAAGGTAGGAAGCACAGCAAAACAACACAAGTCTATATATATGATGCAATACATGGCAAGGTATGATGCATGACAAATATATACAGGAAGCAATACGTGGCAAGGTATGATGCATGACAAGTCTATACAGGAAGCACAGCAAGTCTATGAAGCATAACATGACAAGGTATGATGCATGACAAGTCTATACAAGAAGCTCAGCAAGTCTATACAGGAAGCACAGCAAGTCTATACAGGAAGCATAACATGGCAAGGTAGGAAGCATGGAAAACAACACAAGTTTATAAGATGCAATACATGGAAAGGTATGATGCATGACAAATCTATACAGGAAGCTCAACAAGTCTATACAGGAAGCACAACAAGTCTATGAAGCATAACATGGCAAGGTATGATCCATGACAAGTCTATACAGGAAGCAGAGCAAGTATATACAGGAAGCACATCAAGTCTATACAGGAAGCATAACATGGCAAGGTAGGAAGCATGGAAAACAACACAAGTTTATATGATTCAATACATGGCAAGGTATGATGCATGACAAATCTATACATGAAGCACAACAAGTCTATACAAGAAGCACAGCAAGTCTATACAGGAAGCATAACATGGTAATAAAATCTGACAGCAATATTTTATAGCAACTTGGGAGCAAGAAATAAATAAGCTAAAGCATCCCAAATGAGCAAGTGAAGGCATGAATGGATAGATAACAACATATACAGCAAGGAATGATCAATGGCCACCCCAAAACTAACATGGATTTTCCTAGGGCCGCAAGCAAACATAGCATCAGGATATTACAGATTCCAGACTTCGTGAAATTTCACTAAGTGTTAAAACAACAATAACAACATGGCATGTTTGCAAGCATGTTTAAGTCAACACAAGGCATATCATGGAAAGTTAAGTTAAATGCACCACATCAAAGAACACATCATGGAGATTCTAAAACATCTAGGCATGTGACAAGGGGACAAACACATCAATAGCAACAAGCTCCTCAACTAGGCATCTCGTAACAAGTTTCAGAACATAACAGCCACATAGCACTTTGCAACAGAGATTAACATGGCAATATGAACTCAAACAAGCATGCTATAGCAACCAACATGTAGAGCATCTCATGATGAACGTTTTGACATATCATTTGCATCATTTGGATAAACATGCACCAAGTTATCACATCTCGAACATAGCAACAAAATAACAAGTAGCAGCAGTTTATAACAAGTAGCACCCTTGCAACAGATATTTAAGCATCTAGATGAAGTCAAACAAGCATGGCACAATGGAACAAAGTGTAGAGCATATCACCATGATCATTTTGACATATCATTCACTCAATTTGGACAAGAACACAAAAAGTTATCACTATGCAAAGTAGCAACATTATAACAGTTAACAGGGACTTCGCAGAAAAAGGGGCAACCTCAGGAAACGGACATGTCCGAAGTGGACGGACACCTCTGACGAGTGGGGCCCTCGTGGCAGTATCACAAAGAGAGAGAGGGCCGGACACGTCCGTGGTCAACCGGACATGTCCGGGCGGGCCCGTGGCATCTTGCTGGAAGTTGACCGGCGATGAGGGAGCAACGGCGGATCCGGGTGGCGCCGGCCCGGATCCGACCGGGGGAGGATCGGCGATCGGGGAGCCCATCCCCGGGGTCGACGCACCGAGGTCGATGGCCGGCAGGGAACTCTTGCGGGCGGCGAGCTTGGAGAAGAGCCCCTGGCTGCGGCGGCGGATCCCGCGACGACGGCGATCGCCGAAGGCAAAGCGGAGGGACACGGCGGAGGCGGCCGAGCAGGGCGCCTCAGGGCGGCTGCTGCTGCACTCGCCAACGGCGGCTGGCGGCGCGGGGCATAGAGGCGTACGGCGGCGGGGATCGAACGCGGCGGGGGGAGCGCAGAAGAGCGGCGGGCTTGCTTGGGCCCAGATCGGGGCCCGAGCGGGCCTGGGATGGGCCTGGCGCGGGGAGGCGGCTGGAGGGGCACGGCGACGTGGTTCCGGCCACATGGAGGGCGCTGGTTGGCTGCCAGGGGTGGAGCCGCTGATGTGGCCCAATGGGGCGCTGCCACTTGGCAAAATCGAGGTGGCTGGCTGACTTGGCAGCGCCAAGTGGCGGGGGTGGAGAGGGGCTGCGCGGAAATTGAGGTGGGAGAAGGCTGGAGGTTAGGGGAGACTAGGATTAGTCCATTTTTGGCATGGAGGGGCCTTTATATAGCAAAAGGGTAGGGTTTGGGGGGTTTTGGACATTCCGGAGCCATCGGATCGCAATCCAACGGCAACGCAGCGAAGGGGGAGTTAGGATGGGCCTAGGAGAGGTTAGTGGGCTGTGTTAGAGGGGCTTCGGGCTGAGAGGAGAGAAGGGAAAAGAGGCCCGCGGGGCTTTCGGAGACCGAAAACATCCGACGAAATAACCGGCGACTAGTGCCACTATATATATCCATTGGGCTATCAAACGAGCTCCGAATGCGATGAAATTTGGCAGGCGGTCTGTCTACACTATAATAAGACCACACGCCAAGTTTCATCCCATTCCGAGAACATTTTCCGGCCACTTATAAAATAAATATTCAGAGGCGCCGCGGGCGCGTGCGGGTGTGTCTGGGCTCAGAACGGACAACGGAGAGGACGAGGGGACTCGGGCAGATGCAAGTTTTGAAAAACATGCTGATGCAACACACATGATGACATGGCAAAATGCAACACGCAAGCAGATGACATGCCACTGACAAGGAATAACTGACTGACATCTGTCGCACCGGTCTCGGGGTGTCACAGCAGCGCACTGGGCCGGCCCAGCTGCACGGCCACGCGAGCGCAGAGGCGACGTCGAAGGTGTAAACCGCGGAATGCGCCTTCGTCGCAGAGACACGGCAGCCGCCCAACCCACCTGCACTTATCCACGGCGAGGCGAGGCCCACCCGCCAGTGGCTAAGCCCTCCTGGCCGGCCGACAGGTGGGGCCCGACTGTCGGGTTCATCCCCCACCTCCCGCTCAAACAGAGCAAAGGCAGGGGCGGCTTCAATGGCGGTTGGCCGGCGCCATAGGCCGCCGTTTCCGGTGATCTGGCCACCGGCGTGCTCAGGAGGATGATCCGCATCCGCGGGTGTGCGCCATGCCCACAAGGATGAGCCGAGGAGGGCGGGACCCTAACCAAGGCGAACGGCGGCGTGAGCGATTGCAGGGAGCATGACACGGCCACGAGGAGGAGAGGGAGAAGCACGGGAGGGGCCCGCTTTGATGGTGGAGGTGCTTTAGTGCGGTCTAGAGGAGAGGAGGAGGAGTGATGGTTGCAAATTTAGGCGGAGACCGTCGGCAAGGCTCCGGTCGTGGAGGTGGCTGGAGGGCACGGGGAGAGAGAGAGTTGGTCTGGTGGGGCGTACGGGAGAGAGAGAGAGCCAAAGGAGCAGCGAGGGGCTCGGGGGTGGCCTTTAAATAGGCGGGCGATGGTCCACCGAGGACTCGTGCGCCGGCGAGCTCGTTGCCGTCGCCACGGGTCACGGGAGCTTGTCGCGGTGTGTATGGGGCGTTTGTAGGGGTGTTCTATGCCCATAGGAAGGGAGAGACGGAGCGGGGAATGTTCAGAGGCGTCGCGTGTGTGAGGTTGCCCATTGGAGCGCTCGGGCGGCCGGTTCGCGGGCTAGAGGAGGCAGGAGGAGGAAGAAAGAGAAGGAGGGGGCGGTGTGGTGTGTCGTGGACGTCGAGGCGACCTCGACGGACACGCTCGCTCTGCCCAATGCCGCCTGGGTGCCTCGGAAGGGCCGAGCTACAGTGCCTTGGCACACTGTAGCGCGCTCCAGATCGTGACTTTGGCCGGCATGGGCGTGTCGTTGCGCCCTGGCCGTGTCCCCCAGTGTCCAACAGCCCTAGGGGGTAGTAAACAAGGTGGGCATGGCCTTGCAAGCCCTGGTTACCCAATGGAAGAGGAGGGAGGTTGAGGGAGAGTGGGAATTGGGCTGTCCAGCAGAGTAAAATGGGGTTTTACCCCCCCCCCCCTCAATCATTGATATGAGGAGGAGAAGGAGTTCCTGGAGGTAGAGGGTGACTAGGAGCAGTTGTGGTAAAAACTTGAGGCAAGGGGGATTAGGGGAAGGGGTCAAAACAGTGGTTTTGGTAAAATGGCAGAAGGTGTTTGATGTGGTTTTGGGCAAGAAAATGACTTCCAATTGACATGAGACTTAACATGATCTAATGGTATATAGAAATAGGGTGTTCCACCAAGTTTGAGCTCATATTAAGAAACTCCCCAATGTAACTTTGGTAAACCCTAGAAATCAGCAAAAATGGCTTTTCCAAGATCTAGCCATGCAATTCATCCCTTATTGATGCACCACTTGGTGTAGTGTCATCATTTGGGGTTGTGAGCATGTTCACAAAAGTTGAGGCCACAAGTAAAAAGTTGGCAATGTAGAGTTGTTCAAATTTGGATCTGGTCAGAAAGGGTCTTGGGGCACTTAGATCAAGTTATGCTTCTCCAATAGTTGTTATATTTCGTCTAGATGCTTAATTAGACCATTTTAGCATGTGCACCAAGTTTGAGAGCATTTGGAAAAGTTTGGCAATGTAAATTTGCTCAAACTTTGAAATGGATAGAAATGGTTTTGAGGGGATTAGATAATGTTTTCTTGATCTTCAAGGCATGAGGCTTTGTAAGATCATCAAATATGTCATATCTGACATGATAGAATTTCCCTAGAATTTTTAGAGAATAATTCCTTTGTAAATATTTCGAAAGCTTGAAATATCCAGAAAGGGTTTTTGAAGGATTTGTCCAATATTTTGAACATGACCATGTGTTGAAACTCTTTTGTATGGACAATATATGTCCTATGAGTTTCCCTGAATTTTGAAAAATATTTTTGAAACAGTTAAATAATTTTAACCTATTGAAGACCATTTCTGGCCTAAAGGAAAAGACGTTAAATAAAATATAAAAATAAATTTTAAAATTATAATTTTGTGGTTTATGGGAGTCCTATACCTAATAGGATTCAAATATACTTTTTGAAAGATTTTTCACACCCCAAATCAAGTACTTGCAGTACAAACCTCAATTCAGGGGTTTTTGGAAAACTAATTTTAGAAAATACTTTTTGGCCAAATTATTTTTATAAGAAAATACTATGCTGTTCTATACACATGGCATGGTCATTGGGAAAAGGTTTTGGATCAAGGAGATGAAGTATAAGAGTTGGATGATTTATTTGATTTTTAGAGCACTTGCAAACAGCAAACAAAAAACCAATCAAGCAAGGTCAAAAACACTCAAAAGTTTTTGCCAAACCACATTTTAGCATGATTATTAGCTTAAGTGATGTGGCACGAAAATCAGGGTGTGACATGCCCACGCCTCCGCGGCTGTGGACCAAGCCCGGGTCGACGCCACCTTCAACGCAGCCTCGGCCTTTAACGCAGCCTCGGCCCGATCCCGGTCTCGCTAGGCCTGGCCCTCTGCGTCGGACGGATCTAGACCAAGGTTCGGATCCGCCCGCTCCTCCTTCTCCGCACCCGGATCGATAGTGCTGGACCGGCTCGTCCAGAACCCAGCACCATCGGGGGACGCGGCCTCCGCCGCCGACAACGCCGGCGAGATTGGCGATCTGAAACCAGGACAAATCAGCACAAAGGGGGGCTCAACGGAGCCGCCCGGCTTGGAGATAAAGAAGAAGAAAGATGTCGGCGTTTTGGGAACCAGGGTACCCAGACTTGCCTGTCTGCGGGCCACGACGCGCTCCTACCACGGCCTGGTACGGCCCAGCTGATCGACCAGCTACCCAAGACCCTCGCGAGGGGGCTAGGCCTCGCGAGGAGAACAACGTCAAGACCCCCTCAGGAGCGGCCTCAGCTCCGGAGGGGCGGAGAATCCAAGTCCAAACCTGCCTCAGGAGGAGGCAGTGACGGAAGCAGTGACGCACCGCGCCAGTGGGTGCCAGCGCCCGCCAGCGGCGAAGTTGTCGTTTCGGTGCAAAGGAGACAACACAGACATAGGTTCCCGAAGAGCGGGACAAAGGTTTCCCCTTTGGTGCAACAAGACCGAAGACTGCAAGGACGACAAGGAGGATGTCACCGCCGAGCCCACCACCGCGTCACTGCCTGATCCTTTTGCAGGTGAAGACTACTTTTGTCAGGATAGAAACCTCCTTGTGGTCCCGCTCAAAAATGGCCGTTGTGGGATCCCTTCCCGCCTAAACATTTCAGGGGAAGAGGACCCTGGGCGCCTATATAATTAGCTAGGATCCTCACTATAGGGCACAAGTTAGACCAAGCCCAGCCAGGTGGAGCAAATCCATAAACTCGGCCACCACGCAAAGGAGCAAGAACACATGCCTCCTGACCCTCCCGAGCTCACCTCCTGAGCTCAGGAACCACTATACTAGTTCATATTCCAGTCCTCCTAAGGCCAATCCACATAAGCAGGATGTAGGGTTTTACACCACACGGTGGCCCGAACTTGGGTAAAGTCTTGCGTGCTTCATTTGTTGTTTGCTTGAATCTCTTCACTAGGCGAGGGCGAGACGCTAGGTAGACGTGAGTGGGAGAGATCTTCGTTCACGCCCCTGTGTTTGAACTTCTTGGGTTTTGCGGAGCCCTGAATCCGACATTTGGCGCGCCAGGTAGGGGGTGTGTCGAGATTTTGCCTCTCCGACGACCTCGTCCCGCTCTCGTCGCCGACTTTGCTCCACAACCATGGTGGACACACGCCGAGTTCGCGCCTCCCGCCGCGCCGCGAACGTCGCTCAGACGGCGCCCGTGGGCAATGGTGCACCGCTCCGCCCCAACTCGCCGGTCGCCAACGCCGCCATCGACCCGGCCGTCCACGAGCATCAGGACTCGTCGCTGCCATCGTCCGTGCGGCGCGATGTCCGCACGGCGACGCCTTCACCCTCACCGGCCGCGGCATCGTCCTCGCTGGTCCGTCGCGGGCCGGTCTACCAGCAGCATGCGCTGCTGATGGCGCGGGAGCTCTTGCGCTACCACCCGGCAGATGACCTCTACGACGAGTGGCTCCACCGCATCACCGAGCTCGTCAACGCCGCTGGAGAAGCACCTACACCAACACACTCCTCCCGTCCCCCGTCGCCCCCGGTAGGGAACGAAGGCCACGGAGTCCCGGCTCCTCCTCCACTCTACGGTGCCGGCTAGGAGGTCCGGCGCGAGGCCCCATGGCGTGAGCCGCCCCGCAGAGCCCATGCGCGCGACGAGGAGAGCTGCCAGGTGATTCCGCATCCCTAGGCAGGGGCTCGCCGGCCCCTGGCCCGCAGCGCTAGGACTGGGCGCCACAGGAGGTGGTGGCACCAGCGCCCCAAGAACCAGCACCGCAGGCGCAGGGGGCGCCTACAATCATGAGCGTGGCTGGATGTCGTGCCCTAGCTCCTGAGCTACGGCGCCTCGTCTGGCCCAACAAGTTCAAGCCGGACCTGCCTCCATGCTACGAGGGCACCACTGACCCCACGGAGTTCCTCCCAATCTACGAGCTGTGTATCGAGGTGTCCAATGGCACTGAGCAGGTCATGGGGAACTGGTTCCCCATGGCTCTCAAAGATGGCGCACGCTCCTGGCTCCTGAACCTCCCCGTGAGAGCCTTCTACTCCTGGGAAGAGCTTCGTGAGCGTTTCGTCGCCAACTTACAAGGCACCCGCGACCGAGCCCCGGCAGCTGCGGATCAACGCCGCATGAGGCAGCAGCCGGGAGAGACCCTGCAAAAGTACATTCAACGCTTCAACACCATGCGCCTCCAGATCCCTAGGGTCTCGGACGAGGCCATCATCTTGGCGTTCTCCGACGGCGTCTGCGACGTCCGGATGAGGGAGGAGCTTGCCATCCACGAGGGCCTGTGCCCAGCCCTCGAGATGTTTAAGCTCACGGCGAAGTGCGCCAGGGCGGAGGAAGGACGCCTTTCCCTCCAGGAGCTGCCTGAGGAAGAGGCGGACGACAAGATGGCCAAGTCCAAGGAAGCAAAGCGTAAGGGACCCACCGTGCTAGCAGCGGAGCCGGAAGTGAAGCGTGGCTGCGACTACGACGACCTCCCCAGAGACAACCGACCGTACTACGTCTTCCACAACATCCACAGCCACAACACTAACGACTGCCAGGAGGTCAGGGCGATGCGCGGCGGGCGTGTCGGGCAGCGCCCTGAGCGCGACAACCGTGGCTACGGCCATGGAGGAGGCCGAATTGGAGGACGTTGGGACGGCAAGAACTCATGCCAAGGGTGGCGCGAACAGCCTCGTGAAGACCACTGGCAGGAGCAGCATCGTGACGCCCCCTGGCGCGACCAGACTCATGAGGGTCGCCCTCAGGGCAATGGAGGCCTCCCTCCGCTGCCACCACTGCCAAGAAGGAATGACGACGACCGCCAAGGAGATGGAGTAGGGGGCTTCCAGGAGCCGCGTGCAGTTGCATGCATCTTGGGAGGAGCCCATGCCCCGGCTTCTCATCGCATCTTCAAGCAGTTCGCCCGTGAGGTGAACGCGGCGCTTCCCAGTCCTGACGCCGCGCGCAACCTCAGGTGGACCAAGCAAGTCATCGCCTTCGACCCCAAGGACCAGCTCAAGTGCACCGCGGCCCCAGGCGCTCTCCTGATGCTCTGCACCCCGACCATCAGCAACGTTCTCGTGACCAAGACCCGCATCGACGGCGGAGCAGGACTCAACGTCCTCTCCGTCCAGACCTTCGAGATACCCCAGGTCCCCTAAGATCAGCTCCACCCGACCAAGCCATTCTACGGAGTAACGGATGGCTCCACACTCCCAATGGGGCAGGTCCGCCTTCCCGTCACCTTTCGTGACCGCGACAACTACCACACCGAGCTCATCGACTTCGACGTCGCCAACATCCACCTCCCGTACAACGCTATCCTTGGGTATCCTGCCTCGCCAAGTTCATGGTGGCGACCCATCACGGCTACAACGTCCTCAAGATGCCTGGGAGCGGCGGACTCATCACGATCGCCTCCGATGAGAAGGAAGCGGTGCGTTCCCTGGAGCGCGCCTACCAGACTGCGGCGGTCGAATGCTCCGATGAGGATGGAGCCATCCTTGCCCTGCATACCGCCCCCAAGAAGAAGAAGAACCTGCCGTCAATGGACCTCAAGACGCAGGGGCTCCTGACGGCCCCGCCTCAGGACTCGCGCCTGCTGACGAGGCGCCCTCCACCCTCGCATAGGGGGGGTGCGCGAGTGTCTCCGGATTGACCAGCGTCTCGAGGGAGGTGTTTGGGCACCACCTGCAAGCGTGTCTTGACGCGCGTTTTTGTGAGCCCGACGTGAACCGCTCAGCGCTGGGGGCTCGGGACTTCATCGACCAAGTTACCAAGGAAATTCAGTACGCAAGGCTCATCCGCGGTGGGCGTAACCGCACAACCCCAAGCTCACCTACCCACGGCCCGAGTGACCGCTTCCGTGTCTGCGTTGACATCGCGGGTCTCAACCGAGCTGCCTCTCAGGAACCCTTCTGGCCGACAGCGGTCGGCTGGAGGGGGGCCGTCCCCTGCAGCTACGTTCGCACACTCTTCGGCTTCCGCAACACAGCTGCCACATTCCAACATCTCGCGCAGCAGGCCTTGGGGGCTCCGGAGGCTCAGTGGCAGGCGGTCCGGACGGAGCAAGAACCAGACCCCCGCGACCACTGAGAGCCTTCGGAGCCCCTCCGCCTAAGGAGTCCGGCGATCTTCAGGAGCAACCCGCATGGCTCGTGTCTTCGGCTACCCCAACTCTTCTTCCACAAGTATTAGGTGACGCTTCAACTATCCAATCGAGGGCGCCCCCCGGGCTGCATCATCCTCGGACTACTGGGGGTTGTTCCCCCGTGGTTATCTCCCTTTTTGAGCATGATCAAGGCTAGTTGCTTCTTTCCATTCACATTATCTGCATGCTTGGCGTTCTCACCGCCACTAAGGTCATGAGCCCTTGTGAGCCCACTCGCGACCGCCCCATGATTAAGGACTGGCACAGCGTCTATGCCCGGGTCCGTCCCTGCAGCGTCGCTAAACCCAAGGGCTGAGCTCTGTCTCGCGAGCCATTCCCGTGACGTCACCTCCCGTGGTCCTTGGTGCCTTGTTCTCGCATGGGATAATCGTGGATGGGTAAGTAGGGGCCCGTGGCAGGTGCCTCGCTCACGTGGGAATCGTGCGCCGGTTGTTTATCTTTTGGATCGTCGCATGAGAACACTGGGCACCGCGTCTGTGCTCGGGTCCGTCCCTGCAGCGCCGACAAATCCAGTGGCTGAGCTCGGTCTCTCGAACCATTTCCGTGACGTCACCTCCTGGGGTCGCTGGTGCTGCGGCCTTCTCATGCGATACCCTCTGGAGATGCACTCGACGCAGGTCGACACAACACCTCTCTTTTCACATTTTGCAGAAGAAGACTCAGGCGAAACACGCCTCAGGGTAGGGTCTCGTGAGTGATGCGTAAGCTCACGAGAACTTCCTCAGAGTCATTCAGCTCGTCCTGAGGAGGGCCCATATACACCTTGGCTGTCCTACCGTGCAAGCCACGTGTCAGGACGGGGCTGTACACGCCCCGGAGTCTGTCCCGGTGGGAGGCTCCCTCCCACGGTCCAGTGGAAGTACCATGCTCCGCGCTGGCAGATCCAACCGAGGAGCGGTTGTGCCACGAACCAGTGGAAGCACCAAGCTCCGCGCTGGCTGCTACGACCGGGGCGCGGTTATGCCCACAATCTACGCAAGTGTGGTAGCTCTATGCTCCGCACTAGTTATGAACAACCGAGGGCGGCCCCCAGTGGTCGCACCAACCTCAGGGAGCTTTTCAGCTCACGACGCTCACAGCTTCTCCTTGGATGGGTGTCGTGAGGGGGGCTAGGCACGGGGGCTATGCTCAGGTCACGCCTGGCAGACGCCTCCCTACTAGGTGCCCAGACACCTGGCCTTCTCGCGCCTCCGTCCTAGGCGAAGGCTCGTGAGCAAGGTATGGTACTCATTCTCCTTCATGAGAGACGTTCGTATGTCAAAGGGGACCCCTGGGCATCACGACCCAGGGCCCTAACTAGCCAGGTAGGCCCTCATCCCTTGAGTCTAGTTATGACGATAACCCCAGTCACCCGGAGGGCTCAATGGCGATCGAGGTATGCGCGGGGTTGGGCCCTGCCGACGCAGAACGCAAATGGGATCGCTAGAATGTCAAGGGGGACCCCTGGGCATCGCGACCCAGGGGCCTCACTAGCCGCGTAGCCCCTCATCCCTTGAGTCTAGTTATTACGATAACCCCGGTCACTCGGAGGGCTCAATGGCGATCGAGGTATGCGCGGGGTTGGGCCCTGCCGACGCAGAGCACCTAAGCAAACATGAAAGGAAGAAAGCATGGAAATCATCTAGTTATTACAATAATACCAAGTTTTTCAAACTCAAACAAAGTTCTTATGCTTCCCCGTGGCACTCGCACTTCTCTCTCTGAACAGGAGCAGATCAAGCATCACCAAGCGCATCATCACCGGTCTCCGCCTCTTTGGCTGCGGTAGCAGTGGCCTGGAGGAACGTTTCCACCAGCTCCGTGACCTTTGCCCCCAGGGCCTCGGCAGCCGTGCCCCTTATGTTCGGTGGCCTGGGAGCGACCGCTGCCACCTCCTTGTGAAGACAGCCCGGGCACAGAACCTCGCCCCGAGGGAAGGGTGACAGAAAATCAAGCGCCACCGCCACCTCACCACAGGGGATCGCTAAGTCCTGCAGCAACGACGGTGCCGGGTGGACACTGTTTCCCTCCGGCGATAGGAGCGGCGGCTTGGCAGCTCGTAGCTCTCGTCGGAGCTCGAGGCCGTCTCAGGGGTAGCGTAACTGCTACCAGAGGATTCGAAGGTGCAACCGACGGCGAGCGCCTCGCTGCCCTGACGGCATGGGGAATGGTCGCCGGCGAGCCCGTCCCCCGCGCCACACGACAGACGGAGCCGTCCGCCTCGAAGACCTTGAAGGTCATCGTGCCCATCCTGTCCAGCGCGAAATGAAGGATGTGCCTCCCTGCGGGGGCACAGGCGCGACGTACCACACCCCAACCCGAGGTCATGAAGACCTGGCTAGAGAAGATCACTTCCACGTCGGCATACGAAGGGGGAAGGTGGCACCCCTCGTGCCTCAGCTGCATCGTCAATCGGCCGCGAGCCGGGAGCACATCCTTCAGGAATTGAGGAAGGAGGATCCAAGAATGTGGAGGGGCCCCCGCCCATACGATGAACTCGTAGGCATCGTCCTAAGTGTGGGACGGCAGCAGGGCGCGAGGAGTCGCCCGTCTCTTTGGCCGGCTGATGGCACCACCCCTGTCGCCATCCCCGCTTTGTCCGCCTGTCGCCGGAACATACAAGGGAAGCGGAAATCCTGGCGGCGCCCGCGTGCTCCATGTGCGGGCGTCCGCTGGCCTCAGCGATGCTCTTGGAGAATCACGGCGCCTCTTCTTCTGGGGGGGCGCTCAGGCTCCACTATCGGGCTCTTCCCCTTCTCCGCGGCCGAGAACCTACGTATCGGCGCCATGGAAGCCCTTGGGGAAGTAGGAGTAGCAAAGATTGATATGCAACAGTCAAGTGAGAGGTGTGGTGCCTCACCCCCTGTTTATAGTCCAAGAAGATCAACCGTCGGTCACTCACGCGCGGCCATAATGGCCCCGCCGCCCAAGCCAAGGAGTTGTCAAGTCGCACGGTTGCCGAGACTGCACGGGAAGCGGAGTCGCCCATGTCCCATCCAACCGCCACGTGCCAGCCTGGCCCGCACCCTTTTTGGCGCCCGCGACGCTTCGTCCTCAGCTAAGGCTTGGCCCCGAAGCCAACTCCGCGTGCGCCTTGGGCCCGGGGGTTACTGTCGACGTCCTGGGAACCAGGGTACCCAGACTTGCCTGTCTGCGGGCTGCGACGCGCTCCTACCACGGCCTGGTACCCCAGCTGATCGACTAGTTGCCCAAGACCCTCGCAAGGGGGCTAGGCCACGCAAGGAGAATGTAATGCCCAGTATGTGACTATGCCCCCCACGTGTCCAGGCATGACTTAAAGGCATAAGCACATACTAGAATGATGTCAAGTATGGTATCTTTGCACAACTCATGTAAAAGAGGGGATGAAAATGTAAAAGAGTAGTTGGCTTACACTCGCCACGTCAGACAATGTAATACATTAACATTCATCATCCAAATAACATCAGAGTCCGACTACGGACGAAGATCCAAATGAAATATACCATAAATAAAGCAACACAAGGTCTCATCGCCCCTAGTAGAAGCCACTACTGATCGTCGGGATAAGACACATAGTAACGTCCATGTTCTTCGTCGAACTCCCAGTACAGCTCTGTCCCATCACATGTATAGTTGTCATCGGTACCTACATCTGGTGTTGTGTAGAATCAGTGAGCCATGGAGGACTTAGCAATCCCGTTCTCGGGTAGCAATACTATCAAAGCCTTAGGTGTGGTGAAGGCTCAAAACAAGGTTGCAGCAGCACTAGCACTAGCTTACGTCTATAGAGCGAGAAGAGAAAGTGCCAACGATCGTGAAAGTGATCACAAAGTGATCCTAACTAAGCACGTCAAACATAACCCCACCGTGTTCACTTCCAGAACCCCTTCGGAAAGCGACCATCACGGTTACTCACGATGGTAGTGTATTATGATCATAGTGTCAAGTTTTCTACAACTGGATATTAACAAATTCCCATCTGCCACATAACCGCGGGCATGGCTTTCGAAAGATCAAACCCTGCAGGGGTGTCCCAACTTAGCCCATCACAAGCTCACGATCTGTGGAGTCGCAACTCCAAGGTGGGAAGACCCGAGTATTCTCGGAATCCCGTGCTCAAGATATTCCGACAAAGGTAAAACTAATCCGGCAAGACCTCCCGGCGTGCCGACACCCTGACAGTAGCCGCGAGTATCTAGTCTCAGGCCACGACCGGATGAGCACTATGTACAGCAACCGAAGATCCCAGCGAACCGGGTGGCACCGCAAGTGGCTCTAGTTTGGACCAACACTCATGAGGAGCACTGGCCCAGGGGTTGTTAATTAAGTCCTCGGGATAGCTAGTCCCTATGCAAGTTTTAGTTATTAGGCAAATCTAAAACCAATGTTGGGCCTTACTGGAAAAGCTTTAGCGCTCAGCGGGTTATCGAGGGGGGCCCATAAACCCCAATCGTGTTAGGGACGCAAAATGAAGGAACATAACACCGGTTTAAAGGTTCCTAGGGCGGCATGAGTGGAACAAAACACCAAGCACGAGGCTTAGCCTTCCACCCATTACAAATATATAGATGATTTAGTTTAACAGTTTATATATTGTGATATCCCAACAATAACTTCATCATGAAGCAAGAATCTTCAAATCTTCACCTGCAACTAACAACGCTATAAGAGGGCTGAGCGATGCGTACCTAGCCAAACAATGGTGTGCTAGGAGGGTGGTTAAAGAGTTTCATGGCAACAATAGGAAGCCGACAAATAGACATAGGCATCGAGGCAATATCTAAAGAGCGAGACATCTAGCATAGGCAAAGATAGTAGTGATATCTGGGTAAGGTCATCTTACCTGTTGATTCCACGGAGGGATCATAACCTTGCTCCTCAAACTTAGCCTCGGTAGTAACCTCGAACTCGGACTCGGCTCCCGACTCTACTCAACACAAGAACACAAAATGGCACAATATCAAACACGGTGCAATGCACAATCAACATGATGCAAGTATGATGTGCGTATGCATGTGGAAGCACTTGAACCTAAAGAGAAGATGATGAAGAAGGCCTCATCTTGGAAAACCAAGCAAGCCACTAGAAATAGGGGAAGATTTCGGTTGAAATCAATATAAAGATCACCGGAAACAGATGCACGGTTTGCAAATGGCAAGCAAAACAATATTCACGCAAAACTGCAGTTTACAGCAATGTGGCATCTTTGGAGCAAGAAATAATTATGCTACAACACTCAAACATGGAGGCAAAGGTCATGGATGTGAAGTAGACATGATAATTAACAAGCATGAACTTAGAAGACACCCAAAAACCTTCTGGAACACAATTAACCAAGCATGGCAAGTTGCAATAAATTTATCCAGACTTAGTCAAAATCTGGGAAGGCAAAAACATCATCACGATGCTGCCTTCGGTGGCACAAAACAACAAGCATATCAACTCCACTAAGTATATATAGATCATGGACATGTAATAGACATATCATACATCAAACAACTCCATTGGAGCAACTCCATAGGAGGCATGGATCAATAACAACAAGCTTCACCAAATTGATCATGCTGATAAAAACCTGACAGGTAAAATTTATAGCAACTTGAGAGCAAGAAATAAATAAGCTACAGCAGGCCATATATGCAAATAATGGCATGGATGGATAGAGCATAACATGGACAACAAGACAAGATCATTTGACATACTAAAACATGCATGGATCTGAGTGAGGCATCAAGCAAACATAGCATCAGGTTTAACAGATTCCAGACTTAACAGTTTTTCTCACTAAGTATAATACAGCAACATTGGCATGGCAAGTTTACAAGCTTGTTTAAGTCACCTCAAGGCATATCATGGAAAGTGGATTGCACCACCAAAGACCATATGAATGAGCTTCTAAAACATATTGACATGTGACATGAAGACAAACACATCACTAGCAATGAGCAAGTCAAATCAGCATCTCACAACAAGTTTCAGCACTTAAAAGCCACATGCACTTTTGCAACAGAGATTAACATGGCAATATGACACCTAACATGAATGCCACAGCAACCATCATGTAGAGCACTTCACAATGAACATTTTGACATCTCATATGCTCCATTTGGACCAACACGCACAAAGTTATCATATCTCAAACATGGCAACAAATTTACACAGACAACTAGTTACAGCCACATGCACTCTTTCCACGAAGATTAAGTCAACAAGATGAACTCTAACATGCATGAAACTGGTACTAACATGTAGAGCACGACGAGACGAACGTTCGGACATATCATACGCGCAAAACGGAGCTACGAGCACGAAGTTATTGCATGATGAAGGAGGCAGGAAATTTACGGGACGGAGGCGTGCGGGACGAGGAGATATGGGACGTGGGACAGCATTTGGTTCGTGAACCGGTGGATCTGATCCACCGGATCTGGATCGGGACGGAGGCGTACGACGGCGGCTCGCTGGAGCCGGCGAGGCGGCGGCCGAAGGTCGAGGCGGGCGGGCGGGCGGCGGACGGCGAGGCTCGGCTGGCGAGCTCGGGTAAGACCGGCGGGAGGCGGCGCATGGCTCTGTAACATCCCAAATTTTCAATTTGGAATGTTATACATAGATCATAATTGCATTTTCATATTTTTGCATTTTGTTCGTGACGTTCCTCGAAATTCTAAGCAACTCAAGGACCTACGGAGAGAGTTGGAGATTTTACCGTTTTCGTATTTGAGTTCGCTCGAATACCGGTACGAGGACAGTGTGATTCTAATTATTTTTCTCTCCTAAAAATATTTGTAACTAAAAATAAATGAGCGGAGATAATATGACTTCTCCAAAATAATAGAAATATTGGAGGAAAAAATATTAAAATCACTTTTGGTATTTTTCTGGATTTATTTTCGAATTTATTTGCATAGGAAAAATACGCGTTTTTCAAAATTGCATTTAGGTCCGGGAAAAATGTTCACTTTGTCCTAAATATTATTAGATTATGGTGAAAATTTATTTCAGGATTTTTGGAGTCCGTTTGATATTTATTTCGTTAGTTTTATTGCGCCGGGAATCTATTTAAAAAAAAAGGGGAACCTACTAGGACTAGTAAAGGACCAGGACTCTGGGCTTTAAATAGCGCCAGATCCGGCCCAAGTCGCCACAGCCGCCGCAGCCCGCCCCAAACCCTAGCGCCGCCGGACCCGCCGCCGCCGCCTCCCGCGCCGCCGCCTGCCGCCGCCGCCCGCGCCGCCGCGCCACCCGCCGCCGCCCGCTGCCGCCGCCGGACCCCGCCGCCGCCTGACGCCGCCGCCCCGCCGGAGACGAGGTAGATGCCGCCGGTTTTTTTTTTAGATCGGATCGGTTTTTTAGGAAGAAATCCTAGATCTGTTTTTTTCGGTTTAGATCGGTTTTTCGCCGGTTTAGTTAAATAGAGGACGTTCGTCTATACGTTCGTTTTAACGAACGGATTTCGTTAGTTAATCGCAGACAGCGAACGTTCGTTCGTTAGCCTGTTCATCGTTTTTTTTTGGGGTATTTTATCCGTGATTTTCCGATCGCGATTTCTGCCCTGATCTTGTTTTTCGTTTTTCTTTTCGCTCGAGAGTCGGAATCAGGTGATTCAAAATCCCAGATCTTCGTCTCGAAGCCCTCTTTACGTTTAAACAACTTTAACAAAGTTTTGGTTACTGTAAAATTTGACTTTAGGCCAACTAGTAATTCGGAGCTCGTTTCTTTTGCAGTTTGAGTTTCGTTGCCTCTTTCGAGTTGATTCTTTTTGCAAACCGGAGTTCTTAAGTTGAACTTTCTGGTTAGATCTCTTATTTGAGTTTTACCCATGCATTAGTTAAGTACTTATTGTATGCTTGTTGTTTGATTGCGATAGAGTACCCGGAGTGCGCCGCTTGCTACTTTGAGTCTCTAGGTTTTGCGGATCATCAGCAAGGCAAGTAACACTTTGATCATGCTTTCCAATTACCCAGTTTTCTTTGCATTAGTCAAACCCCTCACACATTGCATGAGTAGGATCAATTAACTTGTGGGATTGGGAAGTAGATTGAGGTAGTACCTATTACCTGCATTACATTCAAACCCTGGGAGTTACTTCTACGTTTGTTGTTAGGACATGCTATGCTCGTAGACGTGGTTTGGGTTTGAGTGAAATCCATGACAGATGTGAGTTGTTAATTAATGGTTCAACTTAAGGTGGCAACTTTAATACACATCTGGGTGAATTGAGGCACTTGGGTATTCCAGGATTGCCTGTTTTTCTTTTGGACCGCCACCCTGGCTCAAAGGGATCATGAGATTTTTCATGCTAGAAACTTCCGTGTGCAGCCACATGCCATTATGGGCTCTGGCATAGTTGAGTAAGTTGTGGGAAACCTTTCCATGATGGGCTAGCAGATGTAGTTGGATTTTGTAGGTGTACCGGCCTATCTATCTGGTTAAGGGGACCTCTTCGGAAAGATTGTGTCTCGGTCATCCGTTTCTCAAACACCATGTAGTGCGAGAAACCAAACGGAGGCAATCGAGTCTTGTGGGGAAAGTGCACAAACCTCTGCAGAGTGTACAAACTGATCATGATTAGCCGTGTCCCCGGTTATGGACATCTTGAGTATCTGGTACTTGGATTATCATGTGCATCTCAACATGTTACTCTAATTTAATTTTGTTGGGTTTAATGATTATTTTAATTGGGGTTGAGAGGATGTCTATCTTCTCAACGATGTTTCAACTACCATGATAGTTAATTAAAATACATTCCTTTGAAGTAGGGAAAAATTGGCTTTACGCAAAAACTTAACCATAGAGCTTTCCACTAGCCATATTGCATATAGTGTAGCTTTACCTTCATTGCATCTTTTGTGTTACCTTGCCAGCATATTCCATGTGCTGACCCGTTTTTCGGGCTGCAACGTTTTATGTTGCAGACTTTTCAGACGACGAGTAAGATGCCCTTTTAGGTCGTGGTTCTATACTCAGTGATGCCGCTAGAGTTGATGGACTCACTTATCTTCCACGCCTTCCACTGTTATCTTGTTAGATGGCTTTCAGCCATGATTTTTGTAATAAATTCATCGTTGGACTATCGATGTAATAAGTGTGTGATTGCTACTCTGTTATAAATCCTTCGAGTACCATGCGTGTCAGCATTACTGATCCAGGGATGACACTGATGCATGGAGATCAGACTGTTTGAGGTCTGGTCGCTACAGAGATGGTATCAGAGCACACGCTGACTGTAGGACACGACCACTAAGACAAGCCCTAGAACACATTCCACTCTTTTCTCTTCTGACTCCTCATCTTTTCTATTCTTTAGGATGGTGGAAGCAAAGCACAAGTTCATGCAACCGGATGATGACACGCCATTTTGACGACACCTGAAGGAAGTCACCAGATATCTACACATTGGATTACCAAGTTTCACTGGAACCTACAATGCCACTTTACCTGAGGAGGAGCGTTGGTTGATTCAAGCTCAAGTTCCAGGAAGGACGTATGCACCCGTCACCCCACTCATAGCATTTTCCTTTAATGCACCTACATGGAGCCTAGGAAGGAGTATGGCAGCCCACATCGCTATGGGAAGGATTGGAGAAGTCTACAAGCAGGAGCTAAAGGACACTATCTACCAGATTTGTGGACGCCGAGATGAGAACTGGGAGATGAGAACTGGGATGAGAACTGGGTTGTGGACACTAGTCTACAAGCACTAGGAAGGGTATATCCATAGCAGCATTCATCCAGGAGTTGAACCACCACATTCGTCGCCAGGAGCACCAGATGTGTGCTGGGATGATAGATTTGAAGAAGGCCCTAAATAGGAATTTGGATCTAGAGGAAGAACTCAAGTCTACACGCGACGGATATGAGGAGGAGATGAAGATACTTGTGGAGAAGAATGATGATTTGACCCGAAAGTTAGGGATACTCATGGGAGAAGAAGACGGGGAAGAAGAACCCAAGGAGATTCCACCGGAAGACTATATCATCATAGATGATACGGATTCGGAAGTTGAGGATAGCAAGGATGAAGACTATGAAGATGAAGCTGGGGCAGATATAATGGAATCCTCTGCCGACCAATATTTTTATATGACCACCCTATGACTAGTAGTTTACCACCAAGTATTAGATTTAGATCACTTTTGTAAACGATCGTTAGATTTGTGAGACCTTGTTTGAAATTGATTGGTGTGATATGATTGTGTGTTTGACTCATGTGCATATGGGTAGTGATTTTCCCTTAGACCTCTATTCTATTCTAATCTCTTCCCTCTACACCCATCAGATGCCTCCAAACGTGAATTCGAGTTTCCCCCTGAGCTCACTCAGTTGATCCAGCAGCAGAACACCCTGATGCAACTTCTTGTCCAGAACACCCAGAACAACCACAACAACAACAACAACCCTCCACCACCAGCACCTGTGGACAACCTGACACGTTTCTTAAGGTTGCAACCACCCGTGTTTGCTAGCAGCATCGAACCAATTGTGGCTGATGACTGGCTACGCAAGATTGGAAGGGATTTGACCACCTCCAATTGCTCGGATGCTAAGAAGGTGCGATTTGCCGCACACCAGATGTCTGGACCAGCCGCAACATGGTGGGAGAATTACACAGCCACTTACCCCGTAGCCAATGTAACTTGGGATCAGTTTCAGCAAGCTTTTCGTACTGCCCATGTCTCGACTGGAGCCATGAGTATGAAGAAGCAGGAGTTTTGCAACTTGCGCCAAAGAAATCGTACAGTAGCCCACTACGTGGATGAGTTTAGTACCCTATCTAGTTATGCCCCAGATGATGTGGCTATAGATGCCAAGAAGCAGGAGAGATTTATGGAAGGGCTGAATGATGAGATGAGTGTACAGCTGATGGTGGCAACTTTCAATAACTATCAGGAGTTGGTTGACCGAGCCTTGATGATTGAAAGGAAGCATCAACAGATTGACAGTCGCAAGAGGAAGTATGGGCAAGGGAAGTATAATTCTGGAGCTCAGCAGAAGCCTCGCTTTACCCCTAAAGCAGTAGGACAGTTTCAGCATACCCATGGAGGAAGTAGCTCACACAACCACAATGGCACCAAGAATGGCAATGGTAATGGGAGTGGGAATGGAGCCAATGGAAACCAGAACCGCCCTGCACCGTCCACACCCACCAAGAGGGATTTTATCCATGTCACCTATTACAAGTGCGGGAAGACTGGACATTATGCCAATGAATGCCCTGAAGTTAAGAATGGGAACGGCAATGGAAGCGCCGGGAAGAAGCCCAACCCGTTCAACAAAGGACAAGTGAACCATGTGACCGTGGAGGAGGTAGAAGAGCAACCAGATGATGTTGTCGGTAAGTTTTTGGTTAAGACATTTACCGCAATAGTTCTTTTCGATACTGGTGCATCGCATTCATACATTTCAAGGGGATTCGTAAATAAACATAGGATGTCCACCCGAGTTCTCAAGACCCCCATGTTTGTAAGTTCACCTGGAGCAGATTATATGGCACACCAAGGATGTTTTCAGACGTAATTGACCATAGGACGCCACACTTTCCCCTCTGACCTAATAGTTCTGGAGTCACAAGGATTGGATGTGATATTAGGTATGGATTGGCTATCGCAGTATGGAGGTAACATTGACTGTGCTAGTAAGTCTATTTTGCACACCACCCCGGAGGGAAAAAGGATTAAGTATGTATCTAGGCATTCGCCTACAAGGACTCAAGTACATTCTCTCACGGGAGTTGTTCAGGAGGAAGTGCCAGTAGTGAAGGATTATCCGGGTGTGTTTCCAGAGGAGTTACCTGGCATGCCACCGGATAGAGACATAGAGTTTTTGATTGAACTTTTGCCAGGCACCGGGCCAATTTCTAAGAGACCACATAGGAAGCCCGCAAAGGATTTGGAGGAAATAAAGAAACAGATTAAGGAGTTACTGGATAAAGGATTCATATGCCCAAGTTCTTCGCCTTGGGGTTCACCAGTACTTCTAGTGGAGAAGAAGGATGGATCGTTAAGAATGGTTGTTGATTACCGAGGATTGAATGAAGTAACGATCAAGAATAAGTACCCGTTGCCAATGATCAATGATCTGTTCGATAGATTGCAAGGAGCTAAGGTCTTTTCTAAGATCGATCTGCGATCAGGGTACCATCAGTTGAAGATTCGAGAGCAAGATATCCCTAAGACGGCCTTTACCACTAGGTATGGGTTGTATGAGTATACCGTTATGTCGTTTGGTCTGACAAACGCACCGGCTTACTTTATGAACCTGATGAACAAAGTGTTTATGGAGTATTTGGATAAGTTCGTCGTAGTGTTCATAGATGATATTTTGATCTTCTCGAAGGATGAAGAGGAGCATGAAGAACATTTGCGTTTGGTATTGGAGAAGCTCAGAGAGCACCAGTTGTATGCCAAGTTTAGCAAATGTGAGTTTTGGTTGAAGGAAGTCGGATTCCTCGGACATGTTATATCCGGAGAAGGAATAGCAGTAGATCCCGCCAAGGTGGAGACTGTCACCAATTGGGAAGCACCGACGACCGTTGGAGAGATCCGGTGTTTTCTTGGACTCGCAGGATACTACCGGAGATTTATCGAGAATTTCTCGAAGATTGCAAAGCCAATGACAGAGTTGTTGAAGAAGGAAACCAAGTTTAGTTGGACCGAAGAATGTGAGACTAGTTTTCAGGAGTTGAAGAAAAGGTTGGTATCATCCCCTGTGTTGATTCTGCCAGATCAACATAAGGATTATGAGGTGTACTGCGACGCTTCACTTCGAGGACTTGGAGCAGTTCTTATGCAGGAAGGAAGAGTTGTTTCGTATGCTTCACGACAACTGAAACCTCATGAGATGAACTATGCCACCCACGATTTGGAGTTAGCAGCCGTAGTGCATGCGTTGAAGACGTGGAGACATTTTCTCATAGGAAACCATTGTGATGTATATACGGACCATAAGAGTCTGAAGTATATATTCACTCAGAAGGAGTTGAATCTTAGGCAAAGGAGATGGCTGGAGCTCATTAAGGATTATGACATGAGATTGCATTATCACCCCGGAAAGGCTAACATAGTAGCGGATGCGCTAAGCCGTAAGAGCCATGTCAATACCCTAATGATGGAAGAGTTTCCAAAGGAATTAGCCGAGGACCTACGAGAACTACGTTTGGAGATAGTTCCGAGAGGCTATGTAGCAACACTAGAAATCCAGTCTACCTTGATGGATAAAATCAGAGAAGCTCAGAAAGCTGACAAGGAGATTGTCGATATAAAGGAGAAGATGAGCGAAGGAAAAGCTAAAGGTTTTCGTGAGGATGAGCATGACACCTTATTGTTTGAGGATCGAATCTATGTGCCCAATGACCCGGAGATTAGGAAGTTGATTTTACAGGAGGTCCATGATTCACCATACTCGATTCACCCAGGAAATACTAAGATGTATTTGGATTTGAAGGATACTTTCTGGTGGACCGGTATGAAGAAGGATATCGTGGAGTATGTAGCAGTTTGTGATGTATGCCAGAGAGTAAAGGCAGAACATCAGAAGCCAGCAGGATTGCTACAACCTATGCCAATACCCGAATGGAAGTGGGAAAAGCTTGGTATGGATTTTATCACCGGATTGCCCAGGACCAAAGCAGGGTATGATTCAATCTGGGTAGTAGTAGACCGACTGACGAAGGTAGCCCACTTTATCCCGGTGAAAACCACATATACCAGTGCGAAATTGGCAAAGATATACATGACCAGAATTGTATGTCTGCATGGAGTTCCGAGGAGTATTGTATCTGATAGAGGAACCTAGTTTACCTCAAAGTTCTGGAATCAGTTACATGAAACTTTGGGAACCAGGCTAGAGTTTAGCACAGCGTTTCATCCGCAGACCGATGGACAGACGGAGAGAGTCAATCAGATTCTGGAGGATATGTTGAGAGCCTGTGCATTAGACTATGGATCTAGTTGGGATGAAAACTTCCCTTACGCAGAGTTTTCATACAACAATAGTTACCAGGCCAGTTTGAAGATGGCACCGTTTGAAGCATTGTATGGAAGGAGATGCCGAACACCGTTGTCATGGGACGAAGTTGGAGACCGACAGCTGTTTGGACCAGACTTAATCAAAGAGTCTGAGGAGAAGGTGAAGTTGATCCGAGATAGACTGAAGGTAGCTCAGTCCAGGCAGAAGAGTTATGCCGACTCGAAGCGCAAGGAGGTAGACTATGAGATCGGAGACAGAGCGTACTTGAGGGTATCGCCTCTGCGAGGAGTTAAACGTTTCGGAGTTAAAGGGAAGTTAGCCCCGAGATTTGTTGGACCTTACCGTGTTTTGGAGCGCATGGGAGAGGTTGCCTATAAGTTGGAGTTGCCCGAAGGATTGTCAGGAGTGCACGACGTGTTTCACGTTTCGCAACTGAAGAAGTGCCACTCGGAGATGGCCGATATACCACTTAGAGACACAGTACCCCTGGAAGCAATTCAGTTGGACAATGACCTGACCTACGAAGAGAAGCCCGTTAAGATTCTCGAGTTTTCGAGTAGAGTTACCCGTAGCAAGGTTATCAAGTTTTGCAAAGTTCAGTGGAGTCACCAAACCGAAGAAGAAGCCACCTGGGAACGAGAAGATGATCTACGCGAAGACCACCCACACATGTTCTCTAGCCAAGCCGAATCTCGAGGGCGAGATTCATTCTAAGGGGGTAGGTTCGTAACATCCCAAATTTTCAATTTGGAATGTTATACATAGATCATAATTGCATTTGCATATTTTTGCATTTTTTTCGTGACGTTCCTCGAAATTCTAAGCAACTCAAGGACCTACGGAGAGAGTTGGGGATTTTACCGTTTTCGTATTTGAGTACGCTCGAATACCGGTACGAGGACAGTGTGATTCTAATTATTTTTCTCTCCTAAAAATATTTCTAAATAAAAATAAATGAGCGGAGATAATATGACTTCTCCAAAATAATAGAAATATTGGAGGAAAAAAATTAAAATCACTTTTGGTATTTTTCTGGATTTATTTTCGGATTTATTTGCATAGGAAAAATACGCGTTTTTCAAAATTGCATTTAGGTCCGGGAAAAATGTTCACTTTGTCCTAAATATTATTAGAGGACGGTGAAAATTTATTTCGGGAATTTTGGAGTCCGTTTGATATTTATTTCGTTAGTTTTATTGCGCAGGGAATCTATTTAAAAAAAAGTGAACCGACTAGGACTAGTAAAGGACCAGGACTCTGGGCTTTAAATAGCGCCAGATCCGGCCCAAGTCGCCACAGCCGCCGCAGCCCGCTCGAAACCCTAGCGCCGCCGGACCCGCCGCCGCCGCCTCCCGCGCCGCCGCCTACCGCCGCCGACCAGGCCGCTGCGCCACCCGCCGCCGCCGCCCGCGCCGCCCGCCGCCGCCACCGGACCCCGCCGCCGCCTGACGTCGCCGCCCCGCCAGAGACGAGGTAGATGCCACCGGTTTTTTTAGATCGGATCGGTTTTTTTAGGAAGAAATCCTAGATCTGTTTTTTTTTCGGTTTAGATCGGTTTTTCGCCGGTTTAGTTAAATAGAGGACGTTCGTCCATACGTTCGTTTTAACGAAAGGTTTTCGTTAGTTAATCGCAGACAGCGAACGTTCGTTCGTTAGCCTGTTCGTCGTTTTTCTTTTTCGGGGTATTTTATCCGCGATTTTCCGATCGCGATTTCTGCCCTGATCTTGTTTTTCGTTTTTCTTTTCGCTCGAGAGTCGGAATCAGGTGATTCAAAATCCCAGATCTTCGTCTCGAAGCCCTCTTTACGTTTAAACAACTTGAACAAAGTTTTGGCTACTGTAAAATTTGACTTTAGGCCAACTAGTAATTCGGAGCTCGTTTCTTTTGCTGTTTGAGTTTCGTTGCCTCTTTCGAGTTGATTCTTTTTGCAAACCGGAGTTCTTAAGTTGAACTTTCTGGTTAGATCTCTTATTTGAGTTTTACCCGTGCATTAGTTAAGTACTTATTGTATGCTTGTTGTTTGATTGCGATAGAGTACCCGGAGTGTGCCGCTTGCTACTTTGAGTCTCTAGGTTTTGCGGATCATCAGCAAGGCAAGTAACACTTTGATCATGCTTTCCAATTACCCAGTTTTCTTTGCATTAGTCAAACCCCTCACACATTGCATGAGTAGGATCAATTAACTTGTGGGATTGGGAAGTAGATTGAGGTAGTACCTATTACATGCATTACATTCAAACCCTGGGAGTTACTTCTACGTTTGATGTTAGGACATGCTATGCTCGTAGAAGTGGTTTGGGTTTGAGTGAAATCCATGACAGATGTGAGTTGTTAATTAATGGTTCAACTTAAGGTGGCAACTTTAATACACATCTGGGTGGATTGAGGCACTTGGGTATTCCAGGATTGCATGTTTTTCTTTTGGACCGCCACCCAGGCTCAAAGGGATCATGAGATTTTTCATGCTAGAAACTTCCGTGTGCAGCCACATGCCATTATGGGCCCTGGCATAGTTGAGTAAGTTGTGGGAAACCTTTCCATGATGGGCTAGCAGATGTAGTTGGGTATTGTAGGTGTACCAGCCTATCTATCTGGTTAAGGGGACCTCTTCGGAAAGACTGTGTCTCGGTCATCCGTTTCTCAAACACCATGTAGTGTGAGAAACCAAACGGAGGCGATCGAGTCTTGTGGGGAAAGTGCACAAACCTCTGCAGAGTGTACAAACTGATCATGATTAGCCGTGTCCCCGGTTATGGACATCTTGAGTATCTGGTACTTGGATTATCATGTGCATCTCAACATGTTACGCTAATTTAATTTTGTTGGGTTTAATGATTATTTTAATTGGGGTTGAGAGGATGTCTATCTTCTCAACGATGTTTCAACTACCATGATAGTTAATTAAAATACATTCCTTTGAAGTAGGGAAAAATTGGCTTTACGCAAAAACTTAACCATAGAGCTTTCCACCAGCCATATTGCATATAGTGTAGCTTTACCTTCATTGCATCTTTTGTGTTACCTTTCCAGCATATTCCATGTGCTGACCCGTTTTTCGGGCTGTAACGTTTTATGTTGCAGAATTTTCAGACGACGAGTAAGATGCCCTTTTAGGTCGTGGTTCTATACTCAATGATGCCGCTGGAGTTGATGGACTCACTTATCTTCCAAGCCTTCCGCTGTTATCGTGTTAGATGGCTTTCAGCCATGATTTTTGTAATAAATTCATCGTTGGACTATCGATGTAATAAGTGTGTGATTGCTACTCTGTTATAAATCCTTCGAGTACCATGCGTGTCAGCATTACTGATCCAGTGATCACACTGATGCATGGAGATCCGACTATTTGAGGTCTGGTCGCTACAGGCTCGGAGTGGCGACGGCGGGGAGCCGGGGTGGCGCGGGACGGCGGGGAGCCGGGGCGGCGTGGCGGCGGGGTCCGGCGAGCCGGTGAGGGCGTGCGGCGGCGATGTCAGTGGCGGCCGGCGGCGATGCCGCCGGAGGAGAGCTGCGGGTGGCTCGGGGCAGAGGCGGAGCTCGCGGGGGCCGAGGGGCCTAACCGGGCCGGGCGGGCCCTGGCCCGCGGGGAAGTGGGCACAGCGGCGGGGACGAATGAGGTGGTGACACGTGGTGGCGGAGGCGAGGTCGGACACGTCCGGCCAGGTTGGACGTGTCCGGCGGCGGCGGGGAGGAGATTGCTAGGGTTTCGTCCACAAAATGGACGTGGGGGACGTTTTTATAGGCATAGGGAGCTAGGAAGGTCCAAGTGGGGTGCGGTTTTCGCCCACACGATCACGATCCGACGACCGAGAGGATGGGAGTGGTTGTGCTGGGTTAGTGGGCTGTTGTGGAGGGGGTCTTGGGCCAAAAGAAGAGGAGCTTTTAGCCCACTAGGTTAACCGTTGGAGTACCAAACGAACTCCAAACGCGACGAAACTTGAGAGGCGGCCTACACGTACCAAAACAACAACGCATGACAAGTCTCACCTCATTCCGGGAACGTTACACGGCCACACACGAAAGAAGGACTCGGGAGTGCCACGGACACGTGTGTGAGTGTCGGAACTCGAAACGGACAACGGGAAGAGACATGCATAACCAAGTGCAAGTGGCAACACGAATGCAATGCAATGCACATGACAACATGACATGGATGAAATTCACACACGCACACGACAAAACGAAGAAACCCGAAATGAAAGAAGAGCCCAGAATGGAATTGTCGAAGTCAATGTTTCATATATTGCCATAAATGGAAGGTATCACATATAGGGTGTGACAGAGGACAACGTCAAGACCCCCTCAGGAGCGGCCTCGGCAAGGTGCTCCGGAGGGGCAGAGAATCCAAGGACAAACCTGCCTCAGGAGGAGGCAGTGACAGAAGCAGTGACGCACCGCGCCAGCGGGTGCTAGTGCCCACCAACAGCGCAGTTGCCGTTTCGGTGCAAAGGAGACAGCGCAGACACAGGTTCCCGAGTTGTGGGACAAAGGATTCCCCTTTGGTGCAACAAGACCGAAGACCGCAAGGACGACAAGGAGGATGTCACCGCCGAGCCCACCACCGCGTCACCGCCTGATCCTCTTGCAGGAGAAGACTGATTTTGTCAGGATAGGAACGTCCTTGTGTTCCCGCTCAAAAATGGCCGTTGTGGGATCCCTTCCCGTCTGAACATTTCGGGGGAAGAGGACCCTGGCCGCCTATATAAGTAGCTAGGATCCTCACTATAGGGGACAAGTTAGACCAAGCCCAGCCAAGTGGAGCAGATCCATAAACTCGGCCACCACGCAAAGGAGCAAGAACACTTGCCTCCTGACCCTCCTGAGCTCACCTCCTGAGCTCAGGAACCACTGTACTAGTTCATATTCCAGCCCTCCCGAGGCCAATCCACCTAAGCAGGAAATAGGGTTTTACACCACACGGTGGCCTGAACCTGGGTAAACTCTTGCTTTCTTCACTTGTTGTATGCTTGAATCTCTTTACTAGGCGAGGGCGAGACGCTAGGTAGACGTGAGTGGGAGAGATCTTCGTTCACTCCCATGTGTTCGAACTTCTTGAGTTTTGCGGAGCCCTGATTCTGACAAAAGACTTACCCCGGCAGCACCGGCACGGAGCGCCTCGATGCCTGGATGACACGCCTCCTCTTGGCGGCCGGCCTCGCGCCCCCAACCACGCCTACGGCGCACTTCGCGGGTGGAGCCGGGGGAGCGGCGCTGCCCTTTCCGTGAGGCCGGCCCGCCGAAGGCCCCTCCTGAGATGACCCGTCTCCGGCCGCCCCGCCACCTCGGCCTCCCGCCGCCGTCGTCACCGCTCGGGACGACCCGGCCCCGGCCACGCTGCTGCCCCGTCCGCGCGACGCAGCTACATCAGTGTCTCGCATCAGCACCTCCGACGCCGCCCAGAAAACAAAACATGAAGTAAAGGAGATAAGCACACCTTCTCGGCGTCCCACGCCCGCCTCGGCGACCACTCCCTCCCCTCCTCCATGGGCCTCGGGCTCCTCCGAGGCGGCGCGCACCACCTGCGTCCCCGCCCGGTAGTAAGGATGCCGGATGGCGTTCAGAAGTACCTCCGGCATCGCGTCCGGGCGGATAAGAAGATGAGCGGCGACAAAGTATGGAGAGAAGGGACTCACCATTGGTGCCGGGTTTGACTACGCCCACCTCGACCCAATTTATAACCCGTGGCTCGAACGTGGGGGAGTGGGATCGACTACGCCCACCTCTCCCACTTTCCGCAATAAATGTGCGCGTGCGTACATGTGCAATAACTGCCCCGGGAAGGGCAACCGGTTCGCGCACGCCTCAATAAATCCACACGCACGGCCCAAAGTTGCGCGGCTGCGGGGCCCGGCCCGTCGCCCCGTCCCGTCGCTCGCGTGGACTGTCAGGCGTCCCCGGCTTCCGGGCACCACGTGGCGCCCGCATGGAACCCGAAAGATCATCCAAGATTCAGCGGACTCCTCGATTCCTGCCGTCGCCAAGACGCCATGATCCGGCTTCCAGAAGCCGGCACTATGGCAGGTGTTCCCAAGCTCGGCCCCGGGCCCGCCTTCAAGGGAAGGAAACTGCGAAGGCCCGATCACCTGAAGACAGCAGACCTTCACAGCTTCGGGGACTACTGTCGAGGGGATGAACCCTAGGCAGGCAACGGAAGCCGGATCCTTTTCAAAAACGACGGGGTCGGCCTCGCCCCGCAATTCGCCTCTGACTTGGCCGGATCGCTCGACCCGGCCAGGCCCCACGATCCAGCAAGACTCTCCAGTCCGGCCGGCTCCCGCAATCCGGCCTCGATGACCCGCTCGAGGGATCCGGATCCGGCATGCCAAGACTTCCTCAACAAGCCAGACCGGCCCGTCGCGTGTTCCCCAATCGGGCCACAGGTCAACTCCCGTCCCATCTCAACCGTACGATGGGACGAGACGCACCTAACGATGACCTAGGCAACATTGCCTTGCCCATGCCCCTAGTCAGCTGGGGCATGGCAACAATGTAATCATCATAGCCCATGACGCCGGCAGACGGTAACATGACGGAGCATGCCGTACCCGACCCAGCTCGGCCAATACTTGGCGACCGACAAGACGGCACACACTGCCCCCCATACCTGGCGGGCCCTGTGCCCGGAGAACCCGGCGAGCCCTGTACCCGACGGGTCCCAGCACCGGCTTCTCGGATGATGACAATCCGGCCCCATGGCCGTGTAACTTTACCATTGTATCCCTGGGGGTTGGCCTATATAAAACCCCCTAGAGCCCTAATGCACACAAAAAGAGGCACAGGATAAAGAAAGAAGAACTAGAAAACTGGATAGACACACCACGGGAGAAGCAGCCTAAGCCCCGGCCTGTCATCCTCCTTCCACCACACAGCTCGAGGAGCAACTATGTACTGGTAGAACATCAACCACATCGGCAGGATTAAGGGTATTATCTCCCCGGAGAGCCCCGAACCTGGGTATGTCTTGCGTCCCGCGCTCGCTCATACCAACCCTGCTTCTGGAGTCCACCAGTGCCCTCGAGCCGCCTCCTATCTTTAGCCATCCCTTGGCATCTGTCGTGCGCCCACCACGACACTTTGAGAATTTGACATAAGGCTCATTCCGGAAAAATGCGTCTTCGGCGTTCCGGTCGGAAAGCTATTAGGGTTCATTGTATCCCATAGAGGAATCGAAGCTAACCCAACTAAAATCTGGGCCTTGCCAGAGCTCAAAACGCCAACTGATCTCAAACAAGTGCAAAAACTAGCAGGCTGTCACATCCCTAGTTAGCACTTGCAATAGGACCTAGCTAGAGTGTGCATCATGTTTACTTTCAAAGAAACTTGAAATGGGATTAACAGAAACCCCAGCACCCCTCTCCTAACAACTAGGGTTTGTTAAAATATTTTCCAATGTACCCAAAATGCCCTTCAAAAATGTTCATCATTTCTGCCTTGGTCTTAAACCTCTGCCAAAAATGGTGCACAATTTTCTAGGACATCAAAGGCCTTTGGATTAAATCATATGTTATTTGAATTTGGGCATTTAAATACTATAAAATGTTTTAAATGCTCAAATAATCATAAACTATAATGTTTCCTACTGTTCATATTATATACAGTGGGCATGACAAGTTTCATGAGTAATAAAAATGTTTTGGCATTTTTAATAATCGAACAAAGCTGCAAAAGAAATGAAACAGAAAAGAAAATAGGAAAAAGAAAAAGGGAGAAAGCACTTACCTCGGGCCCAGCCCTGTAGCAGGCCAGCCCAGCCCACCAGCCCTCCTCTGTCGTCTTCCTCCTCGTGCCAGAAGGACACGCGCGTGGCCGCCGCGCGCCGGCACGCGTCCGACCACCTCCTCCCTGCTAGCCTGCCTCCCCGATGGCCTGGATGATTCCATGATTCGACACGCAGCTGCCCCGACCGCTCTCACTTCTCCCCCTCGTCTCCATCGCCCTCCCCTGGCTCTCTCCTCCTCCATCACTGAGCCGCCGTCGCCGCCGCTCGCCGTAGACGCACTTAGAGCCACCCCCTCGCCCCGTGAGTGTGTCCAGAAGATCCGCCGCGTCGTCCTCTTCCTCCTCGCTGAGCCACGAGCCGCCGGAAGCCCTGCAACGTCCTCACGCCGCCGTCCCCTTCCTCGGATCGCCGGAGCACCTCGCCGCCGTTACGAAGCTACAACGCATCCCCGGCCCCTTCATCGAGCTCGTTAGCACCGCAGTGAGCTCCTACGTCATTCCCCACTCTTCTCCGCCTCGTTTGCACCTTGTAGCCGTCGCCCCGTTGATCACCGTAACTCACCGCCGCCGTCGCCGCCGGTGATGCTCCGGTGACCATTTGGTCACTGGCACACGTCCATCACACTCACCGCTGTGCGTAGATGCGATAGGTGCTACGCACGCATCGCCTAGGCCCCTGCAGCCGCGTCTCCACACACGCCCGATGCCGGTCGCCGCCGTCGAGCTTCTTGCCGTCGTCTCCGGCCACCCCAGGTCCGGCGACCACCACCATCCGACGCGCAAGAGCAAGAGCTCTCCAACGCGCCTAGCCACAGCTCGAGCCGTGCCCCGTAGACGATTTCTGAAGCACGCCGCCGCACTTGGCCTCGCCGGCGTCACGTCGCCGGCGGGTTTGACCTGTTTGACCAGGGGGGTTGACTACCCCTGGGTCACTGACGTGTGGGCCACCTTTGGCTAATTAGTTAGTTAAATTAAGTTTCTGTTAATTTAATTAGTTAATTAGTTTAGTCACTGACCCGTGGGCCCAGGCCCCACTGACAGCTAATTAGTTTTAGTTTAACTCTAATTAACTTAGTTAATTAGCTGTGACACTGACATGCCGGGCCCACATGTCATGTTTGACTTGGACTAGCTCCTGTTGACTGCCTGACGTCAGCATGATGTCATGCTGACGCAGTAATGGTTTTTCTAGGATTTTTAGATTAAAAATAATTCAGGAAATTCCAGAAAATACCCAAAACTTCTTAAAATCATATAAAATCAACCATAGCTCAGATGGAAAATATTTATATATGAAAAATGATCAGAAAAATCCAATCTTTCCAATGGCACTGGTTTCATGCATGTTTGAACTAGTTAACTTGCTGTATACATCAAAAACATGATAATGCACTTATTTAAATAATAGTTTGAACTCCAATTTGAATCTTTGATTCAAATAGGTTCAAACCCTTCTGGTTTTAGTTGCATTAGCCAACACACATGCATCTTGCCATGTCATGAGCATGCATCATATTGTTGCATTTGTTTGTTAATGATTGTATCGCCGGTATTCTCTGTGTTAGGTCCTGCTCCCGAGGATACTGTTGCGTATCCAGTTGAAGAGCAGTACCCGACAACTACCCTGTCAGGGAAGCAATAGTTGATCATTCCGATACAGACCCAATCTTGTCGCTCCTGCTCTCTTTTACTGCATTAAGGCAACAGCGTGTGAACTGCTACTTGCTGCGGTAGTTGAACCCTATTCCCTTGCATGACCTGTCATTGCCACAGTAAATAGTTGAAACCCACTAGCATGTGTAGGAGTTGATTGAGCCATGTGATGTGTGATCCACCACGCTATTTGTTTATGTTGCCTGCTATGCTTAGAGTTGTGTCTGATCTGGTTCATCTAGGTGATGGATCATAGTGAAATGATCACACCGATAAAGAGAAGGAAGTGTGGAATACGCTTGGTAAAGGTATCGATGAAAGGCCATGTAGGAGTACATGGTGGGTTGTTTCATTGGAATCGTCCATAGGACCCGAGATCTGTATGTGTGGTTCAAGTTACAGCTACTACCACACATTGGGATCCTTAATTGACCCTGTCGGCTTATTAATTACCCTCGATCTCTGTCCAGGAATTGCAACTAGTTTCTGGTGTTTATAGATTACTGGAGGTCGTGCACAACGCTGACCCTCGGGGTGGGTTGTGATGCGACAGGTACGTGGCACGGTGTACCGGTTGCCCGTTTGGTAACTCGGGAACCCTGTACACATCGTTTGGGGCCGTGAGCGACACCCCGGCCGGATCTCCCCATGGATGGAACCCAAATAGGCGATAAACCTGGACGGGAGACTTGAGTAGTTAGTCAGGTCGTGGCCGACACCCCCGCTGGGCTTCCGCTTGAAGGTTGCCGAGTACACGCCAAGTAAACGGCGATAAGTGGTGAAAGCGTGTGTGAAGAGGTACACCCCTGCAGGGTTATCAAACTATTCGAATAGCCGTTGTTCGCGGTACGGACTACTTGGTTACTCTTACAGTTCAAAGACAAGTTGATGGATACTACTAAAAGCCTCAAGATAAGTGTGAGTGCCGTGGATGGCCCTTCCGTAGGATGACGGAAGAGGATCCTCGATAGTGTATTGATGTGGTGAGTAGAGGACTCGTGTTCGTAATAACATCTTGCAATCCGTTGAGAGTTGTAGTATAGGTTAGCCAAGGTCAAAGCTGGCATTCTGCTATGAACTCCACTACCCCCCTTTTGATAATGTTGCATGTATGATAGGTTCTGTGGTAAGACTTGCTGAGTACCTTTGTACTCATGTTTTCTTAATAACTGTTGCAGAGGAGAACCCTGCCCCTGCTGATGGGTTCTACATAGAAGTTGATGTCGACGAGTAGCTTGACACCCAGACGGAGATCTGGAGCTTGTGAAGGGCCTTGTAGATAGTCAGGTTACACCAAGCCTATTTTATTTTCTAAGTTGTCTGTACTCAGACATGTAGCTTCCGCTTGTGCTTGTATGACTGTATGACTTGAGTGTTGGGTCATGTGACCCCTACCTGTATGAATATGTTATGTATGGCTCTTGGAGCCTTTTAAATAAAGTACTTTGAGTCATAGAGTTCTGTTGTGATGCAATGTTGTATTTGCACATATTGAGCATATTGCGTGTATGTTTGAAATGCTTGGTATGTGTGGGATCCGACACCTAGTTGTTTTCCTTTGGTAGCCTACCTTACAGGGAAATGCCTCCTAGTGATTCCAATGAGCCTTGGTAGCTTGCTACTGCTCGGAACACGTAGGCTGGCCGGCATGTGTCCTTCTTCGTTCCTGTGTCTGTCCCTTAGGGGAAATGTCACGCGTTGTTCCTTTAAGTCCATGTAGCTTGCTACGACTTGGGTTCATACGTTGATGACCGACACGTTCGTTGTTGGGTCATGGATGCCTGTCTCTGTAATTTAGTGCCACTTTTGGGTTATAACTAGCCATGTCGGCCCGGGTTCTCTGTCATATGGATGCTAGCGACACTGTCATATACGTGTGCCAAAATGCGCAAACGGTCCCGGGCCAGGTAAGGTGGAACCCGTGGGGTTACCGTGCGTGAGGCCGCAAAGTGATATGACGTGTTACAGCTAGATCGGTGTGACTTAGGATCGGGGTCCTGACAGCGTTGGCATCAGAGCTGGACTGCCTGTAGGTTTCTCAAGCCAAACTGGTCGATGTTGAGTCTAGAAAAATTCTTAGTTATATGTAGGGGAATTGATTGTGGAAGGGAACGTAAGGCTCTTTTTACTCCTTTACCTTATGCCCTTCTGATCTGAGTCAGTCTATTCTTTCTACGGGGATTTAGGACTAGGCCTCTTATCCTTACTAGGTTCACGTGTTACTAATCCGTAGACTCTTAGGTTTGTTGGTTTCAAGCCTCAGTTCAGTTTCTATCCTTTTAGTATGATGATTGTTGGACCGGAACCTTGATATGGAATTGTTGAGTGGCTATGCTATCATTTGTATGATGTCTCAAATCTTGTTTGAGCATTTACACTTGTTATGCTGCCCGATTTCTTCCAGAAACACTAATGCCTTTGCATTACTTCGTGTTTCAGATGTCTGGCCGCATCCCTCACCAAGTGGATCGTTTGACTCGGTGCATTAATGTGCCCGGTCACACGGCCATGCTAGTCCGTGTGCTGACCGAGACCGGTTATCGCTGGTATCCTGAATACACTGTGGAGGAACAGTACCGTGATTTCAATCAGAGTCAGTATTTCTGCACAGTCCGGATATACCCCTCATATCCCGGAGCTAATGATCCCATCCATTGTTCTTATGGACTCGGGATTACCATCGAGATGGCAGTGCAGGATGCCGCTTATTCGATGATGACCATCCTCCGTGCTAGGCATGCCCTGTTGCTGAACACTGAGTTCTGTTACATGCCAGCTTCGCTTCCCGGAGAGGAAGGCTACTACACTAGTCTGTATACTGATGCTGCTCATGAAGATCCACTGCTTCAGACTACTCTTCAGATGTTGGAGGATAGGGACCATGAGGTCCGTGCCCTCCGAATGGAGTTGTATAACACTCGAGCTGCTCATTGGACTACTTTGACACGGCTTGCACCTGCTGTGCACGCCAGATATCTGGACATGCGGGATTTGTACCACGTGCGGGCTCGTCTGCCTGATCGCATGGATTGGCATGACGTTGGGGGTATTACGCCTCCACGTTGGCGTCGGTTACCACCAGCATCGGGACCGAGACCACACCCATGCCCCTATGGTCCACAGCCTTCGAGTGCTCGCGAGTTCCAAGATCCATCTGTTCCACTTCCAGGCTACGGTGGTAATCTTTACGAGGATTACTACGCGAATGTCTGAGCTAGGCCGTGGTTGTAGTAGTATTGTAGTAGTTGTATTTCCACAGTCCTGCGCGTCTTGTGGAATATGACTTAGCGTGTACTGAGTTCCGGAGGTGTAGTTAAATAATGTATAGGAGCTTGGAATGCCTCTGATGGGATGTATCGTCTTTCACCGCAGTTGTACTTTAGCCTTAGCTTGTACTAAACTTTGTATGGTGTGTATGACCACTGGTGTATATATAGCAGTTCCTATATTACCATGTCGTACGGATGAACATCTTTGCATTCCGTGTCATCCATTACATTCTGCACTTCTATGTCAAATTTTTGCCATCCTTGTCTAAACCGTTGTTTTGTTTTCCTAGGATGGTCAACACTCGCAACACTCCTGCTGCTCAGGAGCGGGGTGAGGCTAGTGGGGCTAGAGATGGGAATCTGCCCCAGCCACCCTCCTTGGCGGAAGTCATGCTTGAAGCAGAACGAAACAAGAGAGAGACTAACCGTCTGCTGGAACGCATAGAGCAGAACACTGGGTTCCGCCAGAGGAATGACGTGGTGTCAATCAATGACTTTATCAAGATGTGTCCACCGAAGTTCCATCACTCCACTGAACCTCTGGATGCTGATGACTGGCTACGTAGTATCACCCACAAGCTACACTCTGCCCGTGTGGCCGAAGCTGACAAGGTTATCTACGCCGCCTACCATCTTGAGGGCCCTGCCAATCTTTGGTGGGAAAACTTTGAAGCTATGCGTCCTGCTGGCCAAGTCACTACCTGGGTTGAATTCAGTGAGGCATTCCGTGAACACCACATTCCGGAAGGTCTCATGGATCGCAAGCGGGAGGAATTCTACAATTTCACCCAGGGCCGTTTAACTGTGGATGGCTACAGTCGCGAGTTTGGTAACTTGGCACGTTATGCACCTGAAGAAGTAAGAAGTATCCACCGATGCCAAGAAGCAAGCGAGGTTCCGCAAGGGACTTAGCCCTGAACTCCGCCGAGATCTACGTCTGCACGAGTGCACTTCCTTCCAGAAGTTGGTAAACAAGGCTGTCAGTGCTGAAACAGGCCAGACCGACTTCGAGGCCACCCGCAAGCATACTCGAGACTTTGGTTCCTCATCCGGCTCTGGCTCTCACAAGCGCCGTGTGTGGGTTCCTAACACTGCTCTGCCACCCATGTACACACCGAGGCCATCCTATGAGGCGCCTCGCCCAACTCAACAGTCTGCACCTGCTAAGACCTATGGAGGACCACCTTCCAACTTTGCTCCACGCACCACCACTGTGACATGTTTCAAGTGTGGAGAACCGGGGCACTACATGCGTGAGTGTCCTCAGAACCAGCCAGGAAAAACCGTTGGCCGTGGTAAGCCAACCGGCAAGGTGAATTATGTCAAGCCAATCCCCACTGCACGTGGTCATGTCAACTATGTCTCTGCCGAGGAAGCTTATGAGGATCCTAACGTCGTCCTTGGTACGCTTCTCGTCAACTGCCATCCGGCATCTGTTCTTTTCGATACTGGAGCATCCCATTCGTTCATATCTGAGAGCTATGCTCGATTGCACAACATGACTTTTTGTGACATGCCTACTTCCATGGTTATTCAAACTCCTGGTTCAAAGTGGCAAACCTCTAGGCTAAGCCATGGAAATGAAATCCTTGTCGATAGACTTGTTTTCCTAGCATCTTTAATCGCCCTCAAGTCCTCGGACATAAACATCATTTTGGGTATGGATTGGATGACAACTCATTACACCAAAATTGATTGCTTTACTAGGACCGTTCAACTTACACATCCATCCGGCAAGATAGTCAATGTCTTGACTCAAATGGCTGAGCGTCAGCTCTACTCTCTTAATGCCAGCCCTCTACAAGAACTCGAAGATATCCCGGTAGTCCGTGACTTCCCGGATGTTTTTCCAGAAGAACTGCCAGGAATTCCACCTGACAGAGATGTCGAGTTCGTGATAGATCTTATCCCTGGAACTGTCCCAATCTCTAGGAGACCTTATAAGATGGCACCACTAGAATTAGCTGAGCTAAAGAAATAACTCGATGAGTCCTTGCAGAAAGGTTTCATCCGTCCTAGTTCTTCCCCTTGGGCTTGCCCCGTCCTCTTCGTTAAGAAGAAGGATGGAACGGAGCGGATGGTTGTAGATTACCGACCTGTCAATCTGGTCACCATAAAGAATAAGTATCCGCTCCCCAGGATCAACGACCTGTATGATCAGCTCGTTGGATCCTCAGTCTTCTCTAAGATGGATTTGAGGTTGGGCTACCATCAAATCAAAATCAAGAACGGGGACATTCCTAAAACGGCTTTTGTTACTCGTTATGGCCAATATGAGTACACCGTTATGTCCTTCGGATTAACTGATGCCCCAGCTACCTTTTCTCGGTTAATGAATTCTATATTCATGGAGTATTTGGATAAATTCGTCGTGGTATACCTCGATGATATACTCATCTATTCCAAGAACAAGGAAGATCATGCCGAGCATTTAAGGCTGGTATTGACGAAACTTCGAGAGCACCGCCTTTATGCCAAATTCTCTAAATGTGAATTTTGGTTGCCAGAAGTAACCTATCTAGGTCATGTGATCTCTGGCAAGGGTATTGGTGTCAATCCCGAGCGAGTTCAAGCCGTACTTGATTGGACTCCCCCTGAATCGGTCAAGCAAGTTAGGAGTTTTCTTGGCTTAGCGAGCTATTGCCGACGTTTCGTCGAGAATTTCTCCAAGGTTGCTAAACCTTTAACTGAACTCCTCAAGAAAGATAAAAAGTTTGAGTGGACCCCACAGGGCGAGTCCAGTTTTCAGGAACTGAAAAGACGCCTGACATCTGCACCTATACTGGTACCACCAGATTTTTCCAAGGATTTTATAATCTACTGCGACGCCTCGCGACAAGGACTAGGTTGCATTCTCATGCAAGATCGTCAAGTGATTGCATACGCATCTCGACAGTTGCGTGCACACGAGGATAACTATCCTACTCATGATCTAGAGCTTGCAGCTGTAGTCCATGCACTCAAAACATGGCGACATTACCTCCTTGGTAATCGATGTGAAATCTTCACTGATCACCAAAGTTTGAAGTATATCTTCACCCAACCGGATCTAAATCTCAGGCAAAGACGTTGGGTTGAGTTGCTCACAGACTACGACTTAGGAATCACTTACACTCCTGGAAAGGCCAATGTCATGGCTGATGCACTAAGTCGTAAGTCATATTGTAACAACTTAATGTTACAACAAAGTCAACCACTTCTCCACGAGGAATTTCGTAAGCTTAACCTTCACATTGTTCCTCGAGGATTCCTTTCCACCTTGGTGGCGAAACCTACCCTTATGGATCAAATCATAGTTGCTCAGCGGTATGATAAAGGCATATCTCGGATCAAGGAGAACATTGCTAGCGGAGTTGCTAGAAGTTTCTCTATGGATGATCGAGGTGTAGTGTACTTCGAGAACCGCTTGGTGGTACCCAAGAAACCACAACTACGACAAATGATTCTTAAGGAGGCTCATGAATCTCCTCTCACGATTCATCCCGGTAGTACCAAAATGTATCAGGACCTACGTCAGAGATTCTGGTGGACTAGGATGAAGAGAGAAATCGCTCAATTCATTGCTAAATGCGACGTTTGTCGTCGAGTCAAAGCAGAGCATCAACGGCCTGCTGGCACCCTTCAACCTTTAGCTATTCCTGAATGGAAATAGGATAAAGTCGGTATGGACTTCATTACCGGTTTTCCCAGGTCCAGGAAAGGGAATAATGCTATCTTCGTCGTTATTGACCGTCTCTCTAAGGTAGCTCATTTCCTGCCTGTTCACGAGAGTATTACCGCTAGCCAGCTAGCAGACTTATATGTCTCTCGAATAGTATCACTTCATGGTGTACCGTTGGAGATTAACTCAGACCGTGGAAGTCTTTTCACTTCCCGATTTTGGGAAAGTTTCCAGAATGCTATGGGAACTCATCTCTCTTTCAGTACTGCCTTCCATCCCCAGTCAGGTGGTCAAGTGGAATGAGTCAATCAAATTCTGGAAGACATGCTTCGAGCCTCTGTCATTTCTTTCAGTATGGAATGGGAAAAATGTCTTCCATTTGCCGAATTCGCTTATAACAATAGTTATCAAGCCAGCTTGGGCAAAGCTCCCTTCGAAGTTCTATATGGACGAAGGTGTCGAACACCTCTTAACTGGTCGGAGACCGGGGAAAGACAATTCTTTGGCCCGGATATGATTCAGGAAGCAGAAGAGCAAGTTCGCATCGTTCGTGAGAGATTGAAAACAGCCCAGTCTCGCCAAAAGAGCCAATATGATAGTCATCATAAGGCTGTGACTTTTGAAGTCGGCGATAAGGCTTACCTTTGGGTTACTCCTCTTAAGGGAACCCATCGCTTCGGTATCAAAGGAAAATTGGCCCCTCGTTATATCGGTCCTTTTCGCATTCTTGCCAAACGAGGAGAAGTTGCCTACCAACTGGAACTACCTCCGCACCTCTCCAGAGTTCATGACGTGTTCCACGTTTCTCAACTCAGGCGTTGCTTCTCGGATCCTATCCGCGGAGTGGACCACGAAACGCTTGATCTCCAGGACAATCTCACATATCGAGAATACCCCGTTCGTATTCTTGATCAAGCCGAGCGCACCACTCGACGCCACAATATCAAGTTTCTCAAGGTTCAATGGTCACATCATTCCGAGAGTGAAGCTACTTGGGAAAGGGAGGATCGTCTGCGACTTGAGTACCCCACCCTCTTTCCGGAGGAACCCGAATCTCGGGACGCGATTCTTTTAAGTGGGGGTGAGTTGTCACATCCCTAGTTAGCACTTGCAATAGGACCTAGCTAGAGTGTGCATCATGTTTACTTTCAAAGAAACTTGAAATGGGATTAACAGAAACCCCAGCACCCCTCTCCTAACAACTAGGGTTTGTTAAAATATTTTCCAATGTACCCAAAATGCCCTTCAAAAATGTTCATCATTTCTCCCTTGGTCTTAAACCTCTGCCAAAAATGGTGCACAATTTTCTAGGACATCAAAGGCCTTTGGATTAAATCATATGTTATTTGAATTTGGGCATTTAAATACTATAAAATGTTTTAAATGCTCAAATAATCATAAACTATAATGTTTCCTACTGTTCATATTATATACAGTGGGCATGACAAGTTTCATGAGTAATAAAAATGTTTTGGCATTTTAAATAATCGAACAAAGCTGCAAAAGAAATGAAACAGAAAAGAAAATAGGAAAAAGAAAAAGGGAGAAAGCACTTACCTCGGGCCCAGCCCTGTAGCAGGCCGGCCCAGCCCACCAGCCCTCCTCTGTCGTCTTCCTCCTCACGCCAGAAGGATGCGCGCGTGGCCGCCGCGCGCCGGCACGCGTCCGGCCACCTCCTCCCTGCTAGCCTGCCTCCCCGATGGCCTAGATGATTCCATGATTCGACACGCAGCTGCCCCGACCGCTCTCACATCTCCCCCTCGTCTCCATCGCCCTCCCCTGGCTCTCTCCTCCTCCATCACCAAGCCGCCGTCGCCGCCGCTCGCCGTAGCCGCACTTAGAGCCACCCCCTCGCCCCGTGAGTGTGTCCAGAAGATCCGCCGCGTCGTCCTCTTCCTCCTCGCTGAGCCACGAGCCGCCGGAAGCCCTGCAACGTCCTCACGCCGCCGTCCCCTTCCTCGGATCACCGGAGCACCTCGCCGCCGTTATGAAGCTACAGCGCATCCCCGACCCCTCCGTCGAGCTCGTTAGCACCGCAGTGAGCTCCTATGTCGTTCCCCTCTCTTCTCCGCCTCGTTTGCACCTTGTAGCCGTCGCCCCGTTGATCACCGTAACTCACCGCCGCCGTGCTCGCCGCCGGTGATGCTCCGGTGACCATTTGGTCACTGGCACACGTCCATCACACTCACCGCAGTGCGTAGATGCGATAGGTGCTACGCACGCATCGCCTAGGCCCCTGCAGCCGCGTCTCCACACACGCCCGACGGCGGTCGCCGCCGTCGAGCTTCTTGCCGTCGTCTCCGGCCACCCCAGGTCCGGCGACCACCACCATCCGACGCGCAAGAGCAAGAGCTCTCCAACGCGCCTAGCCACAGCTCGAGCCGTGCCCCGTAGACGATTTCCGAAGCACGCCACCGCACTTGGCTTTGCCGGCGTCACGTCGCCGGCGGGTTTGACCTGTTTGACCAGGGGGGGTTGACTACCCCTGGGTCACTGACGTGTGGGCCACCTTTGGCTAATTAGTTAGTTTAATTAAGTTTCTGTTAATTTAATTAGTTAATTAGTTTAGTCACTGACCCGTGGGCCCAGGCCCCACTGACAGCTAATAAGTTTTAGTTTAACTCTAATTAACTTAGTTAATTAGCTGTGACACTGACATGCAGGGCCCACATGTCATGTTTGACTTGGACTAGCTCCTGTTGACTGCCTGACGTCAGCATGATGTCATGCTGACGCAGTAATGGTTTTTCTGGGATTTTTAGATTAAAAATAATTCAGGAAATTCCAGAAAATACCCAAAACTTCTTAAAATCATATAAAATCAACCATAGCTCAGATGGAAAAGATTTATATATGAAAAATGATCAGAAAAATCCAGTCTTTCCAATGGCACAGGTTTCATGCATGTTTGAACTAGTTAACTTGTTGTATACATCAAAAACATGATAATGCACTTATTTAAATAATAGTTTGAACTCCAATTTGAATCTTTGATTCAAATAGGTTCAAACCCTTCTGGTTTTAGTTGCATTAGCCATCACACATGCATCTTGCCATGTCATGAGCATGCATCATATTGTTGCATTTGTTTGTTAATGATTGTATCGCCGGTATTCTCTGTGTTAGGTCCTACTCCCGAGGATACTGCTGCGTATCCAGTTGAAGAGCAGTACCCGACAACTACCCTGTCTGGCAAGCAATCATTGATCATTCCGATACAGACCCAATCTTCTCGCTCCTGCTCTCTTTTACTGCATTAAGGCAACAGCGTGTGAACTGCTACTTGCTGCGGTAGTTGAACCCTATTCCCTTGCATGACGTGTCATTGCCACAGTAAATAGTTGAAACCCACTAGCATGTGTAGGAGTTGATTGAGCCATGTGATGTGTGATCCACCATGCTATTTGTTTATGTTGCCTGCTATGCTTAGAGTTATGTCTGGTCTGGTTCATCTGAGTGATGGATCAGAGTGAAATGATCACACCGATAAAGAGAAGGAAGTGTGGAATACGCTTGGTAAAGGTATCGATGAAAGGCCATGTAGGAGTACATGGTGGGTTGTTTCATTGGAATCATCCATAGGACCCGAGATCTGTATGTGTGGTTCAAGTTACAGCTACTACCACACATTGGGATCCTTAATTGACCCTCTCGGCTTATTAATTACCCTCGATCTCTGTCCAGGAGTTGCAACCAGTTTCTGGTGTTTATAGATTACTGGAGGTCATGCACAACGCTGACCCTCGGGGTGAGTTGTGATGCGACAGGTACGTGGCACGGTGTACCGGTTGCCCGTTTGGTAACTCGGGAACCCTGTACACATCATTTGGGGCCGTGAGCGACACCCCGGCCGGATCTCCCCACGGATGGAACCAAAATAGGCGATAAACCTGGACGAGAGACTTGAGTAGTTAGTCAGGTCGTGGCCGACACCCCCGCTGGGCTTCCGCCTGAAGGTTGCCGAGTACATGCCGAGTAAACGGCGATAAGTGGTGAAAGCGTGTGTGAAGAGGTACACCCCTGCAGGGTTATCGAACTATTCGAATAGCCGTTGTTCGCGGTACGGACTACTTGGTTACTCGTACAGTTCATAGACAAGTTGATGGATACTACTAAAAGCCTCAAGATAAGTGTGAGTGCCGTGGATGGCCCTTCCGTAGGATGACGGAAGAGGATCCTCGATAGTGTATTGATGTGGTGAGTAGAGGACTCGTGTTCGTAATAACATCTTGCAATCCGTTGAGGGTTGTAGTATAGGTTAGCCAAGGTCAAAGCTGGCATTCTGCTATGAACTCCACTACCCCCCTTTTGATAATGTTGCATGTATGATAGGTTCTGTGGTAAGACTTGCTGAGTACCTTTGTACTCATGTTTTCTTAATAACTGTTGCAGAGGAAAACCCTGCCCCTGCTGATGGGTTCTACATAGACGTTGATGTCGACGAGTAGCTTGACACCCAGACGGAGATCTGGAGCTTGTGAAGGGCCTTGTAGATAGTCAGGCTACACCAAGCCTGTTTTATTTTCTAAGTTGTCTGTACTCAGACATGTAGCTTCCGCTTGTGCTTGTATGACTGTATGACTTGAGTGTTGGGTCATGTGACCCCTACCTGTATGAATATGTTATGTATGGCTCTTGGAGCCTTTTAAATAAAGTACTTTGAGTCATAGAGTTCTGTTGTGATGCAATGTTGTATTTGCACATATTGAGCATATTGCGTGTATGTTTGAAATGCTTGGTATGTGTGGGATTTGACACCTAGTTGTTTTCCTTTGGCAGCCTACCTTACAGGGAAATGCCTCCTAGTGATTCCAATGAGCCTTGGTAGCTTGCTACTGCTCGGAACACGTAGGCTGGCCGGCATGTGTCCTTCTTCGTTCCTGTGCCTGTCCCTTAGGGGAAATGTCACGCGTTGTTCCTTTAAGTCCATGTAGCTTGCTACGACTTGGGTTCATACGTTGATGACCGACACGTTCGTTGCTGGGTCATGGATGCCTGTCTCTGTAATTTAGTGCCACTTTTGGGTTATAACTAGCCATGTCGGCCCGGGTTCTCTGTCAAATGGATGCTAGCGACACTATCATATACGTGTGCCAAAATGCGCAAACGGTCCTGGGCCAGGTAAGGTGGCACCCGTGGGGTTATCGTGCGTGAGGCCGCAAAGTGATATGACGTGTTACAGCTAGATCGGTGTGACTTAGGATCGGGGTCCTGACACAGGCTGTGTAGCGGCCTTGAGCCGCTTCATTCCAGGTTATGGGAGAAAGCATTGCCACTATATAGATTGCTACGACGCACCGACAACTTCGAATGGACGGACACGGCCACAGCTGGATTGGAAGAAATAAAAACTCTACTAGCAAGCAACCCAATCCTAGCCGCCTAGGGTGTTGTCAAACCAATGTTGTTGTATATATCAGCCACTCACCAGGTAGTGAGTGTCGTGTTCGTCGTCGAACGAGCCGAAGAAGGACATAAGTTTCCCGTCCAAAATCCCATATTCTGCTTATTCGAGGTTCTTACACCATGCAAATCATGGTAACCCCAGTATCAGAAAATTGCCAATACGGTCTTCATGCAATCTCGGAAACTCCGACTCTACTTTCAAGAGTGTTCGATCACAGTGGCATCCGAAGTACCACTTAATGATATCATCAACAACAAAGACACCACTGGACGCATAGACAAATGGGCCATCGAGCTCTTACCATTCGAAATATCATATAAGTCGCGTCGGACTATTAAATCCTAGGTGTTGCCTGACTTCTTCGCAAAATGGACTGAAGCCAAACTCCCTAAAGAGTACGTCTCATATTCGCACTGGACAATGTACTTCGACGATTCCAAAATGCTAGCCGGATTGGGGGCCGGCGTCATCCTGATATCTCCAACAGGGGATACAGTCCGGTATGTACTAAAAATCATGTGCATGGACTCAAACAATACAGCCCAATATGAGGCACTATTGCATGGTCTCCGCCTAGCTGTATCCATGGGCATACGCCTTGAGGTACGCGGAGACTCAAACCTCGCTATCTCCCAAATAAACGGAGATTTTGATGCGAAGGATTCAAAGATGGAAGCCTATCGCAATGCCATATTGAAAATATCGGCTCGATCTGAGGGTTTGGAATTCCACCATTTAGCCCGGGATAATAACTAGGGCGTGGACGTACTCGCTCATATGGGCGCTAAACATGGCCCAGTCCCGCTTAACACCTTCGTGGAAAGGTTGTTTAAGCCATCAGTAACATGGCAGGACGCGAGCTGTGATACTGATTCGGATCCGACCACACCCTCGGCCGAACTTAACCCAGACGTCATCGGGGACTCAGACTTGGAGATAACCTCTTTGGCTCACGAGATCATGCCTGTCATAGCCCCCTGGACAGAGCCCTTCTTAGCTTGCCTTAAAAGGCAAGAGCTCCCCGATGACCAAAATAAGGCCCGCCGCATAGTCCGACGTTCTAAAGCCTACAAAGTTCACGAAGGTGAACTATATAAGAAAAGCACTACTAGTGTTCTCCAAAGGTGCATCTCTGAATAGGAGGGAAGGCAAATTCTCACTGAAATACACGCCGGAATGGGCGGCCATCACGCCGCAGCTCGGGCGCTCATGGGCAAAGCTTTTCGAGCTGGTTTTTTCGGGATCACTGCCCGAGCAGATGCCCAGACCTTGGTCCAACATTGCGTTGGCTGCCACCTCTTTGCAAATCAAAGTCACATGCCTCCCACCGCTTTGATAACAATCCCCATTACTTTGCCTTTTGCGGTCTGGGGGCTTGATATGGTCGGACCTCTTAAAGGGGAAAGCCATAAAAAGAAATACTTGCTGGTGATGGTAGATAAATTCACTAAATGGATAGAGGCCAAGCCAGTAAAAACAGCTGAGGCAGTGCCGGTGATAGATTTTATATCCAGTGTAGTACACCGTTATGGTGCCCCGCATAGTATTATCACAGATAATGGCACCAACTTTACAGCTGATGAGGTAAAAAAACTGGTGCACAAAGTTAGGTATTAAACTTGATTACGTCTCCGTGTACCACCCTCAAACAAACGGTCAAGTCGAAAGAGCCAATGGTATGATAATGAGCAGCCTTAAACACCAACTAGTGCGCTCCCTACGGGAGTCTGATAAACACTGGGTCAAAGAGCTTGACTCCGTACTCTGGGGGCTGCGAACCACACCTAATTGGACGACCGGATACACACCTTTCTTCATGGTGTACGGCGCAGTGGCTATTCTGCACTGCGACATTATTCATGACTCACCTCGTGTGCGCATGTACGAAGAGAGAGAAGCCGAGCTAGATCGGCAGGACGACCTAGATGGATTTCAAGAGGAGCGTGATACAGCGCAGTCCCGTTCCGCATTTTATGAACAACATGCCAGGTGATACCAGAGCAAAGAAGTGCGGGCTAAGATATACAATGTCGGTGAACTCATTTTACGCCTCCCGGAGAAGAAGGACGAGCTCCAACCAAAATGGGAGGCCCCCTTCATTATCGATGAAGTACTCACTGGTGGAGCCTATCGCCTTCGGAATGCGCAAGACAACCGCCTTGAGCCGAACCCGTGGAACGCCGCCAGGCTCTAACGATTCTATGGATAGTTCGGTAGCATTTTTTCCTCCTTTTAAGTTAGGTCTTGTTTCTTATCTTTTATTTATTTTCTCCTCTCCCCTTTTTACTTTTTCTTTCATTGGTAAGTATTCGGCTCACCCGAACTACCACAGGATAAGTACATCTTTGAATGTATCTACCTCAAATATACTTGGGGGGTTCTTTGATGCAGCCCATTATCAAAAAGCTTCTTGCTTATAATGTCGACTCTTTTCACAGTCCTTCCTTGACATTATATGCACCAATATGACTTAAGTTTTGTCCAAGTTGGGTTGCCTGGCTCCTGTGCTTACCCCTATGTTCCCGATTGATCGGCTAGGGTGTAAAGGGAGCACCTCTGTGATTGTTACAACCGGGTAATCCGGACCTGTACCTCAGACTGGGTGAAGCCGAAAGCTAGCTTTCTTATGGGAATAATCGGTCGGAGGATACACGACATATTGCTTCTAATGGATACATTTGAAACTATCATAGGATATGGCATCCTACAATCCTTTTTACATGATCAAAAGCCTAGGCCTACATATGTACGCATGCTGACCCAGGGAACGGAACCCTTAACAGAACTATTCTCCGTGGAAGATGTTTCTTGCATTAAATAGTAATATAACATAACTCACCGAAAATAGATTGTTTGTTCAAGCAAATAAGACCGGATTGCCTGGTTTCCAAACATACCAAGTGTTTACCACAGGTATAGTATTCGGAAACACTCCAGCCTTTCGGTTTATGGAGGTTAAAGCAGAAGGCCGGCCATGACAATCTTTTTATAATTTCAGCCGGAGACAAGTTTGATGTTAAAGTACATCGATACATAGAATCAAATGACTACTCTTTCTCTATTCCCTCTATAAGGTTGTCTAGTTTACAGTCCTGTTGGGAAAACTTGGTAGTTGTCTCCACTTGGTCATATACCAAGCTCATGGAGATTTCTTGTCCATCCGATCCTCGAGGTCCCACGCGGGCCATATGTTCGGATCAAGACGGGTGTAGCGTGTCTTCACCATGGCCCAGGCTTCATGAGCACCCATGCGACATGCCGACACTTTCCACAATTCGACGCGGCGTCGAGCCGCTTTGAACAAGTCAGCCAAGTCCTCCATAGTTTCTGGAGGGGAATCGCTCGTTCATAAAGCCTTGACTATATTCTTCACGGCCTTCCTAGTTCGCTCGTGTACTCTGGAAAGCCCTTGCATCACGTCACCCTCAAAACTAGACACTTCCCTTTCGGGCTGCCCAGTTAACAAACCAGCAGGAATAGTTTTATGAAAAACTTTCAAAATAAGGGACAATAAGGAGAGCTAGTTATAAGGGACATACTGAATATGCCGCCTTTTAGCTTCCGATTCTCCTCCATGGCATTTGAGAGTTGGACTCTCACGTCCTTTAGCTCATGTTCTAGCCTGACATTTTTATCATGCACTTGGTTTCTTTTATCTATGGCTTGTGTCAATACACGTTTTCCAGCAGCTGTTTCATCTTCGGCATATTTTTTATCCGCTAGAGCAGCCCTTAGCCTCTTCTCCCATTGATCGTCCGTCCCTGCGGTTGCATTTCAATCAATATGTACTTAGAGACAATTGATCAGCACAAATGCCATACTGTCCGGACACAATTGTTCTTACCATAAGTATCCTTCTCGAATTTCTTCGAATCTTCCAATTCGGTGGTGACAGTTGTCGGCTGGGTCCGGCATATTTCCAGCTCCTTGGATAATATGCTATTCTTATCTTGGAGCACCTGCAAAACACAACGATCCTCAAATCAGTTGGACCAACTGCTTTAAGTCTCGGGGGCTACTGGCATGGGAACACTAAATTATCACTTACCCGCATATCCTTTGAAAGCTGGTGAGTGGCTCCAGCGAGTCCATCTTGAGCGGCTCGGATATAAGCATCCGCCCGAGGTCGTTAAACGCTTCCTCAGAAAAGGCTGGGTCACGCATGGCTATTTTTCGCCGCCGGTGAACCATCGCGACCTCCGCTTCGGAATTAGTAAAGACATTTCATCCGAATCCTCTTGAAGGGGACAATCCAGGGATGTATCTGCATTAACGCTTGTCCTCATAGACGGGCCGGATGTCGGATTGGTTGGAGCTTGATCTGCAGGATTTCCGGACATAGTCCGGTGTATTTCCTCCTAAAAGGAAAAACAAAGCGGAAAGTTGTAAATAACAACTTCACCACCCAGTATATGTTAAAACGAACATACGTCTTCGAAGGCTCGGTGGTGTTCACGGTCCTCTTTCGCTTCAAGGCATCACCCGATGCAGGCGTCGCCCTCTGGGAAGACGGTCTTTGCATAGTTCGGCGTGAGAAATGCCGCCCCTTTCGAGCATAAGAAAAGTGTGATGGGTAAGGATAATCGGCTACGATAGCCACCACGGCGCCGTCATGGTTGGCTTAATAGAAGACTCCATCTTCTAGCTCGATGCCTATGTTCGGCCCTTCATTGTATCCGGGGCCCGCATTCTGAAAGTGGTCCTCTGGCTGTGGGGCGGGACTATTAATCCCCTCGACTACCTTCCTCCACTCCTATTGGGAATCACCAAATTTAGTTCAGTCAATACATCGTACCATCAAAAACCAGCAAAAATAGCGGTCAAGAGATAGACTTACCCAGTCTGGAGGATTATACATAGAGAAACCCTCCCGGCACTTCAAGCGAAGAAAGTCTTGTTTCTCTCCCTTGTAAAGACATGCTAAGAGGGCGGCTAGAGCAGCAGGGTCGTCTGGACCCAGGCGTAAGCAGCGTGAGGCATCATTCTGGCCATTATAATGCCCCATAGGAAATCCTCTAGCTTGGAGCGGCTGCACGCATCACTTTATTGAGATCGCAATCACTTCAATTATTGACAGCCTTGAACTAGCGAGCAATTTGATCTTGTTTGCTAGTCTTTTTACCTCCGCACTCTCTTCTTCTGAGGGACTGCAGGACGCTAGTTGAAAAGCTTCTTTGGAGGAATGTTTGAATATTTGGGGAGCCCTTGCCGAACTGGATCCGGCAAGGCAACATCATCGATATAAAACCACTCCGAAGGCCACTCTTCGGATGCCTTCTTCGGAGTGCCGGACAGATAGCCTGTCCCTGCTATGCGCCATACTTCGGTGCCGCCAACCTCAAATATGGATCCCTCTTTGGAGCGAGGGACAAGGCAGAAGAACTTTCGGCACATCTCAAAATGAGGCTCGCAGCCCAGAAATAGTTCGCATAAAGCAACGAATCCCGCAATGTGTAGGATAGACCCCCGGTGTGAGATCATGCGGATGAAGACCATAGAACTCTAGGAGCCCCCTGAGGAAGGGGTGGATGGGAAATCCTACGCCTCTTAGAAGGAAGGAGACAAAGCATACCCGCTCTCCGCTGGAGGGTATGGGAAAACTCTCTGCCAGGGCTTGATTGCCGATGGAAGTTAATCCGGCCCGAACGGGGACTAGATCCTCGGGAGGGAGATATCCGTGCGCTTGAAGCTTTCTCAGATGCACATGGGATACGGAGCAACTTTCCCAATCGCCCGCTCGAGGGCCGTGAGGGCGCGAGGAAGAGCTAGGAACGCCGGCCATGTCTGAGGATTTTTCGTGGCAGGTACTCGGGATTTTTCCGCGTGGAATGGAGTGGAACGGCATCTGATATCTAGTCTCTTTATATAGGCGGCTTCCCTGCACAGTCAAGGGGGTAATTGTAAAAATACCCAGACGGTTCGCATTTGTTGGACACGTGGAGGCAAAGGCGATGACGACGAGGAATTGATGGAATATAATATTAAATGAAGCCGAACTATCATCCAGAAGGACTTACCTTACAAGACCAAAGACATGAAGCCGGATACAATCTCGTCCTTGAAGGCAAGTCTGGGGGCTAATGAGGGAGTCCTGAATTCAGGGGTCCTCACGCGTCCGGGACAGTGAAGCTGGGCTGTATTGATGGGCCACAAAGATAGAAGCAGAAGACCTTCCCCCGTATTTGGTCAGGACTCCTATGTACATAGAAAGGCAAGCGTAATGTCCGGATGTAACTATTACTTCCTCCCCAAGTCACCTTTGTGACCCTAGGCCCCCTCCGGCGTGTATATAAGCCGGAGGGTTTATTATGCAGAGAAAAACAGCAGAATCATTACATCCTCATAGGCTAGGCTTTAGGGTTTAGCCATTACGATCTCGAGGTAGATCAACTCTTGTAACACATATTCATCAAGATCAATCAAGCAGGAAATAGGGTATTACCTCGATCGGGAGGGCTTGAACCTGGGTAAACATCATGTCCCTAGTCTCCTGTTAACATCGATCCTTAGACGCATAGCTTGGGCCCCCCTACCCGAGATCTGCCGGTTTTGACACCGACACCCAACAACGGTCTATGTTCATCAAGAGGCAGCAGTAGGCTCGATCGCTTCAGTTAGCAGTAGTAGCGAAGAAATCGCTCGGGTTCAGTTAACAGCCAGGGATCGATCGCTCGGGTTCGGTAACGTAGCTAGTGCAATCGCTCGGGTTTAGTAAGCGAACACCTTGCTTGGGTTCAGTTAGAGTCCAACGCCTCGCACATACACGCCGGAAACGCGCAAACCTACGTGCATCGCTCCGCCCCGACCACATCCACCGTAACCGGGAACATCCCAAAATTTTCCTCACCCTCGCTTCAACCACGATTTTTCCGTCATGGACGGCCCATAGAGTGTCATGCAGGTGCGTCTCTGGCCTGCCCAGGACGAAAAGCCCATTTTTTGTCATGATTTTTTGTCATAGAGGTAGGAGCCCACCACATCTATGATGATACGGGTTTTTGTCACAATTATCGTCACAGAAGTGTCATAAGCATGACAGAAAAAAATCGTTTGGGCCAAAATGTCACGGATGTGTCTTTTTTTGTAGTGATCCCTATGCCTCTACTCTCATCATGTCCAACAAGATGAAACATTGGCCAAGGCACCCAGCGCCAATAATGTAGGAGTACTAGTAGTATTTTGTGTCAAACTTTGACCATCTATTTAAGTAATAAAATGTTAATGCATGTCACCAAATATCGTATCACTGGATTCGTATTTGAGCATAGTTTTTAATGGTATAGTTTTTTATGACATGCATTGACACTTTGTTAGTTAAATTTACGGTCAAAATTTTACACTAAGTACGAAGGGGGCCAATAAACCAGGACGGAGGTTTACATACAAGTGAATAGAAAAATCATCAACCAAGGTAGTAGTAAATGATGAGTGCCCGAACAATTTTTTCCAAAAGTACTCAGTAATGGGCACGTTTTCCTCAAGAAAATTGTGTTTACGAACGTATTAATTGGAATGCATGTGTGAGGAACAAAAGACCAGAACTTTTACACACATTGGTAAATTTTCTCTTAATTCTTGCATGCAGGGTTTTAATGAAGCTTGAAATATGAACATGTCAATGGGAGGGAGTAAAAGCCTCATGCATGCATGCATGCAACATGCAACACTCACACGTACACATGCACGCACCCAACACTCATGTATCCATGTGGCACACAGCACATAACGCAACGCACACGCTCACTCTCAAGTGCTCAACCTACTCCCTCCATGCATGAAAGACTGTACATATAGATATTTACACATTGACCAAGAGGAACCGGAACTTCATGGCATAATCAACACCCAAAAGTAGCAGACTTATGTTTGCATGCGACCATTGAGAGAAGAATATTAAATGAAGGTTGTTGCATGCTATAATTAAGGATAGACATGTAGCCTATAGCTAGAGCACAAGTTGGTGCATTGGTCAATCAATACCGATTAGATTAAAGGCTAAGTGCATTGGAAATGTAGATATACACTCTTTGTTGGAAAAATTTCCTATTCCAGATGTATAGTTTTTCATGGATCGAGAGAGTACACGTGCATGCACTCACATACACAGCCAGGGTGGTTCGCGCGCAACGGTTGGACTCCTGTCGCGCCTGCATAAAGTTTTGTTTAGTTGATTTCTTTGCTCTACCAACTGACAGGTGGGACCCAAAAACCAGGTGTCAATTTAACCAGTCAACAAAGTACCACGTCGACGACGTGGCCTATTAGTAGGGTGCAATACGGTGCTCTACGGTGAGCTAGTGACCATATAATCACCGCAAAACTATATAGTGACCGTAATGAGCGTATTGTTGCATACATTGACTGCCAGTGTATTTTTCTCGTTTCAAATTAAGCCATATTAATCGAAAAGGACGCAGTATGGACTGGTACTACTTTGATGTGTCCCGTAAACTCATCGAACTAGGAGAAGCTTGCTTACTATGTCGTCTCCCTCGCCCACACGCGGTGGCTCACATGACAAGGAGAAGCTTTCTTACTACGTACGCCTATGCCCTCTCCCTCGCCCACGCACGTAGTGGCTCGTGGGACGAGGAGAGGGTTTTGACTACAGCACCCTCTCCCTCTCCCTCACCCTCACGCTGGACGTGCAGCAATTCATTTGCTGTCCGATTGCCAGAAGCATATTGTATTGTAGTATCATCATTGTTGGACCTTCCGAAGAGGCGAAGAGCCAAATGCAAGGTTCACAAGAGTATAAATTGTTGAACCTCCCGAAGAGGCAAAGAGCCAAGCGCAAGGTTTATAGGAGTTGTTGTCCTAGTACTACAACTATAGCGAACTATCGCTATTGTATGATGCCGCCACGTCACCTATATCTAAATTTGTGCCACCTTTTTTTTCTCACCGAGCGTGTTGGAGCCCGTGCAACAGCCACACAAGTTGCATGTACACATAACACATTTACTAGTAATAAATTCTAAAGGACAAATGCCAGTATGCCACACAAGTTCATCTCCACTTCATGTGATAAATTTGTGCACGACTAGTCTACATATATTTACAGCACTGCCATTCATAACTTACCATACTCCACTTACATGTTATAGAGGGGCTCCATGTCCTCCTCTAGGTTCAAGTCCCAGGTGTTCTTCATAGATGGAACGATCGATAGCGGTGGGCAACGGGAATCATTGTCGAAGCTTTCTAGTTCAGTTCCACACGATGGAGACTCATCCAAGCTGAAGTGATATTAATCAGGGATAGCGTGTCCCAGCATGTCATTCATCCGGTGGTGCGCACTGGAGACACAACCATGCTTCATAAACGGCGGGCCTTCGGTGTTGTCACATCCCTAGTTAGCATTTGCATTAGGGTTAGTTGGTGTGTGCATCATGTTTACTTTTCAAAGAAACTTGGAATGGGATTAACAGAAACCCCAGCACCCCTCTTCTATCAACTAGGGTTTGATAAAATATTTTCCAATGTACCCAAAATGCCCTTAAAAAATTATCATCATTTCTGCCTTGGTCTCAATCCTTTGCTAAAAATGGTGCACAATTTTCTAGGACATCCAAGGTCACTGGATTAAATCATATGGTATTTGAATTTGGGCATTTAAATGCTATAAAATATTTTAAATGCTCAAATAATCATAAACTATAATGTTTCCTAATGTTCATATTATATACAGTAGGCATGACAAGTGTTATGAGTTATAAAAATGCTCTGGCATTTTATTTAATTAAACAAAGTTGCAAAACAAAAGAAACAGAAAAGAAATAGTAAAAAAAGAGAAAAGAAGTTTACCTGGCGCCCCACCCAGCCCAACTGCCGGCCCAGCCCAGCTGCCGCTCCAATGAGCTGCTTGGCTCGGCCAGGCAGGCAGGCAGGTGCTCGACGGCGACCGCACCGCACGCCACGCAGCTGCCCGCCGCCCTGCTTCCTCCCCTCGCCGCCCTAGAAGCCTGGTTCGGTCACACACGTCGCCCCCGACCTCGCAGACACCTCCCCCTCTCCCCAGCTCCTCTCCCTCGCTCTCCCCGCGCCATGGCCGACGCCGTCGTGCTCGCACCGTCGTAGAAGCCGCGCCCACTGTCGTCCCTGAGCCCCGCCTTGGTGTCCGTCGTCTCCGCCGTCCTCGACTACTTCGAACAGGCCGAGCCCCGAGCGCTCGCCCGCCCTGGAGACGCCCCCGACCTCTTCTTCCCCAACTCCGGCCGCGGAGATCCCCCTCGCCGTCCCGCTCAGCTCCGACCACCCCCGAGCTCGCTCCGGCGCCTGCTGCAACCCCTGTGAGCCCAGCTTCGTCCTCCCCCTCTCCGTTGGCTCTCTACTACCCTGGAACGCACCGCACGAAGCTCACCTGCACGCACCGCCGCGGAGCTCGTCGCCGACGAGGCTCCGGCCATCCATTGGTCCGGCCACCGTGCCTATCAGCTTCACCATCACACGTAGATGCTGTAGGACTACTTCACGCTCCTCAACGAGCACCGCACCGTCGTTTTCGACTTCGCCGAACTCCGGCCGACGCTGGACTCGTCGCCGGCGTCATCTCCGGCGACCCCGAGGCCAGCCACCACCTCCACTCGATGTGGTTTGCCTCCAGCTACCCGTAGGTGTGCTCCGCCGTCGATTTGGCAGCCGGAGCACGAAACCCGCACCCCACCGCCGTGTTTGGCCTAACGCCGGCGAGTTGGACCTGTTTTGACCACGGGTTTGACCCCCTGGGTCACTGACATGTGGGCCCTGCCCGCAAGTCAAACCTAGTTTAGGTGTTAATTTAATTCTAATTAGTTAATTAGTTAACTGTGACACTGACCAGTGGGTCCCACTGGTCAGGTTTGACTTGGACTCGCCCTGTTGACTGACTGACGTCAGCATGATGTCATGTTCACGCAGTAAAGGTTTTTCTGGGATTTTTAGTTTAAAAATAATTCAGGAAATTCCAGAAAATACCCAAAACTTCTAAAAATCATATAAAATCAACCATAGCTCAGATGGAAAAGATTTATATATGAAAAATGATCAGAAAAATCCAATCTTTCCAATGGCACTGGTTTCATGCATGTTTGAAAAAGCTAACTTGCTGTATACATCAAAAACATGATAATGCACTTATTTAAATAATAGTTTGAACTCCAATTTGAATCTTTGATTCAAATAGGTTCAAACCCCTCTGGTTTTAGTTGCATTAGCCAACACACATGCATCTTGCCATGTCATGAGCATGCATCATATTGCTGCATTTGTTTCTTAATGATTGTATCGCCGATATTCTCTGTGTTAGGTCCTGCTCCCGAGGATACTGCTGTGTATCCAGTTGAAGAGCAGTACCCGACAACTACCTTGTCAGGCAAGCAATCATTGATCATTCCGATACAAACCCAATCTTCTCGCTCCTGCTCACTTTAACTGCATTAAGGCAACAGCGTGTGAACTGCTACTTGCTGCGGTAGTTGAACCCTATCCCTTGCATGACCTGTCATTGCCACAGTAAATAGTTGAAACCCACTAGCATGTGTAGGAGTTGATGAGCCATATGATGTGTGATCCACCATGCTATTTGTTTATGTTGCCTGCTATGCTTAGAGTTGTGTCTGGTCTGGTTCATCTGGGTGATGGATCAGAGTGAAATGATCATACCGATAAAGAGAGGGAAGTGTGGAATACGCTTGGTAAAGGTATCGATGAAAGGCCATGTAGGAGTACATGGTGGGTTGTTTCATTGGAATCGTCCATAGGACCCGAGATCTGTGTGTGTGATTCACGTTACATTTACTACCACACATTGGGCCCTGAAATATGACCCCGCTCGACTTATTGACTGCCCTTGTACTCTGTCCAGGAGTTGCAACTAGTTTCTGGTGTTTATAGTTTACTGGAGGTCGTGCACAGCGCTGACCCTCGGGGTGGGCTGTGATGCGACAGGTACGTGGCACGGTGTACCGGTTGCCCGTTTGGTGACTCGGGAACCCTGTACACATCGTTTGGGGCCGTGAGCGACACCCCGGTCGGATCTCCCCACGGATGGAACCCAAATAGGCGATAAACCTGGACGAGAGACTTGAGTGGTTGGTTAGGTCGTGGTCTACACCCACGTCGGCTTTCGCTTGAAGTCTGCCGAGCACATGTCGTGTGCAGACGCTAAGTGGTGAAAACATGTGTGAAGAAGTACACCCCTGCAGGGTTATCAATCTATTCGAATAGCCGATGTTCGCGGTACGGACTACTTGGTTACTCTTATAGTTCATAGACAAGTTGATGGATACTACTAAAAGCCTCAAGATAAGTGTGAGTGCCGTGGATGGCCCTTCTGTAGGATGACGGAAGAGGATCCTCGGTAGTGTATTGATGTGGTGAGTAGTGGACTCGTGTTCGTAATAACATCTTGCAATCTGTTGAGAGTTGTAGTATAGGTTAGCCAAGGTCAAAGCTGGCATTCTGCTATGAACTCCACTACCCCCCTTTGATAATGTTGCATGTATGATAGGTTCTGTGGTAAGACTTGCTGAGTACCTTTGTACTCATGTTTTCTTAATAACTGTTGCAGAGGAAAACCCTGCCCCTGCTGATGGGTTCTACATAGACGTTGACGTCTATGAGTAGCTTGACACCAAGATGGAGATCTGGAGCTTGTGAAGGGCCTTGTAGATAGTCAGGCTACACCAAGCCTGTTTTATTTTCTAAGTTGCCTGTACTCAGACATGTAGCTTCCGCTTGTGCTTGAATGACTGTATGACTTGAGTGTTGGGTCATGTGACCCCTACCTGTATGGATATGTTATGTATGGCTCTTGGAGCCTTTTAAATAAAGTACTTTGAGTCATAGAGTTCTGTTGTGATGCAATGTTGTATTTGCACATATCGAGCATATTGCGTGTATGATTGTAATGCTTGGTATGTGTGGGATCCGACACCTAGTTGTTTTCCTTTGGTAGCCTACCTTACAGGGAAATGCCTCCTAGTGATTCCAATGAGCCTTGGTAGCTTGCTACTGCTCGGAACACGTAGGCTGGCCGGCATGTGTCCTTCTTCGTTCCTGTGTCTGTCCCTTAGGGGAAATGTCACGCGTTGTTCCTTTAAGTCCATGTAGCTTGCTACGACTTGGGTTTATACGTTGATGACCGACACGTTCGTTGCTGGGTCATGGATGCATGTCTCTGTAATTTAGTGCCACTTTTGGTTTATAACTAGCCATGTCGGCCCGGGTTCTCTGTCATATGGATGCTAGCGACACTGTCATATACGTGTGCCAAAATGCGCAAACGGTCCCGGGCTAGGTAAGGTGGCACCCGTGGGGTTACCGTGCGTGAGGCCGCAAAGTGATATGACGTGTTACAGCTAGATCGGTGTGACTTAGGATCGGGGTCCTGACAGCGTTGGCATCAGAGCTGGACTGCCTGTAGGTTTCTCAAGCCAAACTGGTCGATGTTGAGTCTAGAAAAATTCTTAGTTATATATAGGGGAATTGATTGTGGAAGGGAACGTAAGGCTCTTTTTACTCCTTTACCTTATGTCCTTCTGATCTGAGTCAGTCTATTCTTTCTACGGGGATTTAGGACTAGGCCTCTTGTCCTTATTAGGTTCGCGTGTTACTAATCCGTAGACTCTTAGGATTGTTGGTTTCAAGCCTCAGTTCAGTTTCTATCCTTTTTGTATGATGATTATCTTTGTTTGAGCATTTACAGTTGTTATGCTGCCCGATTTCTTCCAGAAACACTAATGCCTTTGCATTACCTCGTGTTTCAGATGTCTGGCCGCATCCCTCACCAAGTGGTTCGTTTGACTCGGTGCATTAATGTGCCCAGTCACACGGCCATGCTAGTCCGTGTGCTGACTGAGACCGGTTATCGCTGGTATCCTGAATACACCGTGGAGTAACAGTACCGGGATTTCAATCAGAGTCAGTATTTCTGCACAGTCCGGATATACCCCTCATATCCTGGAGCTAATGACCCCATCCATTGGTCTTATGGACTCGGGATTACCATCGAGATGGCAGTGCAGGATGCCGCTTATTCGATGATGACCATTCTCCGTGCTAGGCATGCCCTGTTGCTGAACACTGAGTTCTGTTACATGCCAGCCTCACTTCCCGGAGAGGAAGGCTACTACACTGGTCTGTATACTGATGCTGCTCATGATGAGCCACTTCTTCAGACTACTGTTCAGATGTTGGAGGATCGGGACCGTGAGGTCCGTGCCTTTCGAATGGAGCTGTATAACACCCGAGCCGCCCACTGGACTACTTTGACACGGCTTGCACCTGCTGTGCACGCCGGATATCTGGACATGCGGTGTTTGTACCCCGTGCGGACTCGTCTGCCTGATCGCATGGATTGGCGTGACGTTGGGGGTATTACACCTCCACGTGGGCGTCGGTTACCACCAGCATCGGGACCGAGACCACATCCATGTCCCTATGGTCCACAGCCTTCGAGTGCTCGCGAGTTTCAAGATCCATCTGTTCCACTTCCATGCTACGGTGGTAATCTTTACGAGGATTACTACGCGAATGTCTGAGCTAGGTCGTGGTTGTAGTAGTATTGTAGTAGTTGTATTTCCACAGTCATGCGCGTCTTGTGGAATATGACCTAGTGTGTACTGAGTTCTGGAGGTGTAGTTAAATAATGTATAGGAGCTTGGAATGCCTCTGATGGGATGTATCGTCTTTCACCGCAGTTGTACTTTAGCCTTGGCTTGTACTAAACTTTGTATGGTGTGTATGACCACTGGTGTATATATAGCAGTTCCTATATTACCATGTCGTACGGATGAACATCTTTGCATTCCGTGCCATCCATTACATTCTGTACTTCTATGTCAAATTTTGCCATCCTTGTCTAAACCGTTGTTTTGTTTTCCTAGGATGGTCAACACTCGCAACACTCCTGCTGCTCAGGAACAGGGTGAGGCTAGTGGGGCTAGAGATGGGAGTCTACCCCAGCCACCCTCCTTGGCGGAAGTTATGCTTGAAGCAGAACGGAACAAGAGAGAGACCAACCGTCTGCTGGAACGCATAGAGCAGAACACTGGGTTCCGCCAGAGGAATGACGTGGTGTCAATCAATGACTTTATCAAGATGTGTCCACCAAAGTTCCATCACTCCACTGAACCTCTGGATGCTGATGACTGGCTACGTAGTATCACCCATAAGCTACACTCTGCCCGTGTGGCCGAAGCTGACAAGGTTACCTACGCCGCCTACCATCTTGAGGGCCCTGCCAGTCTTTGGTGGGAAAACTTTGAAGCTATGCGTCCTGCTGGCCAAGTCACTACCTGGGTTGAGTTCAGTGAGGCATTCCGTGAACACAACATTCCGGAAGGTCTCATGGATCGCAAGCGGGAGGAATTCTGCAATTTCACCCAGGGCCGTTTAACTGTGGATGGCTATAGTCGCGAGTTTGGAAACTTGGCACGCTATGCACCTGAGGAAGTATCCACCGATGCCAAGAGGCAGGCGAGGTTCCGCAAGGGACTCAGCCCTGAACTCCGCCGAGATCTACGTCTGCACGAGTGCACTTCCTTCCAGAAGTTGGTAAACAAGGCTATCAGTGCTGAAACAGGCCAGACTGACTTCGAGGCCACCCGCAAGCATACTCGAGACTTTGGTTCCTCATCCGGCTCTGGCTCTCACAAGCGCCGTGTGTGGGTTCCTAACACTGCTCTGCCACCCAAGTGCACACCGAGGCCATCCTATGAGGCGCCTCGCCCAACTCAACAGTTTGCACCTGCTAAGACCTATGGAGGACCACCTTCCAACTTTGCTCCACGCACCACCACTGTGACATGCTTCAAGTGTGGAGAGCCGGGACACTACATGCGTGATTGTCCCCAGAAGCAGCCAGGAAAAACCGTTGGCCGTGGCAAGCCAACCGGCAAGGTGAATTATGTCAAGACAATCCCCACTGCACGTGGTCGTGTCAACTATGTCTCTGCTGAAGAAGCTTATGAGGATCCTAACGTCGTCCTTGGTACGCTTCTCGTCAACTGCCATCCGGCATCTGTTCTTTTCGATACTGGAGCATCCCATTCGTTCATATCTGAGAGCTATGCTCGATTGCACAACATGACTTTTTGTGACATGCCTACTTCCATGGTTATTCAAACTCCTGGTTCAAAGTGGCAAACCTCTAGGGTAAGCCATGGAAATGAAATCCTTGTCGATAGACTTGTTTTCCTAGCATCTTTAATCGCTCTCAAGTCCTCGGACATAAACATCATCTTGGGTATGGATTGGATGACAACTCATTACGCCAAGATTGATTGCTATACAAGAACCGTTCAACTTACACACCCACCCGGCAAGATAGTCAATGTCTTGACCCGAATGGCTGAGCGTCAGCTCTACTCTCTTAATGCCAGCCCTCTACCAGAACTCGAAGATATCCCGGTAGTCCGTGACTTCCCGGATGTTTTTCCAGAAGAACTGCCAGGAGTTCCACCTGACAGAGATGTCGAGTTCGTCATAGATCTTATCCCTGGAACTGTCCCAATCTCTAGGAGACCTTATAAGATGGCACCACTAGAATTAGATGAGCTAAACAAACAACTCGATGAGTCTTTGCAAAAAGGTTTCATCCGTCCTAGTTCTTCCCCCTGGGCTTGCCCCGTCCTCTTCGTCAAGAAGAAGGATGGAACGTAGCGGATGGTTGTAGATTACCGACCTGTCAATCTGGTCACCATAAAGAATAAGTATCCGCTTCCCAGGATCAACGACCTGTATGATCAGCTCGCTGGATCCTCAGTCTTCTCTAAGATGGATTTGAGGTTGGGCTACCATCAAATCAAAATCAAGAACGAGGACATTCCTAAAACGGCTTTTGTTACTCATTATGGCCAATATGAGTACACCGTTATGTCCTTCGGGTTAACCAATGCCCCAGCTACCTTTTCTCGGTTAATGAATTCTATATTCATGGAGTATTTGGATAAATTCGTCGTGGTATACCTCGATGATATACTCATCTATTCCAAGAACAAGGAAGATCATGCCGAGCATTTAAGGCTGGTATTGACGAAACTTCGAGAGCACCGCCTTTATGCCAAATTCTCTAAATGTGAATTTTGGTTGCCAGAAGTAACCTATCTAGGGCATGTGAGCTCTGGCAAGGGTATTGGTGTCAATCCCAAGCGAGTTCAAGCCGTCCTTGATTGGACTCCCCCTGAATCGGTCAAGCAAGTTAGGAGTTTTCTTGGCTTAGCGAGCTATTGCCGACGCTTCGTCGAGAATTTCTCCAAGGTTGCTAAACCTCTAACCGAACTCCTCAAGAAAGATAAAAAGTTTGAGTTGACCCCACAGTGCGAGTCCAGTTTTCAGGAACTGAAAAGATGCCTGACATCTGCACCTGTACTGGTACCACCAGATTTTTCCAAGGATTTTATAATCTACTGCGACGCCTCGCGACAAGGACTAGGTTGCATTCTCATGCAAGATCGTCAAGTGATTGCATACGCATCTCGACAGTTGCGTCCACACGAGGATAACTATCCTACTCATGATCTAGAGCTTGCAGCTGTAGTGCATGCACTCAAAACGTGGCGATATTACCTCCTTGGTAATCGCTGTGAGATCTTCACCGATCATCAAAGTTTGAAGTATATCTTCACCCAACCGGATTTGAATCTCAGGCAAAGACGTTGGGTTGAGTTGCTCACAGACTACGACTTAGGAATCACTTACACTCCTGGAAAGGCCAATGTCATGGCTGATGCACTAAGTCGTAAGTCATATTGTAACAACTTAATGTTACAACAAAGTCAACCACTTCTCCACGAGGAATTCCGTAAGCTTAACCTTCACATTGTTCCTCGAGGATTCCTTTCCACCTTGGTGGCAAAACCTACCCTTATGGATCAAGTTATAGCTGCCCAGAAGCGTGATAAAGGTATGTCCCGACTCCAAGAGAACATTGCTAGTGGACTCGCTAAAAGTTTCTCTATGGATGATCGAGGTGTTGTTTTCTTTGAGAACCGTGTAGTGGTTCCCAAGAACCACCATTTACGGCAGTTAATCCTTAGGGAGGCTCATGAATCTCCTCTCACGATTCATCCCGGTAGTACCAAAATGTATCAGGACCTACGTCAGAGATTCTGGTGGACTAGGATGAAGAGAGAAATCGCTCAATTCATTGCTAACTGCGACGTTTGTCGTCGAGTCAAAGCAGAGCATCAATGGCCTGCTGGCACCCTTCAACCTTTAGCTATTCCTGAATGGAAATGGGACAAAGTCGGTATGGACTTCATTACCGGGTTTCCCAGGTCCAGGAAAGGGAATAATGCTATCTTCGTCGTTATCGACCGTCTCTCTAAAGTAGCTCATTTCCTGCCTGTTCGCGAGAGTATTACCGCTAGCCAGCTAGCAGACTTATATGTCTCTCGAATAGTATCACTTCATGGTGTGCCATTGGAGATTAACTCAGACCGTGGAAGTCTTTTCACCTCACGATTTTGGGAAAGTTTCCAGAATGCTATGGGAACCTATCTCTCCTTCAGTACCGCCTTCCATCCGCAGTCAAGTGGTCAAGTGGAACGAGTCAATCAAATTCTAGAAGACATGCTTCGAGCCTCTGTCATTTCTTTCGGTATGGAATGGGAAAAGTGTCTTCCATTTGCCGAATTCGCTTATAACAATAGTTATCAAGCCAGCTTAGGCAAAGCTCCCTTCGAAGTTCTATATGGACGAAGGTGTCGAACACCTCTTAACTGGTCAGAGACCGGGGAAAGACAATTCTTTGGCCCGGATATGATCCAGGAAGCAGAGGAACAAGTTCGCATCATTCGTGAGAGATTGAAAACAGCCCAGTCTCGCCAAAAGAGCCAATATGATAGTCATCATAAGGCTGTGACTTTTGAAGTCGGCGATAATGCTTATCTTCGGGTTACTCCTCTTAAGGGAACCCATCGCTTCGGTATCAAAGGCAAATTGGCCCCTCGTTTTATCGGTCCTTTTTGCATTCTTGCCAAACGAGGAGAAGTTGCCTACCAACTGGAACTACCTCCGCACCTCTCCAGAGTTCATGACGTGTTCCACGTTTCTCAACTCAGGCGTTGCTTCTCGGATCCTATCCGCGGAGTATACCACGAAACGCTTGATCTCCAGGACAATCTCACATATCGAGAATACCCCGTTCGTATTCTTGATCAAACCGAGCGCACCACTCGACGCCACAATATCAAGTTTCTCAAGGTTCAATGGTCACATCATTCCGAGAGTGAAGCTACTTGGGAAAGGGAGGATCGTCTTCGACTTGAGTACCCCCACCCTCTTTCCGGAGGAACCCGAATCTCGGGACGCGATTCTTTTAAGTGGGGGTGAGTTGTCACATCCCTAGTTAGCATTTGCATTAGGGTTAGTTGGTGTGTGCATCATGTTTACTTTTCAAAGAAACTTGAAATGGGATTAACAGAAACCCCAGCACCCCTCTTCTATCAACTAGGGTTTGATAAAATATTTTCCAATGTACCCAAAATGCCCTTCAAAAATGTTACACATTTCTGCCTTGGTCTCAAACCTTTGCTAAAAATGGTGCACAATTTTCTAGGACATCCAAGGTCACTGGATTAAATCATATGGTATTTGAATTTGGGCATTTAAATGCTATAAAATATTTTAAATGCTCAAATAATCATAAACTATAATGTTTCCTACTGTTCATATTATATACAGTAGGCATGACAAGTGTTATGAGTTATGAAAATGCTCTGGCATTTTATTTAATTAAACAAAGTTGCAAAACAAAAGAAACAGAAAAGAAATAGAGAAAAAAGAGAAAAGAAGTTTACCTGGCGCCCCACCCGGCCCACCTGCCGGCCCAGCCCAGCTGCCGCTCCAGCGAGCTGCTTGGCTCGGCCAGGCAGGCAGGCAGGTAATCGACGGCGACCGCACCGCACGCCACGCAGCTGCCCACCGCCCTGCTTCCTCCCCTCGCCTCTCTGGAAGCCTGGTTCGGTCACACACGTCGCCCCCGACCTCGCAGACACCTCCCCCTCTCCCCAGCTCCTCTCCCTCGCTCTCCCCGCGCCATGGCCGACGCCGTCGTGCTCGCACCGTCGTAGAAGCCGCGCCCACCGTCGTCCCTGAGCCCCGCCTTGGTGTCCGTCGTCTCCGCCGTCCTCGACTACTTCGAACAGGCCGAGCCCCGAGCGCTCGCCCGCCCTGGAGACGCCCCCGACCTCTTCTTCCCCAACTCCGGCCGCGGAGATCCCCCTCGCCGTCCCGCTCAGCTCCGACCACCCCCGAGCTCGCTCCGGCGCCTGCTGCAACCCCTATGAGCCCAGCTTCGTCCTCCCCCTCTCCGTTGGCTCTCTACTGCCCTGGAACGCACCGCACGAAGCTCACCTGCACGCACCACCGCGGAGCTCGTCGCCGACGAGGCTCCGGCCATCCATTGGTCCGGCCACCGTGCCTATCAGCTTCACCATCACACGTAGATGCTGTAGGACTACTTCACGCACCTCAACGAGCACCGCACCGTCGTTTTCGACTTCACCGAACTCCGGCCGCCGCTGGACTCGTCGCCGGCGTCATCTCCGGCGACCCCGAGGCCAGCCACCACCTCCACTCGATGTGGTTTGCCTCCAGCTACCCGTAGGTGTGCTCCGCCGTCGATTTGGCAGCCGGAGCACGAAACCCGCACCCCACCGCCGTGTTTGGCCTCGCCGGCGGCTAAACGCCGGCGAGTTGGACCTGTTTTGACCACGGGTTTGACCCCCTGGGTCACTGACATGTGGGCCCTGCCCGCAAGTCAAACCTAGTTTAGGTGTTAATTTAATTCTAATTAGTTAATTAGTTAACTGTGACACTGACCAGTGGGTCCCACTGGTCAGGTTTGACTTGGACTAGCCCTGTTGACTGACTGACGTCAGCATGATGTCATGCTGACGCAGTAAAGGTTTTTCTGGGATTTTTAGTTTAAAAATAATTCAGGAAATTCCAGAAAATACCCAAAACTTCTAAAAATCATATAAAATCAACCATAGCTCAGATGGAAAAGATTTATATATGAAAAATGATCAGAAAAATCCAATCTTTCCAATGGCACCGGTTTCATGCATGTTTGAACAAGTTAACTTGCTGTATACATAAAAAACATGATAATGCACTTATTTAAATAATAGTTTGAACTCCAATTTGAATCTTTGATTCAAATAGGTTCAAACCACTCTGGTTTTAGTTGCATTAGCCAACACACATGCATCTTGCCATGTCATGAGCATGCATCATATTGCTGCATTTGTTTGTTAATGATTGTATCGCCGGTATTCTCTGTGTTAGGTCCTGCTCCCGAGGATACTGCTGCGTATCCAGTTGAAGAGCAGTACCCGACAACTACCTTGTCAGGCAAGCAATCATTGATCATTCCGATACAAAGCCAATCTTCTCGCTCCTGCTCACTTTAACTGCATTAAGGCAGCAGCGTGTGAACTGCTACTTGCTGCGGTAGTTGAACCCTATCCCTTGCATGACCTGTCATTGCCACAGTAAATAGTTGAAACCCACTAGCATGTGTAGGAGTTGATTGAGCCATGTGATGTGTGATCCACCATGCTATTTGTTTATGTTGCCTGCTATGCTTAGAGTTGTGTCTGGTCTGGTTCATCTGGGTGATGGATCAGAGTGAAATGATCATACCGATAAAGAGAGGGAAGTGTGGAATACGCTTGGTAAAGGTATCGATGAAAGGCCATGTAGGAGTACATGGTGGGTTGTTTCATTGGAATCGTCCATATGACCCGAGATCTGTGTGTGTGATTCAAGTTACAGTTACTACCACACATTGGGCCCTGAAATATGACCCCGCTCGACTTATTGACTGCCCTTGTACTCTGTCCAGGAGTTGCAACTAGTTTCTGGTGTTTATAGTTTACTGGAGGTCGTGCACAGCGCTGACCCTCGGGGTGGGCTGTGATGCAACAGGTACGTGGCACGGTGTACCGGTTGCCCGTTTGGTGACTCGGGAACCCTGTACACATCGTATGGGGCCGTGAGCGACACCCCGGCCGGATCTCCCCATGGATGGAACCCAAATAGGCGATAAACCTGGACGATAGACTTGAGTGGTTGGTTAGGTCGTGGTCTACACCCACGTCGGCTTTCGCTTGAAGTCTGCCGAGCACATGTCGTGTGCAGACGCTAAGTGGTGAAAACATGTGTGAAGAAGTACACCCCTACGGGGTTATCAATCTATTCGAATAGCCGATGTTCGTGGTACGGACTACTTGGTTACTCTTACAGTTCATAGACAAGTTGATGGATACTACTAAAAGCCTCAAGATAAGTGTGAGTGCCGTGGATGGCCCTTCCGTAGGATGACGGAAGAGGATCCTCGGTAGTGTATTGATGTGGTGAGTAGTGGACTCGTGTTCGTAATAACATCTTGCAATCTGTTGAGAGTTGTAGTATAGGTTAGCCAAGGTCAAAGCTGGCATTCTGCTATGAACTCCACTACCCCCCTTTGATAATGTTGCATGTATGATAGGTTCTGTGGTAAGACTTGCTGAGTACCTTTGTACTCATGTTTGCTTAATAACTATTGCAGAGGAAAACCCTGCCCCTGCTGATGGGTTCTACATAGATGTTGACGTCGACGAGTAGCTTGACACCCAGACGGAGATCTGGAGCTTGTGAAGGGCCTTGTAGATAGTCAGGCTACACCAAGCCTGTTTTATTTTCTAAGTTGTCTGTACTCAGACATGTAGCTTCCGCTTGTGCTTGTATGACTGTATGACTTGAGTGTTGGGTCATGTGACCCCTACCAGTATGGATATGTTATGTATGGCTCTTGGAGCCTTTTAAATAAAGTACTTTGAGTCATAGAGTTCTGTTGTGATGCAATGTTGTATTTGCACATATCGAGCATATTGCGTGTATGATTGTAATGCTTGGTATGTGTGGTATCCGACACCTAGTTGTTTTCCTTTGGTAGCCTACCTTACAGGGAAATGCCTCCTAGTGATTCCAATGAGCCTTGGTAGCTTGCTACTGCTCGGGACACGTAGGCTGGCCGGCATGTGTCCTTCTTCGTTCCTGTGTCTGTCCCTTAGGGGAAATGTCACGCGTTGTTCCTTTAAGTCCATGTAGCTTGCTACGACTTGGGTTCATACGTTGATGACCGACACGTTCGTTGCTCGGTCATGGATGCTTGTCTCTGTAATTTAGTGCCACTTTTGGTTTATAACTAGCCATGTCGGCCCGGGTTCTCTGTCATATTGATGCTAGTGACACTGTCATATATGTGTGCCAAAATGCGCAAACGGTCCCGGGCCAGGTAAGGTGGCACCCGTGGGGTTACCGTGCGTGAGGCCGCAAAGTGATATGACGTGTTACAGCTAGATCAGTGTGACTTAGGATCGGGGTCCTGACAGGTGTCATGCATGGAAGGTGGCATCCCCTTCACAATGGGGTAGTTGTCCCAAATGAAAAGTGAGTACTCTCCATGAGTGTTCGTCGTCACCCACATAGCATCACGGGGGTCGAACTCTGCGTCGTTCATCTGGTACATGCGACATCTCAGATCTGGACACAAGGTGATGTACATGGTCAAGGTCCATGCTCTCACGCTCAAGATGCGATTCTATCCCGATCACGTGATGAACTCGTGATTGGGGCACAACCGCATTCCGGGCGCTTAGCAAGATGGATATCATTACATCATACCATTACATAAATAGATGGGGATACAAACAAGTCATATAATTGTCACATGAATACAACACATCATACACAAGACATCCGACTACGGATGAAAACACATGAAAAGCACAATGACATCCATCCTTCTATCACAGGCTGCCGACTAGAAACCTATCCCAAGATCGACGAAGAAGAAGAAGAAAGAACTCCAACACAAGTAAACATCGCTCTCACGTCAAGTCACTGGAAACCTGCACCTGCAACTGTTGGTGTAGTATCTATGAGACACGAGGACTCAGCAATTCCATAACCATGGGTATCAAGACAAGCAAAGCTTAATCGGTATGGAAAGGGTAAGTGGTGAGGTTACAGGAGTGGCTAAGCATTGTATGGTGGCTAACTTACGATTACAGGAATAAGAAGAGCATCTACGCAAACGGTCGCAAACTAATAATGATCAATAAGAGATCCTGAACTACCTACGAGTCAAACATAACCCCACCGTGTTATCTTCTCAAATTGAAAAGAGACGGTCATGGTTACTCACGCGGTTGGTGTATTTTATTTTGGATCCTCTGTCAAGTTTTCTACAACCGGACATTAACAAATTCCAATCTACCACATAACCGCGGGCATGGCTTTCGAAAGATCATAACCCTGCAGGGGTGTCCCAACTTAGCCCATCACAAGCTCTCACGATCAACAGAGGTAAAACCTCCTATCTTAGGGACAACCCGATCAGACTCGGAATCCCGGTGCACAAGAAATTTCGACAATGGTAAAATAAGTCCAGCAAGACCTCCCGGTGTGCCGACACCCTAATAGTAGCCGCGCGTATCTCGTCTCACACCACGACCGGATGGGACAAGCTATGGTAGGTCCAGATACCTCGAGTTTCCCCGAGGCGGCACCGCAGGCAGCCCGTTTGGGACCAACACCATCAGCACTGGCCCCCCTGTAAAATGTGGTACGAACCTCGGGTAGCGCTAACTCCCTATGCGTCAAATTTAATTAAGTTTATTATGTGGGGAAAATGGTAAAACCGATGTTGGGCCTTGCTGGAGGAGTTTTATTCAAATCGAACTGTCAAGGGGTTCCCATAAACCCAACCACGCTAGGAACGCAAAATCAAGGAACATAACACCGGTCTATCGGTTCTTAAGGCGGCATGAATGGAACAAAACACCGAGCAAAAGGCCAAGCCTTCCACCCATTGCCAAGTATATTGGTGCATTAATTATAGTAATAGATATTGTGATATTGCCAACATATCCAAGTTCCGACATGGAGCCATCTTCATCTTCACCTACAACTAACAGTGCTATAAGGGGGGCTGAGAAAGCGGTAACATAGCCATACATCGGTTTGCTGGGATGGTGTCGAAGTTTAGAGGGTGTTTCATGGCAACAATGAGAGGCTGACAAACAAATAGATAGGCAGGGCGACAGATAGTGATAGCATCGAGACAACTAGCATAGCAATGATAGTAATGAGTTCCAAGGTGACGGTCATCTTGCCTGAGATCCTGCTAGGAAGAAGAATGAGTCCATGAAGAAGAAGAAACCACAAAGGCAAACCAAGCGTAGTCGAATGAATCCTCACGATCGCAACGAGACAGAAACTAACGAGAAGAAGCAAACAACATGGTGAACACACAACACATCAACAAGACATGATGGTCAACCAAGTATGATGCATGAAAAAGCTACATGATGCTACTCATGGCAAGAGATGATACATAGAATAAAAACACAACCAAGCAAGTTAAACATGGCTTTGATGCAAAATGCATTCAAACATCAAGCACACACTCTCAAACATAGATGCAACATGACATGATGCATCTACATGAAAAACCAAGCAAGTTTCATATAGATCATGCTCAAAACGAAGCAACGGTTCAACACATACACACGAAACAAGATATAACAACAATCTGCCTAAACAGCAACTAGGCACTTAATATGCAACATCTAAATATGCTACAACACCCCAACATGGAAACAAAAGGCATGTCAGTGAATTACATGTCAAGCATTACAAAACATGATCACTGAGCTACTACTAGAAACCACTAGAACATGCTCAAAACATCATGACAAGATTGCAAAAGATAACAGATTCACAGACTTAGTGAAATAACTGAACATGGCAGGAACAGCGACAAGTAGGCATGTTAGCAAGCTTGAGAAACTCATATCAAAGCATATCATGGCATGTGAATATAACCAACAGCAAGAAGACATATTTGTGCATCTACTCATGGCAAGAACATGGTCATAGGATGCATAGAACACAAGCTATTCACACGGCAAAACTGAACTTACTGATAACAGGCTGACACAAACATTATTTAGCAATTTGATAGCATGGTAATGACAAGCAACAGCAGGCCATAATTGCAAACAAGGGCATGGATTGATAGAGCATAACATGGACAACAAAACATGATCACTGAACATCTCCAGATTATGCATAGATTTGATTATAGCATCAAGCAAACAAGGCATCATAATATAACAGTTTCAGACTAAGCAGAAATCATCAAGTCTCAGAAATCAGCAAACAGTGAGTAGGTCACTTTGCAAGCTTGTTCTATTCACCACAAGGAATATCATGAAAAACTAATTACACCATTGCAAAGTTGACATGATTGTGCTCCTACAACATGTTGACATGATGCTCAAACAAAAATCACACATAAAGATACGAAAAAGACAAATCAGCAATTTATATCAGTTTTCAGCACTTAACAGCAACATGCACTTTTGCAACGAGGATTAAGGCATCAATACGAACAGTAACATGCATGAAAATGCAACTAACATGTAGAGCATCAAGAGATGAACAATTTTACAAATTATATGCTCAATTTGGACACACATGCACAAAGTTATGTCATGACAAAGATGCACACCTAATATGATAAATCATAGACTTAGCCGTTTAAGCAAAATAAATGCAAGAAACATTTTAAGTGTTTATTTACATGTATGAGGATGCCATGTGAAGTCATATGCAATTTCTGTTAAATGTTGCCATGAATAAAACATGGGGCATTTGGTCGCCACGACGGAAAGGAAGGGATGTCATGGTGGTGAAAATGGGAACGGTGACACGACATGTTCCAGTTCCGGTAACACATCGAGATTGGCGGTACAAAAGAAGTGTGACAGAAGCATGTCATGCAAGGATGGTGGGGTGATCCCATTATCAGGGGTCCCACATGTCGGTGGCATGGAAACGGGTGACAAAACAGACGCAGTGCAAACACGAGCATATCATACACACAATGCATTCATCCACGGGCGATCGTCTCGCAGGTATACATTCGAAGCGTGCATTCATACGGTTTGAGTTCGCTGGAATGTAGAGGAAGTAGACGTTCTCGGGACTGTCGTAGTGGTAGTGGTCGTTCATGAGGCGTCGTGGGAAGTAGTCGTTCACGCTTCGGTAGTGTAAGTACTGGTACTAGGCAAAGCGCACGGCGACGGTAATTGTACATTTTGGCGGTCATCGAACTCAGCAAGCGATGGTCGCCATGGTACTTGTCGCATTCTGGATGTGTAGTTGTACCCGTGTCTTCGGCGAAGGTGGTCGTTCGGGCGTCTAAGTGGTCTTGCCGGTCTCGGTCTCCGCCACGTAGTTGTACAAGAGCATCGTCGGACTTGGAGGTTCTTTGCTCCTCGATGTTGTCATCGTTCGTAGTCGATGTAGTTGTACTTGGCGGGTCAACAGACTTGTCGGCTTGCTTTTGCGACGGTAGTCGTAGACGTCCACGGTAGTGGAACTTGATGGATCCGAGCTCTCCGGGCGTCGTGGAACTTGGCGTCTCCAAAGTGGCACAAGGCGAGATGCACAGTCAAGTAGTCTTCAGACTTGGCTCCGGGTACATGATTTGACGGATGCAGGGGTCTCGGTGGAGGCCATGGAACAGTGGCTCTGTGGTGGTCTTGCTGTAGCAGCAAGGGCATCGAGGAGGTGATGGACGGGGCGATGATGTGGTGCTAGTGGCATCCAACGGTGTCAGGCAGCAAAGGTGCAGAGAGGTAGGGGATGACTTGGAAGAAGCAAGCAGCTACGCGTCAATAGACATAAGGCTACGGCCTTACTTGGGGCTCCTCGAACCAATGGAGAGGGCTGGAGGCTGCTAGTGGAGGCAGGGCCATGCCGTGCGGTTTGTGGGGCCATCGCGCGACGAGGAGGAGAGGGTCCGGCGCGGGCCTGCTAGCTTCAGTCGCCTGTGAACGGCGGCGAGGTCTTGCGGGCGCGAAGGAGGCTGGACAGAGCAGGAGACGAGGCGGCATCAGGCGGCGCAATGAGGAGGCGAGCATGCGCGCGGCGGTGGCGCTGGTGTGGTCAGGTGGCGAGGCTAGAGGCGAGGTGGGAGAAGGAGGCGGGGGCTAAGGCAACGCAGGCGAAGGAAGGATACGGGCTCGGGGCGGCAGCATCGCTGGCGACGGGGCGGTGGATCGGGCGTCAGGCACGAGGGTAAAATGAGAAGAAGGAAGGGCTAGAAAAAGAATTTGGACATGGGGTAAAATTGCTTGGACTCACAAAAATGTAAGGAATTTAAATGAAATCGACGTAAGACTTTTGGGAGATGAAGATAGAAACAAGTTTGAACAAAAGTCAAACTATTTGAATTTACAAAAACCATTTTGATGGAATCAAAAAGGGGTGGGATTTGAGGATGTGGCTTAACTCAGCCAATATGATTCATGGGCAAAGGTTGAGGCCAATAATTGAGTTGGAAAGTCATGTAATTTCTACAACTGTGTTATGGTGATTCCAAAGTTAATGGAATATTTTTAATAGCTCCATAATTATTAGAATGATATGTTACAAAGAGAAATCATCATGTGAATTCCCTCGATTTAAATAGATCAAACGATCTATGCAATTTATTTAGTTGAGTTTTTAAAAATTAATGAGATGAAGCATCATGACATGATGCAATGCAAAAATAAATAGAGCAAGAAAAGTGAAACACACGGAGATGATAAAATATATGGAACACTCTTGGAGCGTCGGTCTCGGGGTGTCACAGCACTCCCCTACTAACAAGAGATCTCGTCCCGAGATCTTAGGAATGAGACGGAAGAGGAATAATAAGAACAAGTTCTTCTTGGAGAGATGAGTGAAACAAAAGAATCTTGAGAGGTTGAACAATTTGAAAGGAAGAACAAAACGGAGATGAACGAGATTGAGAAGCTACGGTAACAAGAGGAAACAAAGGCATACGACTGACGGTATCCATACTTACGTCACACTTTGACAAGAATTTGGAAATAGCTCCGGAAATATTAGAAGAGTCAGGTAAGATCCTGGGAATAAACCAGTGGGTTATGAGCCCACCGAAGAGAAAACAACATTGGAAAGGATTGAAAAGGAGATAATGCACCAGAACAATTAAAAGACTCGAAGGAAGTGACAGCCTCGAATTAATTTGAACACGGACGAATTTCTTGAGATTTCTTTAGAACTCCGAAACAATTAAATGGTGAACGAGCAAGGGAAATATTTGAGCAACGGAAAAAAAATATGAACAACACCGAAACAAATTGAATTGGATCCACCGGAGAAGAAAAAGAGATGAAGAATGATGAACTAGACGAGAATTCACCCGTTGGAATAAATAATGAAAGAATGAAGAAACTTCACACGAATAGGATGGATACTCGATTAACGACTCCGGCTCCGAGAAGAAGAAAGGGTAGGCGGGTGGGAAAAAGAAAGACCACTTTAGATGGTGAAAAGGACGCCGGTTGGAAAGAAACTGAGAATTGAACTTGCAAAAGACGAGGAGGGTCGAATCAACTCAAAGAGAAGTGCGCCGGATGAAAAGAACTAACATCGCAACGATCGGAAAGCTAACTATGCGATCCTAAAAAAATTGAAGGGGGAGAGGAGTAACTCAAAACACCTACGTCAAGATTCCTCACCAGAGCGACGTAGGGGCTGAGGAGTAAAAAGAAATCCTACTCTCCTATATAACTAGACTCCGTAAAAGTTTTCTACTAGACTCGACAATGGCCAAACTACGCTCGATCAAGGGGGCTCCTATGGTCGGTCAAGGCTCTGATACCAACTTGTCACTTCCAAGATGCGAGTCTATCCCGATCACGTGATGAACTCGTGATTGGGGCACAACCGCATTTCGGGCTCTTAGCAAGACGGATGTTATTATATCGTGCCATTACATAAATAGATGGGGATACAAATAAGTCATACAATTGTCACATGAATACAACACATCATACACAAGACATCCGACTACGGACGAAAACACACAAAAAGCACAACGACATCCATCCTGCTATCCCAGGCTGTCGACCAGAAACCTATCCCAAGATCGACGAAGAAGAAGAAGAAGAAAGAACTCCAACACAAGTAAACATCGCTCTCACGTCAAGTCATCGGAAACCTGCACCTGCAACTGTTGTAGTAGTATCTATGAGCCACGAGGACTCAGCAATCCCATAACCATGGGTATCAAGACTAGCAGAGCTTAATGGGTATGGAAAGGATAAGGTTGCAGCAGCGGCTAAGCATTGTATGGTGGCTAACTTATGATTACAAGAATAATAAAAGCATCTACGAAAATGGTTGCAGACTAGTAATGATCAATAACAGATCCTGAACTACCTATGAGTCAAACATAACCCCACCGTGTTCTCTTCTCAGACTGAAAAGAGACGACCATCGTTACTCACGCGGTTGTTGTATTTTATTTCGGATCCTCTACCACATAACCATGGGCACGACTTTCGAAAGATCATAACCATGCAGGGGTGTCCCAACTTAGCCAATCACGAGCTCTCACGATCAGCAGAGGTAAAACCTCTTATCGTAGGGACAACCCGATCAGACTCGGTATCCCTATGCACAAGACATTTCGACAATGGTAAAACAAGTACAGCAAGACCTCCAGGCGGGCCGACACCCTGATAGTAGCCACGCGTATCTCGTCTCAGGCCACGACCGGATGGGACAAGCTACGATAGGTCCAGATACCTCGAGTTTCCTCGAGGCGGCTCCGCAGGCTGCCCGATTGGGACCAACACCATCAGCACTGGCACCCCTGTAAAATGTGGTACGAACCTTGGGTAGCGCTAAATCCCTATGCGTCAAATTTAATTAAGTTTATTATGTGGCGCAAATGGTAAAACACAAGTTGGGCCTTGCTGGAGGAGTTTTATTCAAAGTGAACTGTCATGGGGTTCCCGTAAACCCAACCGCGTTAGGAACGCAAAATCAAGGAACATAACACCGGTTTATCAGTTCTTAAGGAGGCATGGGTGGAACAAAACACCAAGAAAAAGGCCAAGCCTTCCACCCATTGCCAAGTATATAGGTGCATTAATTATAGTAATAGATATTATGATATTCCCAACATATCCAAGTTCCGACATGGAGCAATCTTCATCTTCACCTGCAACTAACAACGCTATAAGAGGGGGCTGAGCAAGCGGTAACATAGCCATACAATGGTTTGCTGGGATGGTGTCAAAGTTTAGAGGGTGTTTCATGTCTACAATGAGAGGCTGACATTGTAACACTACAGATATTGCAATTGCAATAGCAAAATTTGGAAGAATCATTCAGTGGGAAAAGGAAGATGCCCTAAAGGGAAAGATCCTACTCAAGGCAAGAGTGACAGACTTAATTGAAATCCCAAAGAGCATTCATTGGTCTGAAGGAGAAAACTTTGAAGAAGGATCTCTAACTAGTTATGTTGAGGTCTTGCTGGGGGAAATGCAGGGTGGTGGTCCTGCACATGAGGACCCTTTCCCACCACCAGGAGTTGATCCACATCCCATTCCTCAGAATGCCAATGATTTTCCAGGATTTCATAACTTGCAGTTGAACAATGCACCTGCAGATAATGCTGTGTTGGATGAATGGGATGAACAGGGGCATTGGGCTTTCCCTCAGCCAGCAGCCCAGCCTATGGACTTTATTCAGCAGCAACAACAAGAAGAAGTTCAACTGGATGGAAATGAAGCATTGCCCAATAGAATCATTACCACAACAGTCTCTTTATCTGAAGGTTTGTCCTCACACAATGGTGGTCTTAATATATTGAATCAAGAAGTGAATCAAGTGAATTTGGGAAATATTGATGCCCCTCTTGGTGATGGTCTTCATAACTTAGTGCAAGCCTACCCATCTGATAATGAAAATGATGTGGAAGAGGGTGAATTCATTGCACCTGTGGACCAACAAGTGGGTTTGGCTGATCATTTAGTCCAGCATGTTGCATTAGCTCTAGCTATGGGCACTGTTAATGAAATTAAGAATGACACTGGTATCATCCAGCAGGAGACTTTGCAACCTCAGGGGCCTGATGCTGTAGAGGGCCTTGGAGTTGCTGTTGTTCAACACAACTCTGAAGACCTAGAACCTGCTGCAGAACAGAGCATTCCCAAAGAGGTGCCAACATCTATTGAGGATCCATTAAGCACTTTTAAGGAAAGTGCTTGTCCTTCTGCAGGTACAATTCATATTAACTTGGAACTTTCTTCTAACTCCTTGATCAATCCACAAGAAATGCTTCAGCTGGCCTCACAACATGCTTTTTCTGTTATTGATGGTGCTCATTTGTTGTCTGATGAAGGCATTGAGCTCTGGGGAAAACATTTTGTAGCCTCTCCCACACAGGTGGCAAGTTCTTTCTCTTCAGACATTCCAATAAGTTGGTTTAATTTTGTCCTGCACTTGCTTTTGACTCCGGACAAATTTGATTGGACCTGGCACCTCCTGAAATCACCCTTATGGCAAATTTTGATTGAGAACTGCAAAGAGGAAGATACCATGACTTTTTGTATACCTGATAAGTGCTCTGTCTCCCAGACCCCAGTCTGCAAGCTACAGTCACCTGCTGGTTTCAACAAAGAAAATGCTAGTTGTAGCCCAGCAGCTCACTCCTCTTCTGGAGCAGGCAGCCCCTGAAAATGGTCTCATCAACTAATGTGATACTCTTACCTGCTCGTGAAGCAATATCCAGGAAAAGGAGGGGAAAAGGGCCCCTAGTTGAAACCCAGGTAAGAAGAAGTGGAAGAATTAGAAAGGAAAACAAAGGTTTTAAAAGAAACTCCTGCTCAGGAAAATCATGTCTTCCTTGCAATGTTGCTCCTCCAATTTTGCACAGTAAAGTAGTTAAAAATCTCACTTCCTCCTTTTTCAAGGTGGCTGGAGAGGACCTGCCAGAGAACATGGCCAAGAGGGCTAGAAGCAAGGAGACTGATGGGGAGGCCAAGAATTCCAAGGCCAAGGAGAACAACAACTCCAACCCTAGTGCCGAATGATTAGTGAACCCTTTATATATTTTGGTTGCAGAGCCAGGGTCCATGGGGAGAATGTTCCTAAGTTAGTTTCTCAAGAATTTAACTCAATGTACTGCCTGAGGCATTTTGTTATGTGTATGTCTGATACCTTTCCTGGTAGCATGTCTGGCTCTTGTTGTTTTGGTGTGCATTTTTGGAAGACTTGTATCATGCTTATCTGGACACCTGGATTCCTGCAAGTAATCTGCTGTACCCAATATTTACTCAGGTCCTATGGGTGTTGTGTGGTGGTCTGTCAAAGGCTGGTCTTTGATAGCGGTTTCATAACAACCATGTTACATTATGAATAATAAGAGATCTTGGAACATACTAAATTGGAACATTAGAGGCATAAATGCTGAAGCCAAGTGGCTAGCTTTAAAACAAAAAATAGAAGAAAGTGCAGCTGGGATCATTTGTCTGCGGGAGACCAAAAGGGAGAGGTTTGATTTGTCCTATGTTCATAACTTCTGCCCACACAGATTTACTAAATTTGAGTACCTACCATCTATTGGGGCTTCTGGAGGCATAATAATTATCTGGGTTGATTCTCTTTTCCATGGAGAAACTCTGTTCCAAAATAAGTATTCTCTCTCTATGAAATTCACTTGTAACATTTCCAACCAGTCTTGGGTTTTGACAAACATCTATGGTCCTAGCAACCAGGAAGATAAAGCTGAATTTCTGCAGTGGTTTAGTAACATCCAAATGCCCCTGATGTGGATTGGATAGTCATGGGAGACTTCAATTTCATCAGATATCCAAGTGACTGGAATAAGCCAGGGGGAGATGTCAATCAAATGCTCCTCTTTAATGAGGCTATTAGCAACTTAGTTTGCTTGAATTACCCTTAAAAGGCACACAATTTAGCTAGAGTAACATGCAGGAAAACCCTTTGTTAGAAAAACTAGACTGGTTCTTCACGTCTGCTTCCTGGATGATTTCTTACCCAGATTCCATAGCTCTTCCTCTTGCAAGACCTATTTCTAACCACCTGCCATGTTTGATTAAAGTTGGAACCTCTATTCCAAAAGCAAAAGTGTTTAGATTTGAGAATTACTGGTTGAAACACAGCTCATTTAAAGACATAGTCAAAGCAGCTTGGGACATTCCTGTGGGCTACTCTAATCCTGCCAAGTTGATCAATGCTAACTTTAAAAACCTAAGGAGGGCACTAAAATTATGGTCAAAGAGTTTGACACGCCTTAAGAAGCAGATTGCTGACATCACTGAGTGCATATTTCTTCTAGATCTCTTTGAGGAATTTAGAAGATTGGACACCATAGAGTGGAATTGTAGAGCATTGCTAAAAGAACATCTGTTGATTATTTTGAAGAACCAGAAGATATATTGGAAACAAAGAGGAAAAGTTAAAGGAGTAAAATTTGGAGATGAAAATACAAAGTTTTTCCACACCAAAGCTTCAATTAATTACAGGCACAATAAGATTGCTATACTCCTTAATGAGGACCAAATTGAAATCATTGACCATGATGGAAAGGTTGGCTTACTTTGGGAATCCTTCAAATAGAGACTAGGAAAATCTGAGGGACATATTATGCACTTTGATTTGGAAACCTTCTTGCCAATCAGATCAACCCAGAGGTCTTCAAGGATATTGAACAGCCTTTTTCAGATGAGGAAATAAATAATGTGGTTAAGGACTTGCCTACTGACAAATCCCCTGGGCCAGATGGTTTCAACAATGAATTTATAAAAGCCTGCTGGGACATTATTGGAGCTGATATAAGAAACTTGGTACATGCCTTCCATGAAGGTAATCTTTCTCTAGAGAGCATCAACACATCATATATCACCCTCATCCCGAAGAACTAAGCTCCTCTTACCCCTAGTGATTTTAGACCCATTTCATTGCTTAATGGGGTGCTAAAAATCATCACTAAGCTTTTGGCAAATAGATTGCAAAAAGTTATCCTGCAAATGATCCACATTAACCAATATGGATTTCTTAAGGGTAGGGTTATTCAAGATTGTTTGGGGTGGTCCTTTGAATACATTCATCAATGTTACAAATCCGGGGAAGAATTGCTTGTGCTGAAATTAGACTTTGAAAAAGCATTTGATACCATTGAGCACCAAGCAATTATAGACATTCTCAAAGCAAAGGGCTTTGGCAATATGTGGATTTCATGGATACAAATGATCTTTAACTCTGCTTCAACTACTGTAATGCTGAATGGAGTACCTGGTAAGGAGATTTCTGTAGAAGGGGAGTACCACAAGGAGATCCCCTATCACCCCCGCTGTTTGTCATAGCTGTTGATCTGCTCCAATCAGTAATCAATAAAGCAATGGGAATGGGCCTCCTTCATGCACCTCTACACATAAATACGTGTACTGACTTTCCAATTGTACAATATGCAGATGACACCCTATTAATTATGCAAGCTGATTCTAGACAGCTCATCTGTCTTAAAGCCCTATTGAACACTTTTGCATCTGCCACTGGTTTAAAGGTAAATTACCAAAAGTCCATCATGGTACCTATTAATATTCAGGAAGAGCAGGCTCAAGTTTATGCTGGAACCCTTAACTGTCAGATGGGACAATTTCCATTCACATACCTTGGGCTACCTCTAGGGCTTCACAAACCAATAGTGGAGCAGTGCTTACCATTGGTTAACAGGATTGCAAAAAGATTGGCTGGCATTGCCACATTCATGACCTATGTAGGCAGATTGTTGATGGTTAAATCAGTTCTGGCATCTCCCACAATTTTCTTCATGAGCTGTTTGGATGTACCAGTTACTATTAAGCAACAAATCTTGAAATACTTCAGACACTCCTTGTGGAGAGGACCAGATATGGGGGACCATAGACCAGCTTTAGTAAAATGGACTATTGTTTGTAGACCAAAGAGTCAGGGAGGGCTAGGAGTCATGGATATCTTCACAAAGAACAAGGCACTACTCATGAAAAACTTACACAAGTTCTACAACAGACATGACATTCCATGGGTGAATTTGATTTGGGAGACACACTACAATGAGGACAAGTTGCCAGGAGATGAGTTAGTAGGTTCTTTCTGGTGGAAGGCTAACTTGCAATTAGTTCAACAGTTTAAAGGTTTAGCAAGGCCCAACTTGGGAGATGGCAGAAGTGCTTTTTTCTGGTTTGACCTATGGTCAGAGCAAATACTGCAACATCAGTTCCCCCATCTCTTCTCTTTTGTGATTAATGACAGACTTACAGTGCAGTAGGTTGTGGCCACAGAATTCTTTGAAGATCTCTTTCACCTTCCATTATCAATAGAGGCTCATGAACAATTCTTACAGCTTGAAGAGATGTGTTACTCCATGAGGCAATCACAGTACCAAAACCACACAGATACATGGAGCTATATCTGGGGTAATGAACAATACTCCTCTGCCAAGGCTTACAATGTTATGATTGGCTTCAAACAATCTCCACCACACTTCACCTAGATCTGGAATTCATCATGCCAACCTAAACACAAAATGTTCTTCTGGATGCTCTTACATAACAGACTCAATACAAGAAACCTTTTGAGAAGGAAAACATTTGTCTTAGAAGACTATAACTGTGCTCTCAGGGGGTGCCAACAGGAGGAAACCCTGTATCATTTGTTCTGGGGATGCAACTTTGCTAAAAGATGTTGGGATCACATATGCCCCACCAGAACTCCAAACCTATATGTTCTTGAGGCATTCCAGGACATTAAGGAAAAGCTAAGATTACCATTTTTATGCATATAATAATACTTAGCTCTTGGGCTATTTGGATCTCCAGAAACAACAAGATCTTTGAACATATTCAACCCACTTTTCAAGGATGGAAGAACATTTTCTTGATGGAGCTGAAGTTACTAAAGCACAGGATGAGACCAAAGCATGCCAACCATTTCAATTCATGGCTGGATCTTCAACAATAGTCTCTTTTCTTTTTTGGCAGCTTCCTACTGCCTAGGTCTTCTTGTTAAGCCTTAGCTTTAGCCTTCCCTAGTTTTTTCTTCTTTCTTTTTCTTTTTTCCTTTTTCTAAGGGGCTCCTCTCAAGCCCTTGGTGTTTATTTGTTTTGTATGGCTGGACCTTCTATAATATTTATAAAAATTGCAGTGGGGTGTTTTACCCTACTGTTTATAGTCAAAAAAATGAGAGGCTGACAAACAAATAGATAGGCAGCGTGACATATAGCGATAGCATCGAGACAACTAGCATAGCAACGATAGTAATGAGATCCAAGGTGACGGCCATCTTGCCTGAGATCCCGCTAGGAAGAAGAACGAGTCCATAAAGAAGAAGGCACGAAGGCGAACCAAGCGTAGTCGAACGAATCCTCACGATCGCAACGAAACAGGAACTAACGAGAAGAAGCAAACAACATGGTAAACACACAACACATCAACAAGACATGATGCTCAACCAAGTATGATGCATGAAAAGGCTACATGATGCTAATCATGGCAAGAGATGATGCATACAAGAAAAACACAACCAAGCAAGTTTAAATGAGGCCGGAAACAACATTTAACAATTCCGGTAAGTCCACGTATGCAAATTTCGAAATTGGTCCAGATCTGAACAAACCTTGCGTTAAATTTTTTTAACACAAAGTTTACATGCACCATGATGATCTACACAAAATTCTAGTCAAGTTACATATAAAGTTCATTTAATTCGGAGCTTCGGCCTAGAAGATATGGGTAAAACAAGTTAAACATGGCTTTGATGGAAAATACATTCAAACATCAAGCACACACTCTCAAAACATGGATGCAACATGACATGATGCATCTACATGCAAAACCAAGCAAGTTTCATATAGAGCATGCTCAAAACGAAGCAACGGATCAACACATACACACGAGACAAGATATAACAACAATCTGCCTAAACAACAACTAGGCACTTAATATGCAACATCTAAATTTGCTACAACACCCCAACATGAAAACAAAAGGCATGTCAGTGAATTACATGTCAAGCATTACAAAAAATGATAACTGAGCTACTGCTAGAAACCACTAGAACTTGCTCAAAACATCATGGCAATATTTCAAAAGATAACAGATTCACAGACTTAGTGAAATAACTAAACATGGCAGGAACAGCGACAAGTAGGCATGTTAGAAAGCTTGTGAAACTCATCTAAAAGCATATCATGGCATATGAATATAACCAACAGTAAGAAGACATGTTTGTGCAGCTACTCATAGCAAGAACATAGTCATAGGATGCATAGAACACTAGCTATTCACATGGCAAAACAGAACTTACTGTTAACAGGCTGACAATAATATTATTTAGCAATTTGAGAGCATGGTAATGACAAGATACAGCAGGACATAATTGCAAACAAGGGCATGGATAGATAGAGCATAACATGGACAACAAATCATGACCACTGAACATCTCCAGATTATGCAGTGATTTGATTGTAGCATCAAGCAAACATGGCATCATAATATAACAGTTTCAGACTTAGAAGAAATCACCAAGTCTCAGAAATTAGCAAACAGTGAGTAGGTCACTTTGCAAGCTTGTTCTACTCACCACAAGAAATATAATGAAAAAATAATTACACCATTGCAAAGATGAAATGATTGTTCTCCTAAAACATGTTGACATGATGCTCAAACAAAAATCACACATAAAGATATGAAAAAGACAAATCAGCAAGTTATATCAGTTTTCACCACTTAACATCAATATGCACTTTTGCAACGAGGATTAAGGCATCAATATTAATAGTAGCATGCACGAAAATGCAACTAACATGTAGAGCATCAAGAGATGAACATTTTGACATATTATATGCTCAATTTGGACACACATGCACAAAGTTATGTCATGACAAAGTTGCACACCTAATATGATAAATTAGAGACTTAGCTGTTTAAGCAAAATAAATGCAAGCAACATTTTAAGTGTTTCTTTACATGCATGAGGATGCCATGTCAAGTCATATGCAATTTCTGTTAGATGTTGACATGAAAAAAACATGGGGCATTTGGTCGCCATGACGGAAAGGAAGGGGTGTCATGGCGGCGAAAATGGAAATGGTGCCACGGCACGTTCCGGTTCCGGTAACTCAACGAAATTGGCGGTGCAAAAGAAGTGTGACAGAATCATGTCATGCAACGATGGTGGGGTGATCCTGTTACCAGTTGTCCCACATGTCGGTAGCATGGAAACGGGTGACAAAATAGACGGGGTGCAAACACGAGCATATCATACACACAATGCATTCGTCCACGGGCGATTGTCTCGGCGGTATACCTTCGAAGCGTGCATTCTGACAGTTTGAGTTCGATGGAATGTAGACGAAATAGACATTCTCAGGACGGTCGTAGTGGAAGTGGTCGTTCATGAGGCGTCGTGGGAAGTAGTCGTTCACGCTTCGGTAGTGGAAGTAGTGGTACTAGGCAAAGCGCACGGCGACGGTAGTTGTAACATTTCGGCGTTCATCGAACTCAGCTAGCGATGGTCGCCGTGGTACTTGTCGTGTTCCAGATGTGTAGGCGTACCCGAGTCTTGGGCGAAGGTGGTCTTTCGGGCGTCTAAGTGATCTTGTCGATCTCGGGCTCTGCCACGTAGTTGTACAAGAGTGTCGTCGGACTTGGAGGTTCTTTGCTCCTCGATGTTGTCATCGTTTGTAGTCGATGTAGTGGTACTTGGCGGGTCAACGGACTTGCCGGACTCGTTTTTGCGGCGTTAGTCGTACACGTCGGCGGTAGTGGAACTCGACGGATCCGAGCTCTCCGGGCGTCGTGGAACTTGGCGTCTCCAAAGTGGCACAAGGCGAGATGCACAGTCAAGTAGTCTTCAGACTTGGCTCCGGGAACATGGTTTGACGGATGCATGGGTCTCGGTGGAAGCCATGGAACAGTGGCTCCGTGGTGGTCTTGCTGCAGCAGCAAGGGCATCGGGGAGGTGATGGATGGGGCGATGATGTCGTTCTGGTGGCATCCAGCGGCTTCCGGCAGCAAAGGTGCAAAGAGGTAGGGGATGACTTGGAAGAAGCAAGCAGTTGCGCGTCCACAGACACGAGGCCACGACCTGACTTGGGGCTCCTCGAACCAATGGAGACGGCTGGAAGCTGCTAGTGGAGGGAGGGCCATGCCAAGGTCGAACGAACGCAGGGGCGGCCGCAGAGACGAGGTGGAGGAGGAGCTGCAGGCGGGAGAGACTGGAGGAACTCGGTGAGGCGGCCGTGCGGTTGGTGGCGCCATGGCGCGGCGATGAGGAGAGGGTCGGGCGCGGCCCTGCTGGCTTCAGTCGTCGGCAAACGGTGGCGAGGTCTTGCGGGTGCGGAGGAGGCCGGACAGAGCAGGAGACGAGGCGGCATCAGGCGGCGCGACGAGGAGGCGAGCATGCGCGCGGCGGCGGTGCTGGTGTGGTCCGGTGGCGAGGCTAGAGGCGAGGTGGGAGAAGGAGGCAGGGGTTGAGGCGACGCGGGCAAAGGAAGGAGTGGGGCTCGGGGCGGCAGCATCGCTGGCGGCGGGGTGGTGGATCGGGTGTCGGGCACGAGGGCGCTCGCTCCCCTGGCGGCGCAATGAGGAAGGAGGCAGGGGAGTTGGTGATTGATAGGGATTGGGGTAGGGTTAGATAGGCACTGGAGTTGGGCCTAGCTACAGATGGGCCGGCCTGGACTAGGCTATCTCTCTCTCTTCCTCTCTCTTATTTCCCAATTACAGAAAAATAGCAAGAAGAAAAATGAGAAGAAGGAAGGGTTAGAAAAAGAATTTGGACATGGGGTAAAATTCCCTGGACTCACAAAAATGTAAGTAATTGAAATAAAATCGACAGAAGACTTTTGGGAGATGAAGATTCAAACAAGTTTTAACAAAAGTCAAACTATTTGAATTTACAAAAACCCTTTTTGATGGAATCCAAAAGGAGTGAGATTTGAGGATGTGGCTTAACTCAGCCAATATGATTCATGGGCAAAGGTTGAGTCCAAGAATTTAGTTGGAAAGTCATGGAATTTCTACAATTGTGTTATGGTGATTCCAAAGTTAATGGAATATTTTTAATAACTCCATAATTATTAGAGGGATATGTTATAAAGAGAAATCATCATGTGAATTCCCTCAATTTAAATAGATCAAACGATCTATGCAATTTATTTAGTTGAGTTATTAAAAATTAATGAATGAAGCATGATGACATGATTCAATGCAAAAATAAATAGAGTAAGAAAAATGAAACACACGGAGATCACGAAATATATGGAAGGCTCTTGGAGTGTCGGTCTTGGGGTGTCACACATGCATAATAATGTTGTGCTCAAATATGGCGGTTAGTAATATTGTGAAGCAAATAGTATTACTCCGGTATGGAGGAAGTAAAATAACCGGCTTATTATATATAGCCACTCTTGGCTACGTGGATGAGATAGTAAGACATTGAAAAACAAAAATGGTGGGAGCTATTGGGTTCAAGTCTTCAAGGGCCTAGCTAGCTATACGCATCCTCCAAGGTAAAACGTACTAGTACTAGTAAGTAGTACTACAATGAAAGAGAAGGCGAGAGGGTTAAAAAATCTAATACTAAATTGTAGTACTTGTACAGTAAACATGTCCGAGCCAAGAAAAGAAAATCGCTAACAAGTACTACTACTCTAACACACAGCAATGAGAAAATGGAATACATGGGTAGATGGTGATGATCCGATCGTGGTAGATCGTTTGACCATGTTGCACATCAGTGGTATCTTGGGTAACGACTGCTAAGATAGTTGATCCCAATACGCCAAAGTTAGCTACAAGGTTCCAGGATAAACCGAATCATGGATGCAAATTCACATCCAGGATTGGCGATCTTATTTTGATTGGGGGATGACTGGTCCCTGCAAAATAATGGAGTTCCATTAGGGATGCAAATGATGGTTTGTGCATTCTCTTAGTAATCTCCCGTACCATAGGATGGCAACCAAATGAAACAAGTCCCCTAGCTTGTCACCGCGAATATGCGGCCTACTTGGCACATGGCGTCTTCAAACATGTAGGGGTACAAATCTGTTGCGGCCGACATGTGCCAGCCTCAGCCGTTACTGCCTTTCGTATTGATGGCAATCCTTATGTCGAACACCACGATGAGATAGTAATCATCGTAGCCGCGTGGCTTTGTCGGTGGGTCCACAATTCCTATCTTATTCAATCTCATGTAGGCATCATCATACGAATTCAAGCCCAGCCAGTCCGAAAGGCCGATCCCGATGGTGGAGAAGGGGTCTATCAGAACGGTCGCACTGTTGTGGATGTTGTGCAAAATGATGGTGGTATTCGTCCGGAGGTATGCAAGCCAATCTTCGTTGGCACCAACCCAGACCTATATATAAGACGGTGGGCAGCGGAGAAATTACGGGGTGAATAACTAATTACAATACTATATTTAGAATATACACTACATGATCAAACTCCATGACTAACCTGCTCATCGGACAAAATCCGACTACCTCTCAACATCCAACTCTAGCGGAGTCGCCGTGCAACCATGGCCAGGGAGCGGTGGACTGTTCGATTGATTGTCCCATAGAATAACCTTCTCCTCGAGGACACATGGAAGACCAACAAGCATGGCCGTTTCCCAAGCCTATTTAAGCATGGTCTTAAAATAGTTGGTGCAGGAAGAACCTAGTCTTGCAGCGGTGAGGACATCGGAGCGGCGTGCGATTTCTCCCAGAGTATCGTCGTCCAAGGTCTCCCAGCCCCGACGAGGAGGAGAACCGCTTGGCGAATCCATGGGAGCAGAGAGGAACTACCTTGGCCTCTTTCGGGGGAGGGGAACTGGCATGGAGGAGATAAGAGCGTAACCGCAGGGCCTCGTCCCTTTGTTAAGGAAGTTATGCCTGCACGCATAGTGGTAGTGCCTAGTGCCCAGCGATGGTGACATTATTATTTACTACATTGTACTATAGCAGTAGTAGGACTACTTTCACAACTAGTAGTGCGATGTATTGTACTTCTATAGTGCACCAGTTTTGAACTCTTGAATCTCAAGGCCAAGGAGCTACAGTTGCAAGTGGAGGGTACTACTGTTCTATAGAACCATCGTTGTACTATCAATGCAGGGAAAGTACACCTGCATAGTGCATACTCTCCATGCTCTATTCAAGCGTGTAGATGGCCTACTCAGCCGCACCTCTCACGCACACACTAGCAGCCTGTTTATTAGTGACGGTTACTGCGGGGGCAAAACATTTGAGTTCTTTGATACAACGAGACTAGGATTTTTGTTTCCATTTGTGGAGGTCTAATGGATCTCATCGAACTTTGTTAGTTCCTTCTTTACGAATGACATGAGGCAAATCTTGTGCCTCCATTTCAAAACAAAAAATCACGTCAAGACGAATTTTTTATAGAGTTTAGAGCTGATAATGGAGCAAAGTCCATGCGTGCTACGCCACAAGCTACAGAGTAGTAGCACTTTACGTACAAAGCCATATTGCACAGTTTCCAATGCCGCACCAGGATTTTCCGACTCCTCGGGCTTAATTGGGAGCCGCTGGTTTAAATATGGTAGCTGATGAGGAAACTGCAAGCAAGGTGTGGCTAGGGCGAGCACGTAGGCGAGAAACTTTGCATGGTGTGAATTGATATATAGGAGTACTACTCTAGTACGCGAGCCACGAGATGATGGGAGGGAAAACCCGTTTACGTGGCAAGGCTATCCAGTGCACCCAGATTGTGGTGCGACACGTTCGTTCGACTTCAAAAGGGGTTGATGTGCATTCGGCCCGGATCGAACCCACAAAACGAGCTATACACTCCCGCGACCACTAGTAGTACTCGTTAGAATACAACACAAAATCACCTTTTGTCGCTAGTATAGTGTTCCTTACAAGAAACCACTACCAAGAAACTACCACTAACCAACCAGCCCTATCGAGAAACCACTACTCTACAAAAATTAGTCAAAAACATACCGAAATTTTCTTAATCCGTTGGAATAAACTACCAAGTGCCATTATAGGCATGTTTCAACCCATGTCGCCCTTAAGTCAACGCCTTCTATTTGACCAGCAAGTTACGCATTATGACCTATGGGACCTACATGTCAGTCTGGATCCCCGAGTGACCTCCTACCTCCAGCCCGTCCACCTAGTCATTCTCGGCCATAGGACATAGCTACCGCCGCTGGCAGAAGGCGAGGTCAAAAGCGCGTGCGGCGCAGAGCCCATCTTACGGCAGCCCGGATGACAGCTCCGTCCGACGCTCGCAGCCACTAGCTAGCCAAGCTAGCACACACACCCTGCTGCATGCATCCAGATGCTTGTCTACAAGGTTTGCTAGATAGGTTGGCACGATGGTGCGGCAGCTTGCTCGCGCCCGCCGTGCTATAGAAAGCCATCTAGCTCGAGCGAAGGCCAGCGCGGCGGCTTGATCGCACGTGAGCCACGCTCGGGCCAGCCAGCCAACCCGTGCGGAGGCCAGTGCGGCGTCCGGCCCGTCCGGCGGAGCGGTGGACACCTCTCTCATCACCGACGCCACCGACGAACATGCATAAGAATTGTTTGAAGTAATGTTCAGGAAAAATAATGATTGGAGGAGGAAGAACAGGATAGAAGGTCAGATGTGGGTCCCTCATGTCAACGGTCAAACAAAATGTGTTGGTTTAAGCTGCCTTGTCAGCACGGACGTGTGGGCCAACCTTATCATAAACGGGTTTAAATGAGCCTAATCGGCACTAGGTAGTAATTTTTCTGGTGCGGATTAAGAAATTTCGGGTATGTTTATGCTATTTTTGTACAATAGTTTCTTCCTAGGGAAGGTTGAAAGTTGTAGTTTTTTGTTAAATACTCTACATACTTTAAGTAGGAGTGAAAGTTAAGCTTGTGAAGCCAATAAGCACGGCTAGCTACATAGTGCCTATGTGTACGTTCAAACTAAATATCAACCATGAGTGACTAATATCTTGATGGAAAACTCAAAACTATGGAAATACTAGAATTTTTTTTGCATGGTTGGAAATACTAGCAATGTGCACATGTGTTGCAACTAAACATAATTAGAACAATACTTATTCACAAACTTGATAGAAAACACTCTAATTTTGATATACATATATCACTAGAAATATATTATGTTTCAATTAGAATATATTCATTGGCATGTTTTGGTGAGGTGAGGGAGGGATGTGGTTGGTTTTAAGATACTAATTAAGTGGTTTTGTGCAAACTGGGTAGAGAAGTGGGATGTTGTTAAGAAAAGGAGACAACTTACCTCAGAGTCGTTAGATGTAGATCTAATGGTCAGAAATGACGGATGGCATACACACCATCATCACCAACTAAATCTTTTGTAGGAGTACTAGCAAGATGCACGTGCATTGCACGGAACATCAAGATGCATTTTTTTATAAAACACATGTTGTGATTGACCCATGCGGGAGTAATCTCATGTGTAAAAACTAATGATATCTCGAGAAAGAGGAGAGATAAGGTGAGGAGGAGTGGGCATGGTGGTGATTGGTGGTCATACTGAGTGGAGGCATGGGGATGGACGACGCCAGCAGTGACCACCATGCCAGATTGTTCCAGAGACTTCTTTTTTAATTGCTCAACAATGAGGTTGTGGGAGATAAGGATGAATGAGGGAAGGCCTTGTCTGCAAATGTGGAGAGAGGTGCGGGTATCTTTTAGTTTAATTTCTATCCATCAGATATAGATCGGATGGTCTATATTGCAAGATGGCAGGCATACCATCATCACGAACTCGGTTTTTTATAAGAAGAGATATAAGTATGGAGATACAAACGTAATATCGATACTTGTTTCCATAAACTTGGAAGTACATTCTATTCAACGGCTGAGCATGTAGGGCCTTAGCGCTATGACTTCTCAACTGTGTAAAGCAAAGGTTTTCCCGTCGCCGATAAGAAGGGGGTGACGGCGGCGCGCTTTCGGCTCGCTCTAGTCCTAGTAGTCATCCTAGGTGGTCTATGGACATGTAGATATATTTGTTTTCACGTCTCGTGTTCATCGTACTACCAAGACTGTTGATGAATAGACAGTAAGTTATTAACGAGAAAACCTTTTGGTTGTGCGTGTGTGCGAGAGAGAGACAGTGCGTGCAGGTGTTATATGTGTAGAGACTGAGGCAGTGATAAGAGATTCTTTGTGTCTCAGTGTGTGGAGGATAGAGGCAGAGATATATGTGCATGGGGCTTTATGTTGTGTAACGTGGAGACGCATAGACATAATCAGAGAGTGAGTGTGTGAGATACACATGCGGACATGGGGAGAGATGTGTGAGTTAGAGAGATGAAGTATTTTGGTGTGCATGTGAGCTAGAGAGAAAGAGGTGGACATATGCATATATACCTAGAGCTGGAGAGAATATGCAGGGTGTGTGTCTTAAAAGAAGGATCCGGATAGATGGGTGTTTGTGCGTGTTTGTGTGTGTTTGTGCGCACATGTGTCTGAGAGGGAATGTGTGTATGTGGAGAAGAGAGACCACTAATGATGCAAACCTAGTAGCTAATGGGGAATGGTGTGACATGTGTGTCAAAGAGAGAGAAAGGCATGTGTAGTAGTGGGATAGCATGGGTGCGGGCGAGGATCATACTATTTGGAAGAGACATCGAGTGTGTGTGGGAGAGGGGTGTGAGAGCGAGAGCGAGGGAAGCGAGTCATCGTGTGTGTGATACAGACTTCATGAGAGATCTAGAATAGAGGGTGTAGAGAACAATGTGCGAGATTGAGAACGATGATACATTAGGGAGCTATGGAAAGAGTCACGACATATATGTATATAGGGAAGGAGCTGGGTCGAGTTCGCATGTGGGACAGATAGAAAGAGGAGAGTGGTGCACAAGGAGACAAAGGGTGATTTTTGAAGTGGGGGTGGTGAGTGAGGTGAGTGTGCGAGAACCACATAACTAGGGAGATAGACGTTTGGGGGCGACATTTTGTGTGTATGGAAAAGATACACTCTATATAGTGCGTGTGCTTGGGAAAGAGAGATGCTGGGAGACCTAGAGAGTGGGGGAAGAGATGTGTGCATGCCCAAGAGACAAAGTGATAGAGACCTATATTGGGGTCCGGATTTAGAAGAGAGGGGGGTTAATGTGCTCTTGTGTTCGTGTCCGGGGAAGAGAACAACTTGTGTGAGTGATCGGTGGCTTCAGATAAAGAGTGAGGTGTCTCTGTTTGAGAGATTTTAGCGTAATTGAGATATATATATGGTCAATAGTATGTGAACTCATGGTTGATCAATTTGTTTCACAATTTGGACTATGAGATAACGATACTTTTGAACATGCGTGATATACTTTGAAGTACCAGAATTACAGACCTAAAATTGGAATTTTGGAATTCGACTCCATCATTTGCTTTTCTAATTCATTTAAATGGAGGTACATTTTTCAAGCCAGGATTTCATGATTTCAAATTCATATATCAAACCTAGAGATATACACATACGAGCATGTTCAAACCTTATAATCATCCACTTTACTCATACACATACACATTTTTTTTGTCATCATATTTAGGATAAACACATTCGGAATTTCATTTGAATATACCATATGATGGTATTTGATTCCACTAGCTCAATGATCCATATTTGAATTGATTGGACAATCTAAGTTTCAAGTTGGAGACATTGATTTTCGAAACTTGCACTTTTTTGCGTGCAAAACAAATAAATTCTGGGCCATGATATCATAGTGGGCCGTACAAGAGCAGAAACTTAATTTTAGCCACCAAAATCTTTCAAACTTCCTGCTCACATTTAAATATCTCGCGCCCAAAAGTTTAGCCCTGTGATATTCCAGTTTTACCCCTTCCACATGAACGGAAAAGGGCTGCTTTGGTCACTCCATTGTTTTCCCCTCTTTGCCCCCAACATTCTTCCCCAGAGCCCCTCCCCCTCCCCTCTGCGCC
>LR738712.1:463687080-463844359 GCA_902687465.1 Secale cereale | reverse complement strand
CCCCAACTACGCCAAGCCTCCGAATCTAGTCCTCCACCGCAGCAGTAGACCTCACACCCCGCTGGATCTACCTTCTGCACCTTGAAACCCCCAACTGCCAACTCACCACTTCACTAGAGCCGCTTCAGCGACTGGCTTGTCCACCGCTCCAGATCTCCTTGACCACCATCATGGTCCACAGCACCGGATCTGCTTCACCGGCACCCTCGTCCACCACAGTGTGGGCCCTTCACCGATTCCCGCGTCTGCCCCCATCACTGGCCCTTCATACAAGCCCTCGTCCGCCACAACAGATCCACCTCACCTAAAGCATTGTACACCGCACCAGATGTGCTTCGCCGACGCCTTCGTCCACTACATCGGACCCGCTCCACGGACACCATATTCAACTCCACCGGCCTTACTTTACTATCACTGCAGACTCATCAGGTTATATATATTTGTACGCCTTTGTTTTTTCTCTTCTTTATCATGGAACTGTTCACTCACCACATATGACATTTCTTGTATGTCGACAGGCGCCGCAGCCAAAGCACCGGAGCCGCTTCAGCAACAGCGACAGCCGGCCCAAAGTCAAACGCAACACAAGCACCATCGACGATTCTTAGTTATCAAGTATGACAACGATACCCATACGCCGCCGAGAATCAGGTACTATTATCCAATGGCCGGCGTCTACATTCACTTTCTTAGCATAAGCACCGCACCTTCAAATTTCCTCAGGGCATCATTCAATTTTTCAAAAGACGCGTTATTCTGCTTGCACCTGTAGGTCCATACTTCTAGCAGTGAACACGTTACATGTGTTAAATTACAAACCAGTGCACATATAGTTACAATGCTTTTATTTTGTCCTAATTATTATTGTACTTCCTAGATATCACTGCCTACTATTTTACTTATTGCATGCTATATTTACTAGTAAGGTACACGTGCATTGCACGCATGAGATTTGGCAACCACAACTCTACTCTCTAGTCTAATAAAAACGAGTTGGTGATGATGGTATGCCTGCCATCTTGCAATATAGACCGTCCGATCTTTATCTGACAGATAGAAAGTGAACTATGGCAATTTTGCAAAAAGATAACCGCACCTCTCTCCACATTTGCAGATAAGGCCTTCCCTCATTCATCCTTATCTCCCACATCCTCATTGTTGAGCAATTAAAAAAGTAAGCCTCTGGAACAATCTGGCATGGTGTCTGTTGTCGGCGTCATCCATCCCCATGCCTCCGCTCAATCCGATCACCAATCACCACCACGCCCCCACTCCTCCTCACCTTATCTTTCCTCTTTCTCGAGATATCATTAGTTTTTACACATGGTATTACTCCCGCATGGGTCAATCACAATGGGTGTTTTATAAAAAAAATGCATCCTGATGTTCCGTGCAATGCATGGGCATCTTGTTAGTTATGAATAAATACCACATTATAGCATGTAAGCTTTGAGTCATATATGCATGATGCAGATTTTCATTTAATTCTTATAGTTCATCTCATTCAAAATCAATTAGTTTTTATAAAAAAAAGCTAATCTATTTTAAGATTCATGGAATTGTGTGTTGTAAAGCATAAAGTAAAAAAAAAATGGCGATTCATCTAGAATTTTTTTTGGCAATTATGATACGGAAGATTCTGGAACAAAGGATAAGTGTTTGTGTTTTGAGGTTTGTGCATTTTGCTTAAGTTCAACCAGGGAGTCTTCTAGATTGTACATGTGGAAAAATCTGGTGGAATGTACATGATATCCAACGGCCAGTATTGCTCGGATTTGCCATCCAAGCATCGTCAGATTGGTTTCATCCAACGACCATCTTTAAGAGTTATTCGCACACTATATAGGGGTATATAGATGATAATGGTGTTGTTATGATGCCACTTGTTGGTTACATCAGACTACTCCATGCTCTCTATGTTTAATAACACATCAGCAAACAAGCTTGTGGTCCCGCTGCTTTTTGTTCATTTTACCCTACATTTTCATATGCTAGCTATTTCATCACTGCTTCGAGCCTCTGTTCATTACTTTTTTGTGCGCTCTTGATCTTCCCAAGTTGCATGACTAATTCGATGCTTAGCTGCCAACCCCATCAAGCAAAATATTTGTTCTTGTGGGGCTGGCACCTCAAAAAGCATAAAAATAGAGTGAAGCACATATATTGTCGTGTAAGCACACACCCTTCTTTCATTAGTTTAGATTAACCATTGATGGTCAATTCGAACCAGTGCATGCAATTAAAATTAATTTTATCTAAATAGAGGGTGCAGAATAAACTACAACAACTATATTTGCAACCACGGGATGTTGACGATATCTTCAAAGAACATTGCAACAGCAGCGAGGCTTCACATCAATATATGGTAAGCCAATTGTTTTAGTACATGTGAAATGTAATCCGTGTGGGCTACTTTCTTGGCTTGTGCCCTCAACCTGTAATCCTACATAATTACAAATAGTTCAGTTGTTTGCTTTGCTATATTGCTCGATTCGAATTCTTGTTTGTTACTTGTTAGGCTATATCTGAGTTGGCCAACATCTCAGAAGTGCCTAATGTACTATCATAAATAAATGCATGCCTAGTTCATTTGACTCCTTAACTTTCCTATGAACTTCATCACAAGACTGTCTTCGTAGTTTATATGAGGCCACATTGTTAAGTGCTTCTCAATTTATTTCAACTGCTTAGATGCATGGGCAACTTAAATATAGCGGTGGTACACTACCTTTCATCTAGGGATGTCAACTGGGTCCCGTTTAATCCCGATTAAAGTCCACTAATCGTATGATAGTTCAAAAGTGTTTTTTTAGGAAAATGAATTAACAAGCTAGCAAAAACTAACTAGATGGGACTGGCGGATGCCATTTATTTGCCACTTACATCCTTAGTTTCATCTTACCATTTTAATTTGTTTTCGCCTGATGCTGCTTTGAATCATTTAAATATAGCTTGACATGCTCGGCAACTTAACTATCTCTTACTTATGTCTAGCGGAAACCTTTCCGGATGCCGTTCATAGTAGAACACAATGTACAACCCCATAATCTATTTGTGGAAGCAGTGCGCCATCCATGTTACCAAATGGTAGCAGTTCAGAGGCAACACCGCTGGAGAGCAGTCTGAGCACAGATATTATAGTTCTTGAGGCTCTACTAGAGGCAGAAAGAGATGGCGTGAGTGCCATGAATGAGGTAATCTTGCTCTTGAGGCTGGAAATTATGCAATTAGCTGCACGCATTATGCAAGCAACACAAGAATTGGAGGAAGTAAGAATGTTGCATTTGAAGACGGAGGAGGTCATGTTGCTTCTGCTATCTGAAGCCCAGGGTAATCCCAGTTCTTCTTTAGATACCAGTTCGAATTGTCATTAGATTAGTATACTTGTGTGTTGTGTCATGTCTCTGAATGTATTATGTTGTACGACTCCCTATGTTGTCCATGTGTTATAATGATCTGAATTTTTTAGGCGATGTAATCCTCAATACTTGTATGATTGACATAAGGTGAACTGTTTTTCGTGTGACCATATTGTATTGGATGAAGTAACGGTTTGACTCAAAGTGTATCCAGCCTACTGAATTCAAAGATCATGGCATTTCTAAATCATATTCATCTATAAAGGTGGAATAAATCTTTGTCGTGGTTTTGAAGAAATAAATAACAAAACGTAGAATGATTTATGGATATTCGTAATCGAATACAAATTGGATTTGAATTTAGTTGCCAGGGCCCAGGGTAAACATGAATGCTAATTCTCCCAAATTTTGAACGAAGCGGCAAAACACCCACTATCATTTGTCTGCTGCCCGAATGAAGTGTTTGCGAGATGGAAATTGTTGTCTATCCCTAACACTTCACATCCTAATCGACCCGATTTCCACTTTTGTCGATAGGGGTAGACTATTAACTTCAATCAGACGTGACACGACTGCCTCTGAGCCCATTCAGACACAGTGGGAGCCAAACATGGGCAGTAAAACACATTTGATTCAAGCTCATCCAAAAGACATGTGTCTCTCCCTCCATTTCCCCATTCATACACGGTGGGCGGCAAAACAAACTCTCCTTGTCCGAAATCAATGTAGGCAAATATTTTTAATAGGGGCAGATGTGTAACTTCCCTTAGACGTGACACAACCGCCCTACCTGTCAGCCCCGTTCATACACTATGGGCGCCAAGAGTGGGCGGCAAAACACCCTCTCCTGGCCTGAAATCGCTACCGGAATATATTGGGGAGATGCGAGATAACCGTCCTATCCCCAACCGACGAGATGTCCAAAATTTTAAACGGGGGCTAAGTCTGTAACTTCCCACATTTCAGACAAGCGCGTCCCAAAGACTGAGATCCCCCTCCCCCTCCACTTCCCCATTCATACACTGTCAGCTCCACGACAACCTCCCCACTCCAGCCAGCCTCCTCCATCTGCCACCCCATCCTCCACCTTGCCGGAGCCGCTACCCCTACCTAGTCGTCCACTGCAAGAGATGGACATCCCTCATCCATGGCGCTGGACAAGGATCCTTTCATCGCGTCCTCTCGCTTCATCGGCGCCGTCGTCCACCTTGTCGTTGCCGCTCCTATGACCACCTTGTCCACGGCAACAGGACTTATCCCTCAACCCGGCCGTCTGCCGTCTAAAGTCTTCTTCTGCGCCGCCAACAGCTATCGCACCCGCAGCACCCTCAATGTATCAGCAGGAGCATACACGACGTCGCAAGAGAGGTGGTACTCTTTCATATCTACTTAAGTTATTTATCTCACCCAGAAAATAGATCGTAACTTGTTCATTGTACTTTTCTTGTCTGTACCAAATCGTAGTGGCTAGTTGAAAGCAAACATTGGTTGCAAAGTAACCTTCGTCTGGTTTGCACATTCAGATCCGCCATGGCACGATCGCTATACTCGTAAAGTGTCGTGGGAAAACACGGCCACCTATGGGACCATCGGCCCCTTTTGGTTCGGCAAGGGGGAAGAGCGCGTTGCATAAAGAGCGGAGGGTGTGGCGTAGCGCGACAGCGACGACACGGGCAGTTTTTACCTAGGTTCGGGCCGCCGTGAGGCATAAAACCCTACTCCTGCTTTGGGGGATTGATAGGGTGGACTGTAGTGGACACACAGCGTTCTTTCCCGGCATGGTAGCCTAAGGGCGAGGGCAACTACGCGCGTATGAGTGTACAATGGTCTGAATCCTTTCTACGGTCGTCACGGTCCTCCGTTTGTAGATCAAGGGGTTACCACAATGGCAAATCAATCATTGTGGACTGATTCGATAGAAAACATTGCTATCATACCTAACTCTACAGATAGGACAAGGCGCATTAAATATGCCGCTTAGTGTCACATCGGGGCGTAGCCCAGCAAGCCTTGTCAGGCAGATCCTGCCAACTTCTCGCCTGCCTGCATGACACGTTGCTGGATGGGTGTCATCTGTAGGTTATTTCCTCTAGAAATGGCTGCCACGTACCGAATTATGGCCACTTAGCCACTTGAAGGCTTGACACCGGACCGATTGGTGACTTGGGTTGCTGTGAGGTGGAACGGTGGAGCCTTGTTGGGGTAAGTCCACTCTCCGCGTCTCCGGTAGGCTTGCCGGGACGGCCTTGGGACTTGTCTGCGGGGTACCTGGCCCTCGCTGGGCTCGCCTGCCCGACAAGGGAGGTTTTTCCTTGGTGAGTACTTGTTCCTTCTTCTTGACTAGGTTTTCTTAATTTGCCCCTTGATTTCTCAAAGGGCTTCTTCTTCTGCTTGACGTGGTCGTGGTTGCTATAATCTTGCTTCTGTGCCTGTGTACAGTCAGGGCAACATACACCAGGGTTTGTTGCACCGACAGAAGCACCCGAGCCTGGCACAAACGCATCGTGGGGCGTCATCGGGGTAGGCTTTAATAGGTACACAGGCAGAGGTCCTGATGATATCTTGATATCTTTCTTGCTTCTGCATTAACCCATGATTGAATGAGAGCAGTTTTCGCTCTTCTCGCTCGTCGTATGAGCCACTGTGGGGCGATTTCTGGGCCGTGACTTGTTGGTTGCCTGTATCCTACGCTCACAGGACAGTAACTGCCCCTTTTTCCCACGTGGCCTCTGCCATTTCTGCCATGTATGACGCACGAATTGCGTACGGCTGGTGTCGGATACGTTGGACGCGGCAAGGAGCGCCCCGGCGGAAAGCCATGCGTCGTGGATTGGTGCATATGGGTGGCGTTGATTCTTCGTGCTGTTAGCAGCACAGATTAGCCAGATTGGTGGAACGGGGTTGAGGCCTTGTTGGTGAGGAGCCAGCCCCTGACCCAATCCACTTATAAAAGGGTAGATGTGTGAGGGGCTAACTCATGCACAACTTCTTCTTCTTCTCACTCATCTCCTCCTTACCTTCTTGATGGCGAGCGGAAGAGGACGTGTCGGCGCTCCGGGTGGCGATGAGAGTTTCTTCTCGACAATGTCTTCCTCCCCCAGTCGACAATGTCGGGGCAGAATCCAGCGCTCGTGGCAGAGGTGCTATACGAGGGTGAGGACGTCCTCGGGGTCGAGGATGACGTGGTGGTGTCGCGACCCTCCCTTCCCTGGCGGCTCCTTGGCCGCTGGAAGTCCATGTTGGAGACAAGCCGCTGGAATTTGTAGTCAAGTTGCGTGGCCCCCCAGGGGCCGCTTTTGTCTTCCTACCCCTTTTGCCAGGGTGATTGAGGTGGATCAACTACCGATGCTAAGGATGCACATGAGGGGCTGCTGTAATGGCAGTACGCAGGTGAACACAGAGTTCCCAGTCCCTCACGTTATGCTCCTCCGGCGTGGTTGGAAAACCTTCAGACGCATCCACAGTTTTATGGCAGGGCATGTCCTCCATTTCAAGTTAATGGAGGCGACCCTATTGTCTGTTAAGGTCTTCGGACGCTCTGGTGCTCGCCTAGGATGTTGCGTGGAGAGCTCGACCAATGATGAAAGCTCCTCCTCGAGCGACGGCGACGAGGAGGGAAGTGACTAGCGATGACGTTGGAGTCGACAGGGAGGGCGACAACTCTGACTTCGGCTGATTACCAGCCACACCATCACCATCAGTCGACAGCACCACCACCTGCACATGTGTTTTCCCCGGCAAGGCGATCTGCCGAAGAGTTGGATGGGTAGGTGCATGTGGTGTTTCTGATTCCTCCAGCAGTCCTCCAGCTGGACCTCGGTAGGCCTCCTTGTGGCTTCCGGCTTCATTTGCCCTGTCGTGTCCTGCTGGCCCTGGTGGTGGTGACTGGGGAGCTGCTCGTGCCGCTCTATTCACCATCACCTTCGCACAGGTGCTCCTTTTGTCCTCTTCTCCTCCCACCATAGTGCTTGGGAAAGGAGGGACAGAGAAGGGGTTTACGGGGCACTTATCTTTTTTCATGTTAAAATGTGTAGGTGGTCACCAAAATTTAGTCTAAGTTATGTAATCTTTCTTTATTCATGTTTGTGTTATTTAAAATCTACACTTGCTTATCAGCATATTAATGAAAAAGACAAGCCTTGCCGGGTACTTGTGCATGTATGGTATTCCATGCAGAGGTGGAAATGCCTCTATACGCTTAAGTAAACTAGTTCTCCTCGGCAAACTATCCTACTGGTACCCTCGGTTTGTTATTGCGGGGCTAGGCTTGACGGGCATTAAACCATAAAGAGGGACCACCCCCTCGCCAACCCTTTTCTGTCAAAGGCAACTGCGACCATCCTAACCGAAGCAACGTTCGAGCCAAGGGATGGGAGCACCTAAGTTTCAATGGTGACGAGGTTTTCATATGCACAAGTCTTGTTTTATAGAACACGTATGGATAAGAAGAAAACATATCTGTTTGGCTTGCTGTCGTGGAAATAACACGGCAGATGTCCGGTTTAACGGACTTGATGATGGAACCGTCGCACGGGTTAGCTTGAAAGGATTCATGGCACACAAAGGACACAGAGGATTTATACTAGTTCGGCCCCTTCAGAGAAGGTAAAAGCCTACGTCTAGTTGGTTTGGTATTGCTTGGGCGTCGGTTTACAGGGAGCGGATTCGCTTTGCCTGTGTCTCGACGGGTTGATTGTTGCCTGTCCCTGAACCGTCCAGGCCGTCCCTTTATATAGTGGCAACGCCTGGTCCGGTTTACAGAATCCCGAGGCCGGCTCATACTTGTGTCCGCCTCGGTCTCTGTCTTCTCTTTCTTATCTCTCAAGTTACATCTCTTGGCGGTTTACAAACCATACTCCTATACATGGGCCTTGAAATCTCATGGGCCGTAGTCTCTACTAAAATATTAAAACCAAGTATAATATAACTAAGCCGGTTTACAATAGCCGGTCTACACCTACTAACCATATCCCTGACATTAGGCCCCAGAATGATTTGAACTTGTTCACATCAGTCTTCTTTGTCTTGTATATTTTTCTTCTTTATCTTCATCTTTTTGTAAACCGGCTCTGACGTCATCCTCCAAGATCATTAAAGTCTGACAATGACATCATCTCCGCATTTAACGCCGTGAGCTGTACTGTAGCTTATTTTAAGGGTTATCCCGAAGATCGAGGCGTCACGGGATCTTTATCTGATTTTCTGTCTCCTCGATTCTCGCACTTGTCGTTTCAGATCTGACTCCTGGTTATAAATACTGCCACCCCCATTCATTACCTTCTTCTCGCTCCGTCCTCTTCCTCCGTCTTCTTCCTCCGTCTTCTTCCTCTGTTGCCGCCCGAGCTCGAACTGTCGCCGACGACCGCTGAACCACAAGTCTTCACCCGGCCGCTGCATCACCCTGAGCTCGACCAGAAAATCTCCGCCGTTGATTTTTGTTGTTCTCAGGTATGTTCTTCTTCTTTGCTATCGGTCTTACAACCTCTAGGGTTTCGCCCTGTACCTTCCGCCATTAGAGCTTTAACAATGCTCCATCTTGTTCGATCTTAAGTGAATGTCTTTTGGTAGTGTTGTCCTTCAGATCTTACTTTTTAACCTGTGTTTTCTCTCTGTTGTACATACTTCATTGTTCCCGTCTGGCCTGTGGATTTACTCACTTCGTGTAATATCCTTGTAGATCCTTCCCATAGATATTAGTTTTCCTTTTCTTAGCACGCCCAGATCTGTTCTTCTAGCATAATCTTTTGAAAACCTGTTTTTCTCCTCGGCAAATCGGCTAAGTATATTCCGATTTATGTTGATATCCCCTATTCTCTGTGAAACTCTGTAACTTAATGCAATGGTTGAACTGTTCCTCTTCAACTACCATAAACCGGAAATGATATAACCTGTTTTTATAATTGCCGGTTTAACCACGCCAATTAGTCCTCAGTTTAAACCGTTGCGTAACCTTCATAGATAAGTCCCGGATTACTGTACTTTCATAATCCGTTTCTGTATTTTTATCTTCTCCAGCACTCTGTTCTTTCACTGCAATGGCTAAGCAATACGTCTCCTGTGATTGGGTCCCTTCTGTCATTACTGAAGATGACTTAATCAAGCTGTCTGAAATCGGCACACTAGGGCCTCAGTCTGAATTAAAGTGGCGTGCTCCGGGTAACGAATGCCCCCCTACTCCTAGATCCGGGGAAGTCATCGTGTTTTTGGATCATATCTCTAGAGGCTTCTCTCCCCCCGGTTCAAGGTTTTTCCGGGATGTTCTTGCCGCTTTCCAGCTACACCCACAGGATATCGGACCCAATTCCGTTTCAAACATTTGTGATTTCCAAGTGTTTTCTGAGGTGTATCTTCAAGAGGAACCTTCAGTTGATTTATTCCGGGATTTCTTTCATTTAAACCGGCGCACTGAGTTTACCAGCGGACCTCACCAAGAACTTGGTGGGGTTAGTATTCAGAAGAGGAGGGACGCAGTCTTTCCCCACGCCGCTTTACATACTCATCCAAAAGATTGGAACAAGTCCTGGTTTTACTGTGTTGACACTTCTCCTGAGGGTGAAAATCCTTTGCCGGGTTATCGCGAAACTCGTATTCCGGAGAATCACCCCTTGCCACCACGGCTTAGTGCTGCTGAACGGACCCGGTTCTCATCACAGCTCTCCAAACTGAGAGCTTTTATAGCAAATGGTCTGATCGGCACTGATTTCCTTCGCTGCTGGCTATCTTGGAGCATCCTTCCCCTAAGCCGGCGTCCTCAGTTAATGTGCAAATACTCTGGTAAACCGGATGATCCTCAAAGGTTTACCAAGGATAAGCTTTCTGAATCGGAGGTAGTGGAGTCAGCCAAAAAGATTCTCAATGCTTCCTTAGCAGATTGTGCTAAGGTTGGCTTGGCTCCGTACTTCAAGAAGAATAAGCTGCCCGAAGTAAGTTTTTCTTTGCCCTGTATTTATAAATCGTCCTCTTTGAACCGTCTTTCAATTGCTCTTGCTTTTTTAATTAGGCTGATGACCCCTTCTGGAGGAGAAAGCCTCAGGAAAAAACCGTAAAACAGGCTCGCCGGAAGACCCCTGCAAACAGAAAGAGGAAATCAGCCGTCGATGCCGGTTCTCCTACTGAGGACGATGATCCGGACTCCGAGGTATGCTTTATTCCGGTTTAAATTTCTTGCTTTCATGCACTTGTAATCATATCTAATGATACCTTTTCACAGGAACTGCCTGAAGGTGATAACCCGACTGAGATTGAGGTAACACTTCTTTCTTTTGATTCAGAACCTCTTCCTCAAAAAAGTCGTCGGACCGTCAGGAAATATCAATTTTCTCATCCTTATGCTCAGTTAGACCCTAACTTTACTTTGAAGAAGCAACAGCACGAAGCCTTTCGCCGGACCACTCGCCACAGTGGCCTGGCGGTGGAGTCATCTGGAATCTCCTTAACTCCAGTTCGAAAACGCCGTGCTGAGGTGATACTTTCTCCGACTCTTCTTCATCCCAAGGCCGGACTTATCCGAAAACCCCTTAAACCATCTGATCCTGACTATCAGGAAACTCCGCTGTCTTCTTCTGGTGAATCAACCGCTACGCAGCTTCCTCCTTTGAAAACCGTCCCAGGGTAACTTTCCTCTCCTTTTCCGGTTTATGACACCCTTTTTTCTTTATAATGCTAACTTATTTTGCATGTTTTTCCAGCAAACCGAAACCCAGCAAAAAGCCCAAGGCGAATAAGCCTGTTGCTGACCCTACTGCTGATGATCCGGTTATTGATCCGTCCATAGTTGTTCCTCCAGAAGGTTCTCCTGCAGCTCCTGTTGAAGACCCTGCTCTTGAAAATCCTCTTACAGAAAACGTCCAAGATCCACCAAGCCCAGCCCGGGTTAATTCTCCTCAAGTTAATCCGGCGTCTCCTGATCCGGCTCATGTTGACGTTACTCCCCCCAATGTACCCACTTCTCCTGATGTCCTGGTTACGGGTACCGCTTATGTTGCTCCAGCTGAGCCCACCGTTTTAGCAAAACATACAGCTAAAGCGGAAAAGATAGCTCAAGAAAAAGGAAAATGGAGTACTGACATATCCAGCCTTTCTAGCATGAGCGCTCAAGACATTTATTCCGGGTATTTGAACCGGCTCCACAGCAGCCGGGATTATGAAGCCAGCTTGGTGAACCTGATGAGAGAAAAATACGAGGTAAGTTTCTTCTTCTGATTTTGCTTTTTTGACGCATCTCTATCTCTTAGCAGCCCCCAAGTTCCGGTTTAGCTGCTTTATTGAAGGTGATCCGGAACTTTGTAGTTTGAACTGCTGATCCATACATTAGCCCCCAAGTATCAAGTAGATAACTTGGTTATGTAGTTGATACTTGTAACTTCAAATTGTTTGGTGCATTGCTTCAACTGCCATTAGCCCCCAAGTGTCAAGTAGACAACTTGATTGTGTGCTTGAAACTTGCAATTTCAAATTGTCTTTGCTGTATTGCTTCAACTGCCATTAGCCCCCAAGTGTCAAGTAGACAACTTGATTGTGTGCTTGAGACTTGTAATTTCATTTCTTGCTTTTGAACTTTGTCTGCAGGCTGAGTTGAACCGGAATACTCTGGAGATCAACGAACTTCGAAGCCGGCTTACAGAAACTGAGTCAGCCGCTTCAAAGGCTAAAAAAGAACTTCAAGTGAGTTTAAAGGCTGCTGAAGACTTGAAGAAATATTTTGAAGAGGAGCGGACTACTTTTGAAGTCCAGAGAAAAGATCTTGAAAAACGGGTTCAAGATGCTGAAGGAGCACTTAACCCAGTTACTGAGGAATTGTCCGGGTTAAAGCGGCAAATTGACTTGATGACCTCTGCTATTTTTGGTAAGTATAATCTGAACTCCTGTCTATCTGTGTAACATGTGCCTTGTACCGGTTTAATTATTATTGTTTGTATGTAGGGCGCCGTGTCTCCCATCTTGGGGACGACTTGCGGAAAAAACTCAAAGCCTGCTACACCTTGGTCGAACAGTTGTACTCCGGAACACAAAGGATTATCAGTGCCACTTCATTTGGTAAACCGGCTCCTTCAACTATCCAAGATACTTTGAATAAGTTGTCCATTCTACCGGCTCGTCTTGAAGAAGTTAAGAAATCGGCAGCTCGAGGAGGTGCTCTTCTGGCCCTTACGAGGGCTAAAGCTTGGGTCCCGGACCTTGATCCGGAGGAGGTGCTAACCGGATTTCCTGATACCAAGGATGACGGTTCAGCCTTCAATAAAAAAGACCTTTATGCCCTGACAAAGGAGATGCGTCCCCTCGCCAGCAAGCTTGCGGTGGAATCTGACTTGTCCCGATATCATCCAGCATACGACCTGCAGAACGAGCGGGTGGAGCGACCGGTTTAAGATACTGTAAACTTAATTCCGCCGGTTCGTCCTCACACCTTTGCTCCTGATATTGATCCTGCTGAACTTATCAACGATGAAGTATATTTCCGTGCCTTGGCGAAGATTGATTGGCGTGCGCCGGACTTCCAACCGCTTCACGAAGATGAAGATGTTCCGGATCAAGACGGTGGCCAGCCATCTCAGCAAGGAGAAGCACAATATTGAATTCTATTGATGTAACCATGATTGTTATTCCATCAAACAATGCTTCCAACTATTGGGCTTTTTACGCCTTGTAATAGGTTTAGCTGAGACTTAATGTGCTTTGGTCCGACATTTTGTCTTTATGAAGTATTCATCCGTTGACCTGTTGCCTGATGCGGTTGCCTTCTTCTATTCACATAGAGAAAAATATCGAAAAATATGTCCTAGTGGCTTACCACTGGACGGGTTAATTTGTTCTCTTTAAAACATCAAGTGAACATACCTTTATCATAAAGATAACTTGTATATCTGATATTTGCGTAGCCAATATACTTTAAACCGGTCAGGACTTTAAAGTCACTTGATAAAGGTCTTCATGAATCCAAATATACACTCGAAATTCTTCGGTCCATCTTGATGATAAGTCCGGTTCATTTTGTTTCAGAAAGTTGTAACCTTTACCCGATACTCGGTCCGAGTTTTAAATAACGCCGGTTTACTTGGTCTGAGATACATGATCCAGATTTTCAATCTGATAGATATGTGGTCAACTTGTGTAGCTGTTCCACTCTTGTTGAAAACGTTACAGAACACCAAAACACCAAAAAAAACATGCAATTTTTTGCAAATAAGACCATGTAGTCGAGGCTTTTTCAAAGAGCTGCCAGGCTCAAAGCAAGGTTCAGCCAATCAATGGATGCGGGTACCATCCAAGGGGCCTAGCCAATCACTGAATGTGGATTATCCATCTTTCCAGAGGGCCGAAAGAACCGTATATAAAAACTGTTCCGATCACTGGGACGCGGATTGGCCGACACTCCCAGGGGGCCTAGCCAATCACTGAATGTGGATTATCCATCTTTTCAGAGGGCCGAAAGAATCGTATCTATTATTCCGATCACTGGGACGCGGATTGGCCGACACTCCCAGGGGGCCTCCAGGGTTCCTCCTGAACCGGTGGGTCAATCTAAACCAATCACTGAATGTGGTACTATCCAACTTTTCAGAGGGTTGAAAGAAAAAAAATTATTCCGATCACTGGGACGCGGATTGGCCGACACTCCCAGGGGGCCTCCAGGGTTCCTCCTGAACCGGTGGGTCAATCTAAACCAATCACTGAATGTGGACTTGTCCAACTTTTCAGAGGGTTGCAAGAATTATGAAACTTAATCCGATCACTGGGAGCGGATGATACCAACTCCCAGGGGGCCTCCAGGGTTCCTCCTGAACCGGTGGGTCAATGTAAACCAATCACTGAACGTGGACTTGTCCAACTGTTCAGAGGGTTGCAAGAATTATGAAACTTAATCCGATCACTGGGAGCGGATGATACCAACTCCCAGGGGGCCTCCAGGGTTCCTCCTGAACCTGTGGGTTTTGCTTTTTATGGAGTTTTCTCTTCTTGAACCGGATATGATCTCCTGTTCCCGAGAGTTCTATCGCTCCTTCACATACTCTGCAAAAATTAGTTTCTAAACCGGCCCACATTGAAATATGATATTTGATAGTAAACTGGTATGATTGCTTGTCACAAGATTTGTGTATATGGAAAAAGGGCTAAGCCCCCGGTTTACCGAGGGTGCCGGTTTATTCATTATTCATAATATATACATAGGATACATTGGAGCACATAGCTCAAGTATAGTATGGCCGTAAATGGGCGATGTTCCACGGCCTCCTCGTCTCCTCTTCTGATGTCCGTGAATCCTTGTGTTCTCGAATGTCCACCAAATAATATGAACCGTTGTGTAAATTCTTGCTGATCACAAAGGGACCTTCCCAGGGTGGGGATAGCTTGTGCATGTCTGTTTGATCTTGGATGAGCCGGAGTACCAAGTCACCCTCCTGGAATGTCCTTGTTCTAATCCGGCGGCTATGATATCTGCGCAGATCTTGCTGATAAATCGCCGACCTCGCTGCAGCCGTATCACGCTCTTCATCCAACCGGTCTAAACCATCCTGTCTTGACTCTTCGTTGATTGCTTCCACATAGGTCGTTATCCTTGGTGAATCATGACGGATATCACTTGGAAGAACTGCTTCTGCGCCGTAAACCATGAAGAAAGGCGTATAGCCTGTAGACCGGTTTGGTGTAGTATTAATACTCCAAAGGACAGATGGCAATTCTTCAACCCAACAACCTGGGGTCCTCTGCGAAGGTGTCATGAGTCGGGGTTTGATGCCTCGCAAAATCTCCTGATTCGCCCTTTCAGCCTGACCATTGGTCTGAGGATGAGCCACAGAAGATACATCTAATCGGATATGTTCTCTTTGACAGAATTCCTTCATTTCACCTTTAGAAAGATTAGTTCCATTGTCTGTGATGATGTTGTGTGGAAAGCCAAACCGGAATATCACCTTCTTGATGAATTTAACCGCAGTTGCTGCATCACACTTGCTTATAGGTTCCGCTTCAACCCACTTCGTAAACTTGTCTACTGCCACTAGTAGATGAGTTTTTTGATCTTGGGACCGTTTGAAAGGCCCAACCATGTCAAGCCCCCAAGTTGCAAAGGGCCAGGTTATCGGTATCATCCGGAGCTCCTGTGCCGGAACAAGAGCACGTCTTGAGAATTTCTGACAGGCATCACACTTCCGGACTAGATCTGCCGCATCTGCATGCGCAGTTAACCAATAGAAACCATGTCGGAATGCTTTAGCCACCAAGGACTTTGAACCGGCGTGATGACCACAATCCCCTTCATGAATCTCCCTTAGAATCTCGCAACCTTCCTCAGCTGAAACACATCGTTGAAATACGCCAGAAGTACTACGATGGTGCAGCTCTCCGTTTGCAATTGTCATGGACTTAGAACGCCGGATTATTTGTCGCGCTTCCTCTTCGTCCTCTGGTAACTCTCCTCGGCTTAGGTACGCCAAATAGGGTAACGTCCAATCCGGAATAATATGGAGCGCTGCAACTAACTGTGCCTCTGGGTCCGGCACAGCTAGGTCTTCCTCCGAAAGTACTTGAACCGAAGGACCGTGCAATTCATCCAAAAAGGTGTTTGGTGGCACCGGTTTACGCTGCGATCCTAGCCGGCTTAGAGCGTCAGCCGCTTCGTTCCTACGCCGGTCTATATGATCCACCTGGTATCCCTTGAAGTATCCTGCAACCGCTTCAACCTCTCGCCGATAAGCCGCCATGAGGGGATCTCTTGAATCCCACTTGCCAGAAACTTGATGTGCCACTAGATCTGAATCGCCCAGGCACTTAACCCGGCTCAAATTCATCTCCTTTGCCAGTCGCAAACCATGAAGTAGTGCTTCATATTCCGCTGCATTATTAGTACAAGGAAATAATAAGCGGAGGACATAACTGTGGGGACCCCGACTTAGAAGTCGAGATCACCGAATGCACGTGTACAGTGATCCCAGAGATCAATGCTCACTGAACACACAGAAGCTGAAATAACAAGAGTCTTACATCCATACAAATAGTCTTACACGAATTAAGGCCATTATGGCCAAGTCTTACATAGATAGAGCCTCACGGGCTGAATAGCAAATATCTCAAGTAGCGGAAGTCTTCGATAAAACGGGTAGAACCCATGCCATCTGCCTTAACCCTACAGGCATTCTGACTGGGACAGCGTCCTAGTTCGCATGGTCGTCTCCAAAGAACTCTTCCTCATAATCCTGCTCTTCCATGCCTGGCCAATTAGATAACCAGTGGCAAGCCAATGAGTACTTTGAATGTACTCGCAAGCAACCCATGATGTGGTTCAAGTAACAATGCAATTGAATAATAATGAACATTCTAGCAGGAGGCTAGAACAAAATGTTGTCATCAAGCTTATGCATCAATAACCTCGCGTAACCTCGAGAACAGGTTACCGACATCAACATGAATATAATTCATCTCAACTGAGTCAAGTCACCAGCTTGACTCATCACACACAATGTATCACCAAAGAAGTAAAATTCTGGACATAGTTTAAGTAGCACCACCCAACTGTCCATGACCGTGGACACGGCTATTCGAATAGTTTTACACTCTGCAGAGGTTGCGCACTTTACCCACAAGATCCGGGGAACTTCCGTGGCATCCACGACCCGCGGTACCTCAAGTACCCGGGGTAAGCACCCGATCATTACCTTTCCTTAGACGACACTAACATAGAGTCCACTCGTTGGCACACGGCCTTGGGGTACAAACAATAGATTACGGGACATGCCCTAATTCAATGTTTACGCGTACCCGAAGGGACCAACGGTGTGTCCGGTGCCCTGTAAAAAGAGTCATGGCCGTCTATCCAAGCATGACCCCGTCCCGGGAAAGACCTCAAGTCTTCCCGTCACTAGTAATGCGGGCACCATGCTAGTATCGATCTAAGTAATCAATAAAGCCCCGTCCCATAAGGGGTAGTGTGGTTGCACATGTTTGGTTGGGACGGTAGTCACACATAAATCTAATCCATCATTCCACCATGCACATGATATTACCGGCACATCACTTCTTTCTCAAGTGATGACCTAACACTTCATCACCCTCGGGCATTAGGGGCACCCGATGGGTTCATGCAAAGTTTCCACTACGGGGGTTCATATCACACATGCATCATATGAGCATCAAGACCAACTATCGCATGTCATCTAGCATGTAGCAAGATCAACAATAAAGCATGCATCATGTGGTGGTTCATCTAGGTTACCATCGTAACCCTAATCATCATGTATCGGAAACCAACGGGTTCCGAGGAACATGTGTATCATGGTCAAAGGGCTGCTTGCCTGGATTGGCTTGGTCTTCAAAGTCTTCTAGTCCTTCTCCTTCTTCTTCCACAGCAACTTCGTCAAATACGGGATCTATACGTCGCATAATAATAATGGAAAAATAAGAATACAAATAGAACAGAAAAACCAAAGTGCTCAGAAAAATGTCATCTCATTTTTGTAAAATACTAGAGGGTTTTCTAAGATGGGGAAAATCCTTGTTGGAGTTTTGGAGTTGCAGAATAGGATATATTGATTTTTGAACAGGAGTTATACTGCTCAAATTTGAACAGTACAGAAAAGTTCCATGGATTTGAATGAAAGTAGTACCATTAAATAGGTTGGAATATTACAAGATTTTAGGAGTTGGAATTATTTAATTTGGATCAATATTCTTTTCTGCATAAATGTTTAAAACATTAACAGAAAAGAAAAAGAGAAAAAGGGTCCTGTGCACTGGGCCAGAAGTGGCCACAGTGCTCGGCCCAAACGGCTCGGCCTGGCCGCACGGAGCCAGCGCGCGCGCACGTCAGGTTTCAAACCTGACGGGCGGGGCCCGTGGGTCAGTGGCTCAGAGGAGGGGAGAGAGGTGGGGGGATGACAGGCGGGGCCCGCCTGTCATCTCTAACCCCGCGGTCACGGCGGCGGCGAGCTCACCGGCGTCGACTCCGGCCACGGCGATGGCAACAGAGGCCAGGGACGGGTCCAGCGTCGTGTTGCGGTTGCAACGGTGGTGGTGCGGCACGGCGGGGAGCCCTGGTTCGCCGGCGACGAGGTGCGACGGCGGAGGCTCGTCAGAGGTCGGTTGCAGCGGCCGTTTCCGACTGCGGACAGAGGGGGAAAGAGAGGGGAAAGAGTCAGTGGCGTGCTGTGGTTCCGAAACGGGCGGAAGGAGCGGCCGGGGAGGCCTGTACCTCGAGATCGCCGGCGGCCCGACGCGGCGGAGCTCCGGTCGATCCCGAGCACTGGGGCGCTCCGGGGCTGATCTGAGGGTGCAGGAGGGGCTAGAGGAGAGCTGTGAGGCTGGTGATGGTGTTGGAAGGGCTCGGGGAGGCCTATTTATAGGGCCCCGACGAGGACCCGTGGTCCAGTGCGCCGGCGAGCTCCGGCTCGTCGCTACAGCGCACGGGAGGCTGCGGGAGTGAGTCAGGGGTGTTGCTGGACGAGTCCCACGCCCAGCTGAGGCAAGAGGAGGAGCGGGGGAGCAACAGGGATGCGCGCTCGTGTGGAGCAGAAGACTGGCCGAAGCGGGCGGCCGGTGCGCGTGCGGCGACGCTCACTGGAGGGCGCAGGAGGAGGGGGGACAGCGCCGGTGACGTTGCGGACGTCGAGGCGCCTCGACTGGCGCGAGGGGGAGGCTCGAGGTGGTCGGGGACCAACGATTGGCCCGAGCCAGCGTGTGAGCCGCACTGTTCACGCGCTCTGGAGCGCGCGTATGACTGGCATCAGCACGCTCTCGCCGGCTTGGTCCATTCCAGCGTGCCCAACAGTGTCTGGTGAGTAGAGGGAGTAGTAAAGAATTTCCCTAAGGCCTTGGATGCTCTGTGGTGTAGAGAGAGAGGGAGGGTGCTGGTAAAAATGGTGAAAGATGGGTGCACAGCAGGGTAAAGCTGGGGTTTCACTCCCCCAATCATGGAGATGAGGTGCTGGGGGAGTTACTGGGGTTTGCTAGTAACCCCATGAGTCTGTGGTAAAGAGCTGAGGCCATGGAGAAAAGTGAAAGTGGTAAAAGTAGAGGTTTTAAGATTTCTGCAGAAGGTGTTTGATCATGGTTTGATCAAGTAAATGAGATCCAATTGACATGGCACTTTACAGGGTTGAAAGACATGAGAAAATAGGGTGCTTCACCAAATTTGGCCTTATTTGGAGAAACTAGCCAATGTAACTTTGGTGAACCCTAGAAATCAACAGAAACAGTTTCATCTTGATTGAGTCAAGCTAATCATCTCCCCTTGATGCACCACTTGGTGTAGCATCATCATTTGGGGTATTGATCATGCTCACAAAGTTTGAGGCTCCAGATAAAAAGTTGGTAATGTAAAGTTGTTCAAATTTGCATTTGAACAGAAAGGGTTTTGAGGTGATCTGATCAAGTTGCTCTATTCGAAATCTTGTGCCATTTGGTCTAGGTGCCTTATTAGGCTATCCTAGCATGTGCACCAAGTTTGAGAGCATTTGGACAAGTTTGGCAATGTAGAGTTGCTCAAACTTCAAATATGGACAGAATGGTTATGAAGGGGTTTGAGGAGGTTTCCTTGATCTCCAATGCATGAGGCTTTGCAAGATCATCAAATATGTCACATGTGACATGATAGAATTTCCCTGGAATTTTTGGAGAAAAATTCCTTTGTAAATATTTCAAAAGCTTGAAATATCCAGAAAGGGTTTTAGAGGGTTTAGCCCAATATTTTGAACATGACCAAGTGTTGAAACTCTTATATATGGACAATATATGTCCTCTGAGTCTCTCTGAATTTTGGCAAATATTTTTGAAACAGTTAAATAATTTTCCCCTATTAAAGACCATGTCTGGCCTTAAGAAAAGCCTTTTAAATAAAATAGGAAAATAACTTTTAAAATTATACCTTTGTGGTTTATGGGAGTCCTATGACTACTAGGTCTCAAATAAACCTTTTGAAAAAGTTTTCACACCCTTAATCAAGTACTTGCAGTGCAAATCTCAATTCAGGGGTTTTTGGAAAACTAAATTTATAAAATACTTTTTGGCCAAATTAATTTTATAAGAAAATACTATACTGCTATATAACACTTGGCATGATCATTGGGCAGAAGTTTTGGATAAGGAGATGAAATCTACAAGAGGTCATAGTTGACTTTAATGAGCACATGAAAAAGCAATTGAAGAAAACTCAATTCCAAATAAAAGCCAAATGATGCTAAAAATTTTTGCTGGTCCAAATTTTCATGCTTCAAAGTTACAAATAACATGTTACAAAATGCAGGGTGTGACAGACCTACCCCCCTTACAAGAATCTCATCCCCGAGATTCCTAAACTAGGGCTTAAAAGAGGTCGGGAAACTCGGATCTAAGATAGTCTTCTCGTTCCCAGGTTGCTTCTCCTTCGGTGTGGTTGCTCCACTGGACCTTGAAGTACTTGATGGTACGGCTCCGCGTACGTCGTTCTGCTTCGTCCAGAATACGAATGGGCTTCTCGCGGTAGGTCAAATCAGGCTGCAGATCAATGGCTTGGTGATCCACATCCTTGTAGAGACTGGGCTTGTCTGGAACTTGGAGACATTTCCGGAGTTGTGACACATGGAACACATTGTGCACATCGGATAGCTCAGGTGGTAGTTCCAACTGATAAGCCACTTCTCCTCGTCGTGCAGTGATCTCAAAGGGTCCAATGAACCTTGGTGCGAGCTTCCCCTTGACATGGAAACGCTTGGTTCCCTTCAGAGGAGTCACCCGCAGGTACACATGGTCCCCAACATGGAAACTCATGTCTCGGCGTCGAGTGTCAGCATAACTCTTTTGCCTTGACTTGGCTGCCTTTAATCGCTCTCTGACTAGTTGGACTTGCTCTTCTGCTGCGCGGAGAACATCTGGTCCAAAGACTAGTCCTTCTCCAGTCTCTGACCAGTTGAGGGGTGTGCGACATCTGCGTCCGTACAATGCCTCAAATGGTGCCATCTGAAGGCTTGACTGGTAACTGTTGTTATAGGAGAACTCGGCAAAAGGGAGACAGTCTTCCCACTTGGCTCCATATGCCAGGACACAGGCTCGGAGCATGTCTTCGAGAATCTGATTGACTCGCTCAGTTTGACCTTCGGTCTGTGGGTGGAAAGCTGTGCTGAAAGACAACTTGGTTCCCAAGGCTTCTTGGAACTTCTTCCAGAACCTTGAGGTGAACTGGGTTCCTCGATCTGACACAATCTCCTTGGGAACACCGTGAAGACTTACGATTCGGTCGATGTAGAGAGCTGCCAGCCGGTTGCCATCATAAGTGGTCTTGACAGGAATGAAATGAGCTACCTTGGTCAAATGATCGACTATGACCCAGATAGAGTCATGTCCTCTATTTGACCTTGGTAATCCAGTGACGAAGTCCATTCCGACTTTGTCCCACTTCCACTCAGGAACCTTGAGTGGTTGAAGCAATCCAGCGGGTCGCTGATATTCAGCCTTGACCTTTTGGCACACATCACACTTTGCAACATAGGTTGCAATCTCTCTCTTCATACCGTGCCACCAGAATCGTGCCTTCAAGTCTTGGTACATCTTGGTTCCTCCGGGGTGGATGGAATACGGGGTGTCGTGGGCTTCTTGCACAATCAGCGTCTTCAACTCGGGGCTGTTTGGTACGCAGAGACGACCTTTGTACCAAACAATCCCGTGCTCGTCTTCAGAGAATCCTGGGGCCTTGCCCATCTTCATCTTCCTCTTGATACCTTCAATGCTTGCGTGTCCATCTTGAGCCTTCTTGACGTCGTCCATCAGGGTTGGTCTGACTTCCAAATGATCCAGAAATCCGGGGGTGACCAATTCCAAACTGAATTGTTCGATCTCCTTAAACAAGGCTGGCTGTCTTTCTCGAATAGTGACATTCAAAGTGCAAGCCTTCCTGCTTAAGGCATCGGCCACCACGTTGGCCTTCCCAGGGTGATACTGAACACTGAGGTCATAATCCTTGATGAGTTCCAACCATCTCCGCTGCCTCATGTTCAACTCTTTTTGGGTGAAAATATACTTCAGACTTTTGTGGTCTGTGTAAATCTCACACCGTTTCCCTAGGAGGTAATGCCGCCATGTCTTCAAGGCATGAACTACTGCCGCTAGCTCAAGATCGTGAGTAGCGTAGTTCTCCTCATGAGGTCGTAGCTGCCTGGAGAGGTATGCTATGACGCGGCCTTCTTGCATCAGAACGCTTCCCAATCCGGTTCGAGAGGCATCACAATATATCACGAACTCCTTGTGAATATCAGGTGTTGCCAGAACTGGGGCGGTGGTCAATCTCTTCTTGAGCTCTTGGAAGCTCTCTTCGCATTTTGGCGTCCACTCGAACTTCTTGTCCTTCTTGAGGAGCTGAGTCATTGGTCGTGCAATGCTAGAGAATCCTTCCACGAACTTGCGGTAATAGCCCGCCAATCCGAGGAAGCTTCTGACTTCCTTGACGGTCGTTGGAGATTGCCATTGGGTCACAGCTTCGACTTTTGCAGGATCAACTGATAATCCTTCTTCGGTCAAGACATGACCTAAGAATCCAACTTTGTGCAGCCAAAACTCGCACTTGCTGAACTTGGCATACAGTTGGTGCTCACGAAGCTTGTCTAGGACCATCCTCAGATGTTGCTCATGTTCTTCCTCCGACTTCGAGAACACAAGGATGTCATCAATGAAGACAACAACGAACTTATCCAAATATTCCATGAAGACTTTATTCATGAGATACATGAAGTAAGCTGGGGCATTGGTTAACCCAAAAGACATGACCGTGCACTCGTACAGGCCATATCTGGTTACGAATGCCGTCTTCGGAATATCTTGGGGTCTGATCTTCAGCTGGTAATACCCAGATCTGAGGTCGATCTTGGAGAATACCTTGGCTCCGCTGAGTTGATCAAACAGATCTTCGATCTTGGGAAGTGGGTACTTGTTCTTGATTGTAACTTCATTGAGGGAACGATAGTCAATGCATAAGCGGATGGTACCGTCCCTCTTTGCCACAAACAGAACAGGAGATCCCCAAGGGGAGGCACTCGGGCGGATAAATCCTTTCCTTAGCTGCTCTTCTAACTGCTTCTTCAACTCGGCTAATTCTTCCGTCCCCATTCTATAAGGCTTCTTATAGATGGGTCCTGCTCCGGGCATGAGCTCGATGATGAACTCAATGTCACGGTCAGGGGGCATTCCCGGTAGTTCATCCGGAAAGACATCAGGATACTCACATACCACCGGTACTTGGTCTAGCCCAACTTCAGACAGACAGTTGATTTTAGCGGCTTGAGCGGAAGAGGAGTTGGGGGCAAACTTGACTTCTACACCTTGGTCATTAGTCACAGTGACTGTCCGATTGGCACAGTCTAACAAGCCTTGGTGCTTGCTGAGCCAATTCATACCTAGGATCACATCCAAGCCTTGCGATCTCAGGACGATAAGGTCTGCTAGGAAGTCTACACCGTTAATGGTAATACCGACTCCTTTACAGCCTATCTTGGCTCTCATCTCGGCTCCGGGGGTTTGTACCACCATAGGGTTATTCAGGGGTGTAGGGGTCATGCCACTTTTTAACGCAAATCTCTGAGTGACAAATGAATGCGTTGCTCCAGAATCAAACAAGACAGTTGCAGGTGCTGAGTTGACAAGGAACGTACCCAGCACGACGTCCGGGTCTTCCTGGGCTTCTTCAGCAGTGACGTGATTCACACGCCCCTTCCCATAGTTCGGTGGATTGCAAGGAGCTGGGTTCCTTGGTGGCATTCCACGGCCTTGTCCCTGGTTCTGCGCATTGGGGTGCGGGGCATCAGGCTTCTTGTTGGGGCACACCCTGGAGATGTGTCCGGGCTGACCACACCCAAAACAAGTGACTTGATTTGGAGTGTTGATCTTGTTGCCACCATTGGTATTGGGGTTGAAAGCTGGCCTGGGGTTGGCATACTGCTGAGGCTGAGGATTGGCACGAGGTGCAGGAGCTCTTGGCTGCTGATAGGTTGGCTTGGCCGGGGCTGACTGCCACGGACGAGGCTTTTGGTTGCTGGAACTTCCCTTACTGATCAACTTGCGTTTGCGAGTGTCTTCCAAAGCACGCCACTTGTCTTCAAGCATAAGTGCCTTGTTCACCAGGTCAGGGAAAGATGGGCAGTCGCACACGACAAGCGAATATTGCAGAGTCTGATTAAGGCCTTCCATGAAGCGCTCCCTTTTGGCAGCATCAGTGCTGACATCCTCAGGGGCATACCTTGACAGAATACTGAACTTCTGCATGTACTCCTTGACAGTGCCACTTCCTTGCTTCAGGGCTCGGAACTCGCGCTTTTTGATAGCCATGACTCCAGAAGGAATGTGGGCCTTGCGGAATTCTGCCTTGAAGTTAACCCAAGTGATGTCTTGTTCAGCATGCATGACCTTGAATCCATCCCACCAAGCTCTTGCGGTTCCCCCGAGGCAGTGGGCTGCATAAGCCACCTTCTCGCGATCTTCGGTGCATCCGACTAGTTCCAGAATCTCCTCAATGGAACGGACCCAGTCATCAGCATCCAGGGGTTCAGCAGTCTCGATGAAGGTTGGTGGTGCATGCTTCTTGAACTCTGCCAACGTGGAACGTCCATTGCCATTCCCCGCCGGTTGGCGGTTGTTGGCAACAGCTTGAGCAATCAGCTGAAGAGCTGCAGTGTTGGCTTGGCGTTCCTCTCGGAAAGCTTGGAGAAGCTGAGCCATGTCCATGCTTGGAGGAGGTGGTGGTGGAGCTTGGTCGTGGTCTGCCTCTGGCTGAGAGGATGCTCCGGCTTCGGGCTGCTGGGTAGAGGTACCAGTACGAGTTACAACAGGCATCCTGTTGGAGCGGTAAAAGGTCTCATGACTCGGAAGAGGAAAAGCAGATAGATAGGTGCCTAGTAAGGGGGTGGGTGTGACACTAAATCATGCAAGGGCCGAGAGGCCAAAACACATTCATTAAAAATCCAGATGGGTGACGTAGTCGTTTACACCTTCCCGAGGGAAGAATACGACATACATCACAACAAAAGCAAATGCTAGATGGTTTCATATGAATCATACAAGGACTCGACTGCGCATAGGGGTTACACGACCTATCCTACCGTAGGGGTTACAACGGGCATATCCGAGTAGCGAATAATGCCTAAGCGGCGGAATGCTCGGTCGCGTATTCCGGCTCTTCTGGGTGTTCCTCCTTGTCTTCATCTGACTGAGCTCCCTTATCGCTTGAGGGAGTGGGGGAGTGGAGGAGTTGGATGCGACGGTGCTTCGACGGTGGTGCAGGGAAAAGCTTGCGATATTCCCTTGCGGTCATCCGGCGTCGCCGAGGTGGTTCTTCCCCCTTGGAAGACACATCCTCGGAGGGCCTTCCGCCTCGATATGCGATAGCAGATTGTCCAGAAGGTGCTCCTTCCTTCTTAATCCTGTTTGCCTTCTCTTGAGCTCGACGAAGAAGTGCCTTGGTCTTGTAAAGTTCTTCTCGAAGCTTCATTGATTCCGAGGCCAAGTCTTGTGCCAAGCTGTCGGCACATAGACTGAAGTAGGTCTGGAACCGAAGCGAGAGTCCATCCTTCAGTGGAGGGGCTAGTGCGCTGCTTTCTTCGTCTCCTTCCTTCCGGTAAGGTAAGAAGCGAGTTGCCATCTTGGCGGCCATCTCCGGAAGAAGCTCGCGGAGACGGGTTAGTGCCTTGAGTGCAGCAGCCTCGGCAGCGAGTGGTAGTGTTGTCATCTGGGGTCCCTCAAAGAACCAACTTGTGGGAGGATCGTTTGCCTTCACAATCACTTCCACGTGGTACTCCACCTCAGTATCACTCACCCAATGCTCGTGGTAGGTGAGGATGGGTGCTCGGTGGAACTGACACTCCTGGAGGCTATCCTCGAGAAGTAGGGGAAACCCAGTGGTCAGGTGCTCTTCGGGAACAGCGGCCATCTACAAGGTGGAATAGGAGGGGTTAATAAGCTGAGGAAATCTCAGGTTTAGAAAAGAAGAGAGGTTCAGAAGGTTTTGAAAAAGGGGTCTCAACTAACTAACGCCCATGCTAACTAAGGCTTCCTACAGTCAGGATGGCTCTGATACCAGCTCTGTGGGGACCCCGACTTAGAAGTCGAGATCACCGAATGCACGTGTACAGTGATCCCAGAGATCAATGCTCACTGAACACACAGAAGCTGAAATAACAAGAGTCTTACATCCATACAAATAGTCTTACACGAATTAGGGCCATTATGGCCAAGTCTTACATAGATAGAGCCTCACGGGCTGAATAGCAAATATCTCAAGTAGCGGAAGTCTTCGATAAAACGGGTAGAACCCATGCCATCTGCCTTAACCCTACAGGCATTCTGACTGGGATAGCGTCCTAGTTCGCATGGTCGTCTCCAAAGAACTCTTCCTCATAATCCTGCTCTTCCATGCCTGGCCAATTAAATAACCAGTGGCAAGCCAATGAGTACTTTGAATGTACTCGCAAGCAACCCATGATGTGGTTCAAGTAGCAATGCAATTGAATAATAATGAACAAACTAGCAGGAGGCTAGAACAATATGCTATCATCAAGTTATGCATCCATAACCTCGTGTAACCTCGAGAACAGGTTACCGACATCAACATGAATATAATTCATCTCACTGAGTCAAGTCACCATCTTGACTCATCACACACAATGTATCACCAAAGAAGTAAAATTCTGGACATAGTTTAAGTAGCACCACCCAACTGTCCATGACCGTGGACACGGCTATTCGAATAGTTTTACACTCTGCAGAGGTTGCGCACTTTACCCACAAGATCCGGGGAACTTCCGTGTCATCCACGACCCGCGGTACCTCAAGTACCCGGGGTAAGCACCCGGTCATTACCTTTCCTTAGACGACACTAACATAGAGTCCACTCGTTGGCACACGGCCCTCGGGTACAAACAATAGATCACGGGACATGCCCTAATTCAATGTTTACGCGTACCCGAAGGGACCAACGGTGTGTCCGGTGCCCTGTAAAAACAGTCATGGCCGTCTATCCAAGCACGACCCCGTCCCGGGAAAGACCTCAAGTCTTCCCGTCACTAGTAATGCGGGCACCATGCTAGTATCGATCTAAGTAATCAATAAAGCCCCGTCCCATAAGGGGTAGTGTGGTTGCACATGTTTGGTTGGGACGGTAGTCACACATAAATCTAATCCATCATTCCACCATGCACATGATATTACCGGCACATCACTTCTTTCTCAAGTGATGACCTAACACTTCATCACCCTCGGGCATTAGGGGCACCCGATGGGTTCATGCAAAGTTTCCACTACGGGGGTTCATATCACACATGCATCATATGAGCATCAAGACCAACTATCGCATGTCATCTAGCATGTAGCAAGATCAACAATAAAGCATGCATCATGTGGTGGTTCATCTAGGTTACCATCGTAACCCTAATCATCATGTATCGGAAACCAACGGGTTCCGAGGAACAAGTGTATCATGGTCAAAGGGCTGCTTGCCTGGATTGGCTTGGTCTTCAAAGTCTTCTAGTCCTTCTCCTTCTTCTTCCACAGCAACTTCGTCAAATACGGGATCTATACGTCGCATAATAATAACGGAAAAATAAGAATACAAATAGAACAGAAAAACCAAAGTGCTCAGAAAAATGTCATCTCATTTTTGTAAAATACTAGAGGGTTTTCTAAGATGGGGAAAATCCTTGTTGGAGTTTTGGAGTTGCAGAATAGGATATATTGATTTTTGAACAGGAGTTATACTGCTCAAATTTGAACAGTACAGAAAAGTTCCATGGATTTGAATGAAAGTAGTACCATTAAATAGGTTGGAATATTACAAGATTTTAGGAGTTGGAATTATTTAATTTGGATCAATATTCTTTTCTGCATAAATGTTTAAAACATTAACAGAAAAGAAAAAGAGAAAAAGGGTCCTGTGCACTGGGCCAGAAGTGGCCACAGTGCTCGGCCCAAACGGCTCGGCCTGGCCGCACGGAGCCAGCGCGCGCGCACGTCAGGTTTCAAACCTGACGGGCGGGGCCCGTGGGTCAGTGGCTCAGAGGAGGGGAGAGAGGTGGGGGGATGACAGGCGGGGCCTGCCTGTCATCTCTAACCCCGCGGTCACGGCGGCGGCGAGCTCACCGGCGTCGACTCCGGCCACGGCGATGGCAACAGAGGCCAGGGACGGGTCCAGCGTCGTGTTGCGGTTGCAACGGTGGTGGTGCGGCACGGCGGGGAGCCCTGGTTCGCCGGCGACGAGGTGCGACGGCGGAGGCTCGTCGGAGGTCGGTTGCAGCGGCCGTTTCCGACTGCGGACAGAGGGGGAAAGAGAGGGGAAAGAGTCAGTGGCGTGCTGCGGTTCCGAAACGGGCAGAAGGAGCGGCCGGGGAGGCCTGTACCTCGAGATCGCCGGCGGCCCGACGCGGCGGAGCTCCGGTCGATCCCGAGCACTGGGGCGCTCCGGGGCTGATCTGAGGGTGCAGGAGGGGCTAGAGGAGAGCTGTGAGGCTGGTGATGGTGTTGGAAGGGCTCGGGGAGGCCTATTTATAGGGCCCCGACGAGGACCCGTGGTCCAGTGCGCCGGCGAGCTCCGGCTCGTCGCTACAGCGCACGGGAGGCTGCGGGAGTGAGTCGGGGGTGTTGCTGGACGAGTCCCACGCCCAGCTGAGGCAAGAGGAGGAGCGGGGGAGCAACAGGGATGCGCGCGCGTGTGGAGCAGAAGACTGGCCGAAGCGGGCGGCCGGTGCGCGTGCGGCGACGCTCACTGGAGGGCGCAGGAGGAGGGGGGACAGCGCCGGTGACGTTGCGGACGTCGAGGCACCTCGACTGGCGCGAGGGGGAGGCTCGAGGTGGTCGGGGACCAACGATTGGCCCGAGCCAGCGTGTGAGCCGCACTGTTTACGCGCTCTGGAGCGCGCGTATGGCTGGCATCAGCACGCTCTCGCCGGCTTGGTCCATTCCAGCGTGCCCAACAGTGTCTGGTGAGTAGAGGGAGTAGTAAAGAATTGCCCTAAGGCCTTGGATGCTCTGTGGTGTAGAGAGAGAGGGAGGGTGCTGGTAAAAATGGTGAAAGATGGGTGCACAGCAGGGTAAAGCTGGGGTTTCACCCCCCCCCCCCAATCATGGAGATGAGGTGCTGGGGGAGTTACCGGGGTTTGCTAGTAACCCCATGAGTCTGTGGTAAAGAGCTGAGGCCATGGAGAAAAGTGAAAGTGGTAAAAGTAGAGGTTTTAAGATTTCTGCAGAAGGTGTTTGATCATGGTTTGATCAAGTAAATGAGATCCAATTGACATGGCACTTTACAGGGTTGAAAGACATGAGAAAATAGGGTGCGTCACCAAATTTGGCCTTATTTGGAGAAACTAGCCAATGTAACTTTGGTGAACCCTAGAAATCAACAGAAACAGTTTCATCTTGATTGAGTCAAGCTAATCATCTCCCCTTGATGCACCACTTGGTGTAGCATCATCATTTGGGGTATTGATCATGCTCACAAAGTTTGAGGCTCCAGATAAAAAGTTGGTAATGTAAAGTTGTTCAAATTTGCATTTGAACAGAAAGGGTTTTGAGGTGATCTGATCAAGTTGCTCTATTCCAAATCTTGTGCCATTTGGTCTAGGTGCCTTATTAGGCTATCCTAGCATGTGCACCAAGTTTGAGAGCATTTGGACAAGTTTGGCAATGTAGAGTTGCTCAAACTTCAAATATGGACAGAATGGTTATGAAGGGGTTTGAGGAGGTTTCCTTGATCTCCAATGCATGAGGCTTTGCAAGATCATCAAATATGTCACATGTGACATGATAGAATTTCCCTGGAATTTTTGGAGAAAAATTCCTTTGTAAATATTTCAAAAGCTTGAAATATCCAGAAAGGGTTTTAGAGGGTTTAGCCCAATATTTTGAACATGACCAAGTGTTGAAACTCTTATATATGGACAATATATGTCCTCTGAGTCTCTCTGAATTTTGGCAAATATTTTTGAAACAGTTAAATAATTTTCCCCTATTAAAGACCATTTCTGGCCTTAAGAAAAGCCTTTTAAATAAAATAGGAAAATAACTTTTAAAATTATACCTTTGTGGTTTATGGGAGTCCTATGACTACTAGGTCTCAAATAAACCTTTTGAAAAAGTTTTCACACCCTTAATCAAGTACTTGCAGTGCAAATCTCAATTCAGGGGTTTTTGGAAAACTAAATTTATAAAATACTTTTTGGCCAAATTAATTTTATAAGAAAATACTATACTGCTATATAACACTTGGCATGATCATTGGGCAGAAGTTTTGGATAAGGAGATGAAATCTACAAGAGGTCATAGTTGACTTTAATGAGCACATGAAAAAGCAATTGAAGAAAACTCAATTCCAAATAAAAGCCAAATGATGCTAAAAATTTTTGCTGGTCCAAATTTTCATGCTTCAAAGTTACAAATAACATGTTACAAAATGCAGGGTGTGACAATAACAAAATTTATCACCTCTGGGGGAAGTTAACACAACTCCAGCCCCCGAGCCCTCCAACTGTTTTGAACCGTCAAAGTGAATCGTCCAATAAGTAAGATTCGGCTTCTCCTCAGGAGTCTGCAACTCTGTCCAGTCATTGATGAAGTCGACCAATGCCTGAGATTTTATAGCAGTACGCGGTACATACTTCAACTCATGCAGACTGAGCTCAATGGCCCACTTGGCTACCCTGCCTGTAGCTTCCCTGTTCTGGATTATATCTCCCAACGGAGCTGAACTAACCACAGTTATTGGATGCCCTTAGAAGTAGTGCTTCAGTTTCCGGTTTGCCATGAACACCCCATAGACCAACTTCTGCCAATGCGGGTACCTTTGTTTAGACTCAATGAGTACTTCACTCACATAATAAACCGGGCGCTGAACCGGATGTTCCTTCCCTGCCTCCTTGCGCTCAACCACAATCGCAACGCTGACTGCCCGTGTATTTGCAGCAACATATAACAGCAAAGGCTCCTTATCAATGGGAGCAGCTAAAACCGGTGGTTTTGCTAGTTGCTGTTTCAGATTCTCAAACGCTGTATTTGCCTCATCACTCCAAATGAACCGGTCCGTTTTCCTCAACATTTGATAAAGCGGGATCGCGTTCTCTCCCAAGCGACTGATGAACCGGCTTAGCGCCGTGATCCGACCAGCTATGCGCTGAACATCATTGATGCAAACCGGTTTTGTCAAAGATGTGATGGCTTTGATCTTCTCTGGGTTGGCTTCTATTCCTCTGTTCGAGACCAAGAATCCCAGAAGCTTACCAGCCGGAACACCAAAAGCACATTTTTCCGGATTAAGCATCATCCTGTAAGCTCGAAGATTATCAAAGGTTTCTTTGAGGTCCTCTATCATTGTTCTTTCTTCCTTTGATTTGACCACAATGTCATCCACATAAGCATGCACGTTCCTCCCTATCTGCCCTTTTAAACAATTCTGAACGCAACGTTGATAAGTTGCCTGTGCACACTTGAGCCCAAAGGGCATAGATACATAGCAAAAAGCACCAAAAGGAGTTATGAAAGCTGTCTTCTCTTGGTCTTCAACTGCCATTTTGATCTGGTGATACCCTGAATATGCATCCAGGAAACTCAGCCGCTCACACCCTGCCGTTGCGTCGATAATCTGATCAATGCGAGGTAAAGCAAAAGGATCAGTTGGGCAAGCTTTATTGAGGTCTGTGTAGTCCACACACATCCTCCACTTCCCATTCTTCTTTAAAACCAGCACCGGATTAGCCAACCATTCCGGATGAAAAACTTCCACTATGAACCTTGCCGCCAAAAGTCTGGCCACTTCCTCTCCTATAGCCTTGCGCCTCTCTTCATTGAAGCGGCGCAGATACTGTTTTACCGGTTTAAACTTCGGATCAATATTCAACTTGTGCTCAGCGAGTTCCCTCGGTATACCTGGCATGTCAGAAGGTTTCCATGCAAAGATATCCCGGTTCTCACGGATGAACTCGATGAGCGCGCTTTCCTATTTGGGATCAAGGTTAGCACTGATGGTGAACTGTTTAGACGAGTCTCCAGGTATAAAATCAATCTGCTTAGTTTCTTCCGCTGACTTGAACTTCAATGCCGGATCATGCTCGGTCGTTGGTTTCTTCAGCGGAGTCATATCTGCCGGATCAACATTATCTTTATAAAATTTTAACTCTTCCGTGGCACACACCGCTTCTGCATAAGCTGCATCACCTTCCTCACATTCCACCGCTATCTTGCGACTGCCATGAATCGTGATCGTGCCTTTATGACCCGGCATCTTAAGCTGCAAGTAAACATAACATGGCCTAGCCATAAATTTAGCATACACCGTCCTTCCAAACAGAGCATGATATGGACTTTTAATTTTGACAACTTCAAAAGTATCCGATCTGGAATCATACTCATCTCCAAATGTAACTTCCAAGTCGATCTTACCAACTGGATAAGCTGACTTACCTGGGACCACCCCGTGAAACACTGTGTTTGACGTTCTTAACTTTTTATCTGTCAAACCCATACGACGGAAAGTCTCGTAATATAGTATGTTGATACTGCTACCCCCGTCCATGAGGACTTTAGTAAACTTGTATCCTCCCACCTGAGGTGCTACCACCAAGGCTAAATGTCCCGGATTATCTACCCGTAATGGGTGGTCCTCTCTGCTCCATACAATGGGCTGCTCCGACCATCGGAGAAATTGTGGTGTCGCCGGTTCTACTGCATTAACAGTCCGCCTCAAAACCTTCTGGTCTCTCTTACATAAACTCGTGGTGAAAACATGATATTGACCGCTGCTCAACTCCTTCGGATTACTCTGGTATCCGGATTGCTGCTGTTGTTGCGGACGCTGTTGCTGCTGGCTTCCTTGATTATTATAACTCCCTTGGCCCTGCTGCTGATTATTCTGACCATTGTAACCACCTTGATGATGTGATTGATTCCCCTGACCATTGTAATTCCCTTGACAATTTTGGCCGCCTGGCCGGGGTTGATAACCGCCGTTATTGTCCCTATATCCTGATCCGGAATTGTTCCCCTGATGACCCGAACTATAAAATCCTGGCCCTGAACCGCCGTGCGGGGGCTGGCTAGGAGGATTAAAACGGCCGTTCACTGCCTTCATAAGGGGTATGCATTCTCTCATAGTGTGCCTTGCCATCCTCCCCCTTCCGCTATGCTTTGGACAGGGTCGATCCAAATCCTGCTCCCAGCCCGGAGCTCCTCCGCCGGTTTGGAGAGCGGAACCCTCCGGATTAACCTGAAAACCGCCTTGAACTTGAGTATTAGCCACAAAATCGGAACTACCTTCTGCCTTCCGTTTACCCAAAAAGCTTGAAGTAACCGGATTAACCGGCGCCGGTTTACCAGACTTGCCGGCCTTCCCCGCTTTATCTCCTTCTGCTTCCGGATACTTTGTATTATCCGAGTCTCCGTATTTCACCAGGGCACTCATTAAAGTCCCCATGTCATTGCAGTCCCTTTTAAGCCGTCCGAGCTTTAATTTTAAAGATTCAAACCGGCAATTGTTTTCCAACGTCACTATCGCAGTACTAGGATTAATACCATTCGAAGAGTGTAAGATCTCTGCCACTCTGCGTACCCAAGCTGCTGTAGACTCCTGCTCTCCTTGCACACAGGCTGCTAAATCTATCACCGACATCGGTTGCTTGCATGTATCCTTGAAGTTTTTGATGAACTGACTGCGCAGTTCTCCCCATGACCCGATAGAATTCGGTGGTAGCGCCTTTAACCAGGTCCGGGCCGTGCCCTCAAGCATCATAGTGAAATATTTGGCACAAGCCGATTCATCCACGTCCAGCATCTCCATGGCCATCTCATAACTTTCCACCCAAGCTTCGGGCGGTAAATCGGCTGTGTAATTAGGTACCTTGCGAGGTCCTCCTTGGGCAACTTAATAGTCCGTAGAGCGGGGACAAGACATTGTACCCCGAAGGAACTCGTTGTAGTTCATGTTCCTGTAGTGGCTGTGTGAACCAGCGTCGATTGACGAATTTCCTCCCTGGCCTCCGATCTAGGCCGGTTTAGGTCTGGGGCTGGCATCTCCGCCCTTGCCGGATTATCCTGCCTGCGCTGATGCCTCTTGCGCTCACTGCTAGATACCTCTGGCTCCTCCCAATGCCTAGAATAACTTCGGTTGGGACGTGGTGTTGAATGTAACCTTTCCCTGCTATGAGAGTACGCTTGCTGCTGCATTAATGCAGTATTAAGTAGCTTCTGGACCCTGCGTGCCTCTATCGCCACCGGGGACGTTTCTTCCGCAGGTAAAGCGGCCAACCATGCCGCCGCTGCAGCTATGTTATCCAAAGGGTTTGAATAGTGCCCTGGAGGGATAGGAACATAAGGTGCCGTTGTAATCCGACGCTCCTGCTCTGCGGCGGGCTGTTGATCCGGCTCATCCCGAGCCGGGGGTGTTCTCCGGTTTAAGGCCGGATTATTACTGGCCCCAGCCCCAGGAGTCCTGAACAAATTCGCGGATTCGTAACCCGGCGGTATGCGGGACCGATACTTTCGCCCCCTTACTCCTTCCACAGAAGCCTGCTCCATCCTCAGATAAAAGGCTTGATCATCCAACTCCGCTTGCCTTGTTGCTATCATCTCTCTTTCTGCCTTTAAGTCCTCCTTTAACCGATCGATCCGACCTTTCAACTGAAGAAGCTCTGCATCATGATGTGCTTTGTCTGCTGGAGCTACATCTGCCACTGCTTTAGCTGTGAACTCCTCGATCAAGGTGGATAGAACTTCAGTAAGGGAGGGATTTGAACCGCTTCCCCCTGCACCAGCTTCCGCTGTCGTTCCGTTCATCGGGGGCTGTGATCCGGCCATGAAGACCGCCACCCGGTTTGGCGGGTCAAAGGGGCCCGGAATACTGTTTCCATCGGACTCGCCCTCAGACTGGCCGTCCCGCAACTGATACAGAGATTCAGTCTCCCCGGATGAAGATTCGTCATCTGAATAGACGATTGTCGCACCATCAGATTCCGATCCGTTCTCGGCTCGACCTCCGTGGATTGCTCCAACGAACACATGCTTCATGGCGAGCTGAACCCGGGCCGATCTCGCACGCTGAGCCGGCTCGACGATGTTGGGGAAGATATCCGGCTCAGGTCCCGGTTCACCAATTTTGCCGATGAAGACTTGGATGCTGCCGAAGGGGACCCGGTACCCGTATTCGATCGAATCGGCCTCCGGTCCCCAACCCGCGTCGTCGATGTAGATCCGGCCGCGACGACTCTTGGTCATCCGGCCGACTGCGTAACCCTTTAGCCCTTCGAAGCCGCCATTCAAGAACTCGAAACCATCGTGCGCAGGCCCCACGGTGGGCGCCAACTGTCGTGGAAATAACACGGCAGATGTCCGGTTTAACGGACTTGATGATGGAACCGTCGCACGGGTTAGCTTGAAAGGATTCATGGCACACAAAGGACACAGAGGATTTATACTAGTTCGGCCCCTTCAGAGAAGGTAAAAGCCTACGTCTAGTTGGTTTGGTATTGCTTGGGCGTCGGTTTACAGGGAGCGGATTCGCTTTGCCTGTGTCTCGACGGGTTGATTGTTGCCTGTCCTTGAATCGTCCAGGCCGTCCCTTTATATAGTGGCAACGCCTGATCCGGTTTACAGAATCCCGAGGCCGGCTCATACTTGTGTCCGCCTCGGTCTCTGTCTTCTCTTTCTTATCTCTCAAGTTACATCTCTTGGCGGTTTACAAACCATACTCCTATACATGGGCCTTGAAATCTCATGGGCCGTAGTCTCTACTAAAATATTAAAACCAAGTATAATATAACTAAGCCGGTTTACAATAGCCGGTTTATACCTACTAACCATATCCCTGACACTTGCCGAGGATCACTGTGTAGGCTTGTCTTCATTTCTTCTTTTTAGGACCAAGTCCGCGGTAAAAATTCTGCAGTTTGGTGCAGATGAAAACAATGACATGTGTGATCTTATCTATATGAACATGCCATGCTCATGATATGCTTATGCATGCATGCAATCTTCTTCGGGGGGGCCCCAATGCTTCATTTACTTTTCTGTTGCTCAGGGTCTACGCCTGGCTTTCTACAAAGGGTTACATGCAACTGAGGCAAAGCTTGTACAAAAGGGTGGCTACCGGGCAGGGCCCGACAACCGCGCCTCACGGGTAGAACTTACGGAGATGCTCAATGTTCCATGAGTTTTGCAATTGAATGCCATCTCCGGTCTCCAGGCGGATTGTGCTAGGTCTGGTGACTCATACTACCCGGTAAGGGCCTTCCCACTTCGGCTTCAACTTGTTTGTACCCTTGGTGGACAGAACGCACCTAAGGACAAGGTCGCCTTCCCCAAAACTCTAGGCGTTAAACCTACGGTTGTGATAGCAATGCATGGGTTGCTGGTAGCGTGCAGCACGCGTAGCAGCTCGGAGACTGTTCTCCTCAAGTAGCACAACGTCATCACGCCGGTGCTATTCTTGCGCTAATTCATCATAGGCAAGCATTCGAGGAGACCCGTAAATGAGTTTTGTGGGGATAACTGCTTCTGCCCCATAGACTAGGAAGAAGGGAGTCTGTCCGGTGGCCCGATTTGGTGTCGTACGAAGGGACCAGAGAACCACCGGCAGCTCGTCGATCCATCGCCTACCACACTTCTGGACCATATCGAATGTTCTTGTCTTGAGGCCTCGCAGCACTTCATCATTCGCCCTCTTGGCTTGTCCATTGCTCCTTGGGTGAGCCACTGATGCGAATGAAATCTCGCTTCCGAGGGCATGAACATATTGCATGAAGGCATGGCTCGTGCACTGGGTGTCGTTGTTAGTGATGATTTGGGTAGGAACTCCAAAGCGGCACACAAATCCTTTCAAGAACTTGATAGCTGACTGGGCGGTCACCTTTCTCACCGGCTCCACTTTTGGCCACTTTGTAAACTTGTCAATTGTGACGAACAAGAATTCAAAGCCCCAGGCAGCATGGGGAAAGGGGCCCAAGATATTGAGCCCCCAGACCAAAAATGGCCATGACAAAGGGATCGTTTGAAGAGCTTGGGCAGGCTAATGGATATTCTTGGAATGGAACTGGTGGGCTTCACATCTGGTGACTAGCACAATTGCATCTTGGAGGGCGGTGGGCCAATAGAATCCTTGCCGGAAAGCCTTCCCATCCAGAGCCCTCGATCCAATGTGGGAGCCGCCATTCCCCTGTGTATTTCCGCCAGCAGTTCCTTTCCTTCTTCCAAGTAGATGCACTTCAATTTCACACCGTTGGGCCCTCTTCTGTATAGTGTGTCGTCAACAAACCGATACATACTGGCCCTCCAGGCTACTCTTTCAGCTTCTTCTTGCCTTTCGGGAAGTTCTCATCTTTGGAGGAAATGGACAATGTGTCGTGCCCAAGTTGGAGCATGTGGCTCGGCAACAAGGATCAGCGGCACCTCCTCATTCCTGGAAGCACACTCCTCAACCGCAGATGTTGAAAGTTTGGAGAGAGGGTGCGGCTTACCGATCAAAGGAGAGTTGTTCCTGCCAAGCCCCCTGCCAAGGGTTTCAGAAAACTCTGTCGGGAGAGGCTTGGAAGAATCCAGTTTCCTCCTCTTCCTATCCATTGTTGTTGGGGATACAAAGGGTTGAGTCAGAGGGAGAACAAAACTCCCTGGTTCCACAAGGAGTTTTTCTGCAGCGCACTTTGATAGGTGATCGGCTATGTTGTTTTCCCACATGTATGTGCTCTGTTTGTAACCCATCTAAGCGCTCCTCCAACTTCCTCACTTCCTCGACGTATGCTTCAATCAAGGGGCTCTGATAATCCTTGTTTACTTGTCTCACCATGACCTGTGAATCTCCACGAATGATCAGCTTCTTGATTCCCAATTCTTTGGCAATTCTGAGCCTGGCAAGGAGTCACTCGTATTATGTCGTGTTATTGGGGGCCCCTCCCGTAGGAAATATATTTGGACGACGTCCTTGAGGTGCTCCCTAGTGGGAGCAATGAGAAGCACATCAGTCCCTGCACCCTGTAGGGAGAAGGCACCGTCAAAGTACATAATCCATTCTTGGGGCGCCTCCTTGCCGGGGATAACTATCTCCAATACATCTTCGTCAGGGGTAGGTGTCCAGTCTGCAATGCGTTCAGCTAGTGCTTTGCTCTGAATAGTTGATGTGCTTTCAAACTTCAAACCAAAGCTGGATAACACCAAAGCCCATTCCACAATTCTGTCGATGGCGTCAAGGTTCCGGAGTACATGTTGCAAGGGGAAGCGGGTGACAACTGTGAGCTGATACGTCTCCAACGTATCAATAATTTATTATTGTTCCATGCTATTATTTATGATGTTTTGGATGTTTAATGGGCTTTGTCATACACTTCTATATTATTTTTGGGACTAATCTACCAACCCAAAGGCCCAGTCCAGATTGTTGTTTTTTGCCAGTTTCAGGGTTTTACACAAAAGCGATATCAAACGGAGTCCAAACAGAATGAAACCTTCGAGAGAAATATTTTTGGAGAAAATCACGCACGGGAGACTTGAGAACCACGGAGTAGGGCATACGAGGTGCCCACGAGGGTGGGGGCACCCCCCCTAGGGCGCGCCCCCTGCCTCGTGGGCCCCACGTCTGGCCCCCGATGCCCTTCTTCCTCCTATATATACCTACATACCCTGAAACCATCAGAACAACAGAGAACACCCTAGTTCCACCGCCGTAACCTTCTGTTCCCGTGAGGTCCCATCTTGGGGCCTGTTCCGGAGCTCCGCTGGAGGGGGGATCTTCCATGAAGTGCTTCTACATCATCATCATCGCCTCACCATGAGTTGTGAGTAGTTTACCACAGACCTTCGGGTCCATAGCTAGTATCTAGATGGCTTCTTCTCTCTCTTTGGATCTCAATACAAAGTTCTCCTGGTCTTCGAGGAGATCTAATCGATGTAATCTCTTTTTGCGGTGTGTTTGTCGAGATCTGATGAATTGTGGGTTTATGATCAAGATTATCTATGAAAAATATTTGGTTCTTCTCTGAACTCTTTATGTATGATTATAATATACTAGCAAGTCTCTTCGAATTATTGGTTTGGTTTGGCCTACTAGATCTAGAGTTCTTGCAATGGGAGAAGTGCTTGGCTTTGGGTTCAATCTTACGGTGTCGTTTCCCAGTGACAGTAGGGGCAGCAAGGCACGTATTGTATTGTTGCCATCGAGGATAAAAAGATGGGGTTTATATCACTAAGTTTGAGTTTATCCCTCTACATCATGTCATTTTTCTTAAGGCGTTACTCTGTTCTTATGAACTCAATACACTAGATGCATGCTGGATAGCGGTCGATGTGTGGAGTAATAGTAGTAGATGCAGAATCGTTTCGGTCTACTTGTCTCGGGCGTGATGCCTATATATAATGATCATGCCTAGATAATCTCATAATTATTCGCTTTTCTATCAATTGCTTGACAGTAATTTGTTTACCTGCCGTAGAATATCGCTATCATGAAAGAAGCCACTAGAGAACACTATGGCCTCCGGGTCTATTCTCAACATATCAATCTACAATCTACTTTACTTTTCAGCTTTTACTTTATGTTCTTATAATAAAAAATACCAAAAATATCAAACTATCATCTCTACCAGATCTCACTTTCGTAAGTGACCGTAAAGGGATTAACAACCCCTTATTGTGTTGGATGCGAAGTTCTTATTTGTTTGTGCGGGTGCGAGGGACTCGCGTGTGGTCTCCTATTGGATTGATACCTTGGTTCTCAAAAACTGAGGGAAATACTTACGCTACTGTGATGCATCTCCCTTTCCTCTTCAAGGGAATACAACGCAAGCTCGAGAAGTAGCAAGAAGAATTTCTGGCGCCGTTGCCGGGGAGGCTTACGCGAAAGTCATATACCAAGTACCTATCACAAATCATTATCCTTCGCATTACATTTTTTGCCTCTCGTTTTCCTGTCCCCCACTTCACCTTTGCTGTTTTATTCACCCATTTTCCGTTCGCCTTTCTGTTTGCTTGGGTTGCTATGTGCCCTCTATTAGCTTGCATCTTCGCTTGCTAAATTATGGATCCTCATCCACTTGCTAATCACTTTAAGAGATCAAATTATGTTGAACCTATTGCTAGTGAGTAGTGTTCACAAGATTATCTTTATGGGGTTTTGCTTGAAATTTATGAATCTGAAAATTGTGAGGAATTGTTGAAAGAATAAGTGATTCATGTTAGCTCCTTAAATAAAAAGCATGATTGCAATGATGTTATTATAAATTCTGCCAATTGTGTTAATGATATGCAAAACCCTAAGCTTGGGGATGCTAGTATTGCTATGCCCACTACTTGTTGCAATTATCATGATTGGGGTGATTCTTCTTATGATCTTGGAAATTTATTTAAGCCCCATGATGAATATGAGATTGATAATAAAGTTTGCAATAAAATTGAAAGTGGGTTTGGAGAGGTCATGACTTTAGTAAATGTTATTCCCACTATTTTAGAACAGTTTAATAGTGGACGAGCTGATTTCATGGACGAGCTGATTTGTGTTGTCGTTCACAAATCGTGCACACAACATCGTGTGCATAGCAGCGTTGAATTCGCAATGAATAGAAGCAATCTTGGAGGAGCATCACATGAATGAGCATTTGCAATAAACAAACGGATCACCTCGTTGAAGCACAGATCCATGACCACATGTGAGAGACTAATTGGCATATCTTGAGATTGATGAGCACCATAGCGTGGGAAACATTGAAATAAATTCAAGAAATATGTGATTACATTGTCAAGTATTGAACTTGAACTCGAATGGGCTGATTAATATGTGGATTCCATTGTTTTGTTGCCATTTTGTAATAGCCCATTGCATTGTTTGTTCGCCGTTTTCTTATTTGTGCTCACTTTATTTTTTTATTGGAATTTATGTTGTGAAAAAGGTAATTACTATTCTTGTAGATTCAGTATTAGATTCCTTTTATAGAATCTGAGTTTCATACTTTCAACCTTAAGAAACAGAAAAAAAAAACAGCTGGTGTGAAATTATTTTTTTCTTTTTCTTCAAATAGGATGGAGGTACGTAGTTGCTGGATGCCATAGATAAAACAATATTCCCGGACATGTAAAAATTGATGCCATGGATGTTCAGGTGGATGTGGGTTGCCCGCAGCGCCCACATCGAAGCCCATAAAAATCGCATCCGTCGACAACCGGGGTAAGAGACAAAATATGTAAGACTTGCGTGTCATTCCACGAAACCCGCTTTTGCCCAAATTCTCCTAAAAACACTTATGCCCACGTAATTACTCTACAAGTGGCTGTGGGAATTAATTAGTGCAAGGCCGAGGCCGAGCTGCCGAGGCGAGCAGCAGTTAAAACGCCCCGCAGAAAGGAACGCACCAAAATCTTCCACACCCACATGAGCGTGCTCGATAATGAACTTTTCCCGTCTCCGTCTGGCGTCGCGTGTCCCGTACACCCCGGCAATATGCTAGCCCTCGCCATCGCCCACCTCTGGCTAGCGCAGCTGCTGGACCTATTCAGTATGTGTCGACGAATCGAGGAGTGTTGACCTGTCGGAGACGTCTCAACGTGTCACTCGAGATGGCCATGCCTTTGCTCTAGATGGTCGTCGCTCGCTAGGGCCAGAGCTGAGATCCGTGGCAAGAGAGATGAAAGTGGAGGAGCAGCCGTTGGTCGGAGGAGGAGGAGTGGGGGTTATGTGGACTGGGCAGGCAGCCGTTCGAAACATGCGTATGGACACGACGCACATGCATTATGGACAAGATGCGACTCTACGGCTGCTCGGACGACGCCCCCAGCATGATGTGCATGCATCGGGCACTGCAAGGTCCGCGTGAACGTGCACCCCGTGGTCACCAGAGCCCTTTCTCCACGCCGGGCGCAGCAAGCACTGCGAGGTCAGCGAGCACACGCCAGCCGCGCCACGCCTCCATGCTCCGCACTACATGTGACACCATGAGCAGCACGCCAACGCGATCTAGCTCGTCCCCTCCCCGTCCTCCGATGCCGTCGATGCCGACGCCGCGATACATGAGTATGCGGATGATGATGCCCACTGCCCATCTCACTCCTCAATTTCCTCGAGCCACAACTCCTCATGCCTCCCTCGAAACCAGCTCTGCCTACCCCTGCATCTCGCGGCCCTGACCCAGATGTTGCCGCCCCATCTTCTTCTGCCTATCGTCTCTCTGGTTCACCTTTCCCCCCTGACCCGTGAGGCACTTGTCCGATCTCCTGGAGTGGGCAAAATGTCACCACTACCGGTCGGTTCCGGGGAGATGTAGCTGTCGGTGGTCGTCCCCGGCCATGGGTCGTCATTGCCCGGCGTGGATCGTCTCACCTGCGAGTTGCAGGGGGCGGGAGAAGCATAGCCACGGAGGCTGTGGCGAGGGACTACAATGGCGACTGCAAGTGGATGGGAGAGGGTAGTGCGGTAGAGAGAGAATATAGGGGATTAGCGGGAGTAACCCTGGCACTTGGGTGTCTCGCGTTCTTGTGCGGCCCCAGAATCGAACGTGCTCGAGCAACTCTCCTCCAAGGCGTCCTTGGCCCATGAAAACGCGTGAATCGTTATTTCAATCGAACAAAAAAACAATTTCTTTCTTTTAAATCTCATCCGTCAATCTTCGAGGTTTACACAAAATCAACGGATATAAAAGTGTGACGGATGAAGAACTATGAAAGCCTCTGTTCTTTATTATTAGGTAAAGATGTGAGCATCATTGAATTCCCAAGCCTATCTTAATGGCTATAAAGAAAGAGTTTGTTGGGAAGCAACTCAATTTTATATTTTTTTTGTTTTTGCTTCTGTTTAGGAATAAATATTGCATCTAGCTTCTGTTTAGATGTTATTTTCTGTTTTGTTTAGTGTTTGTGCCAAGTAGAACTTTTGGGAAGACTTGTGTGAAGTTTATGTGATCTTGCTGCGAAAAGCAGAATTATTAACGCTCACTAGAATGGTCACCAGATTTTACCGGAGCGTGCTATTTAATTGATTCTTTTTGCACATGATTAATAGACAAATTCCTCACGTTTACCAATATAGTTTGAATTTTTTGGAGTTACAGAAGTATGTGAAACATGCAGATTACTACAGACTGTTCTGCTTTTGACAGATTCTGTTTTTCGTGTGTTGTTTGCTTATTTCAATGCATCTATGAGTAGTATTGGGAAGTATGAACCATAGAGAATTTGGAATACAGTATGTTTAACACAAATATAAACAAAGAATGAATTAATTGCAACACCTTTGAGTAGTGGTTTGCTTTCTTATACTAACGGAGCTCACGAGATTTTTGTCTAAGTTTTGTGTTGTGAAGTTTTCAAGTTTTGAGTATTGCTTTGATGGACTATGGAACAAAGAGTGGCAAGAGCCTAAGCTTGAGGATGCCCATGGCACCCCAACGTAAAACTCAAGGACAACCAAAAGCCTAAGCTTGGGGATGCCCCGAGAAGGCATCCCCTCTTTCGTCTTCATCCATCGGTAACTATACTCGAAGCTATATTTTTATTCACCACATGATATGTGTTTTACTTGGAGCGTCTTGTATAATTTGAGTCTTTGCTTGTTAGCTTGCCACAATTATCCTTGTTGGACACACCTATTGAAGAGATTTAAATATGGCCTAGGAATTGATAGAACACTCTATGTGCTTCACTTATATCTTTTAAGTTGAATAGCTTTTGCTCTAGTGCCTCACTTATATCTTTTAGAGCACAGTAGTGATAATATTTTGAAGAAATTGTTGAACTCTCATCCCTCACTTATATCCTTTTGAGAGTCTATTAAAACAGCATGGTAATGTTCTTAGGCTATAGAACTTGTCTTCACATGATAGACATCCAATATCAATGTAGTAAAAACTTTCACACTAAGTGCTTTGAATATGATGAGAATTTGGATGCTTGATAATTGTTTTGAGATATGAGGATACTGATATTAGAGTCATGCTAGTGGAGTTATTATGAAATTGAGAAATACTTGTGTTAAGGTTAGTGATTCCCGTAGCATGCACATATGGTGAACCGCTATGTGACGAAGTTAGATCATGAGGTATTTGCAAAGTGTCAACCTTTGTGTGGAGGTCGGGGGCGCGCGATGGTTAACTCCTACCAACCTCCCCCCTAGGAGCATGCATTGATTGCTTTGTTTTGATGACTTGTAGATTTTTGCAATAAGTATATGAGTTCTTTATGACTAATGTTGAGTCCATGGATTATACGCACTCTCACACTTCCACCATTGCTAGCCTCTCTTGTACCGCACAACTTTCACCGGTACCAAACAGCCACCATATATATTCCTCAAAACATCCACCATACCTACCTATCATGGCATTTCCATAGCCATTCCGAGATATATTGCCATGCAATTTTCCACCGTTCCGTTCATATGACACGCTTCATATTGTCATATTGCCATGCATGATCATGTAGTTGACATTGTATTTGTGGCAAAGCCACCTTGCATAATTTTTCATACATGTCACTATTGATTCATTGCACATCCCGGTACACCGCCGGAGGCATTCATATAGAGTCATACTTTGTTCTAGTATCGAGTTGTAATTCAATGAAAGTGTGATGGTCATCATTATTAGAGCATTGTTCCATGTGAGGAAAGGCTAAACTAATAAAGCCCCTCCAAAAAAAGAAAAAAAAAGGACAAAGAAAAAAGAAAGGCCCAAACAAAGAAAAATGGACACTTGCTACTATCTTTTTCCACACTCGTGCTTCAAAGTAGCACCATGTTCTTCATGATAGCGAGTCTCATGTTTAGTCACTTTCATATACTAGTGGGAATTTTCGTTATAGAACTTGGCTTGTATATTCCAACAATTGGCCTCCTCAAATGCCCTAAGTCTTCATGAATAAGCAAGTTGGATGCACAACCACTAGTTTCTTTTGTTGAGCTTTCATACATTTTTAGCTCTAGTGCATCCGTTGCATGGCAATCCCTACTCACTCACATTGATATCTATTGATGGGTATCTCCATAGCCCGTTGATACGCCTAGTCGATGTGAGACTATCTCCATCCTTTTTGTCTTCTCTACAACCACCTCTCTATTCCCCCATAGTGCTATGTCCATGGCTCACGCTCATGTATTGCGTGAAAGTTGAAAGGTTTGAAAGCATAGAGTATGAAAACAAGTGCTTGGCTGAAATCGAGGTTGTGCATGATATGAATATTTTGTGTGATGAAGAGGGAGCATAGCCAGACTATATGATTTTTTAGGGATAACTTTCTTTAGCCATAGTATTTTGAGAAGACATGATTGCTCTGTTAGTATGCTTGAAGTATTATTATTTCTTATGTCAATATAGATTTTTGTCTTGAATCTTTGAGATCTGAACATTCATGCCACAATTAAGAGAATTACATTGGAAAACTATGTTGGTTAGCATTCCACATCAAAAATTCTGTTTTTATCATTTACCTACTCGAGGACGAGCAGGAATTAAGCTTGAGGATGCTTGATACGTCTCCAACGTATCTATAATTTTTTATTGTTCCATGCTATTATTTATGATGTTTTTTATGTTTAATGGGCTTTGTCATACACTTCTATATTATTTTTGGGACTAACCTACTAACCCAAAGGCCCAGTCCAGATTGCTGTTTTTTGCCTGTTTCAGGGTTTTACAGAAAAGGGATATCAAACGGAGTCCAAACGGAATGAAACCTTCGGGAGAGATAGTTTTGGAGAAAAACACGCATGGGAGACTTGTGAACAATGGAGTAGGGCATACATGTGCCCACGAGGGTGGGGGCGCCCCCCCTAGGGCCCGCCCCCTGCCTCGTGGGCCCCACGTTTGGCCCCCGGTGCCCTTCTTCCTCCTATATATACCTACGTACACGAAACCATCAGAACAACAAAGAAAACCCTAGTTCCATCGCCGTAACCTTCTGTTCCCGTGAGATCCCATCTTGGGGTCTGTTCCAAAGCTCCGTCGGAGGGGGGATCTTCCATGGAGTGCTTCTACATCATCATCCTCGCCTCACCATGAGTTGTGAGTAGTTTACCACAGACCTTCGGGTCCATAGCTAGTATCTACATGGCTTCTTCTCTATCTTTGGATCTCAATACAAAGTTCTCCTCGGTCTTCGAGGAGATCTAATCGATGTAATCTCTTTTTGCGGTGTGTTTGTCAAGATTCGATGAATTGTGGGTTTATGATCAAGATTATCCATGAGAAATATTTGGCTCTTCTCTGAACTCTTTACGTATGATTATAATATCCTTGGAAGTCACTTTGAATTATTGGTTTGGTTTGGCCTACTACATCTATAGTTCTTGCAATGGGAGAAGTGCTTGGCTTTGGGTTCAATCTTGCGGTGTCCTTTCCCAGTGACAGTAGGGGCAGTAAGGCACATATTGTATTGTTGCCATCAAGGATAAAAAGATGGGGTTTATATCACTAAGTTTGAGCTTATCCCTCTGCATCATGTCATCTTGCTTAAGGCGTTACTCTGTTCTTATGAACTCAATACACTAGATGCATGCTGGATAGCGGTCGATGTGTGGAGTAATAGTAGTAGATGCAGAATCATTTCGGTCTACTTGTCTCGGACGTAATGCCTATATATAATGATCATGCCTAGATAGTTTCATAATTATTCGCTTTTTTATCAATTGCTCGACAGTAATTTGTTCACCCACCGTAGAATATCGCTATCATGAGAGAAGCCACTAGAGAACACTATGGCCCCCGGGTCTATTCTCAACATATCAATCTACAATCTACTTTACTTTTCCGCTTTTACTTTCTGTTCTTATAAAAAAAATACCAAAAATATCAAACTATCATCTCTATCAGATCTCACTTTCGTAAGTGACCGTAAAGGGATTGACAACCCCTTATCGCGTTGGCTGCGAAGTTCTTATTTGTTTGTGCAGGTGCGAGGGACTCGCGCGTGGTCTCCTACCGGATTGATACCTTGGTTCTCAAAAACTGAGGGAACACTTACGCTACTGTGTTGCATCTCCCTTTCCTCTTCGAGGGAATACAACGCAAGCTCGAGAAGTAGCATGATCTTGTGGGCTTGGAAGTAATGGTGTGGTTTCCTTTAGGCCATGATGAGGGCAATAAATAACTTTTGCACACCAGAGTACCTCGATCTAGCTCCCTGTAATAGGGTGCTCACGGTGTACACTGGGCGCTGCACCACTTTCATCCTTGTCGCGACCATGGCGCTGCCTCCACTGCCCTGCTCTTCCTTGTCTTGAAGTGCCTCTGATCTTGTTGGGATGGGTTCATTTTCCTTTCCGGAGGGGACTGTGGCAGCGTCTGCCGTGCCACTTACCTCCCGTTGTACCACCAGTGCTGCACTAACCACTTGGTTGGTTGCTGTTAAGTACATCAACAACGACTCTTGTGGTTTGGGAGCGACTAAGGTGGGGACACAGGAAAGGTATGTCTTCAAATCTTGTAGTGCAGCGTCTGCCTACGGGTTCCACTCCACGGGCCCCTTCTTAGAGATTTTGAAGAACGGCAAGGCGCGCTCAGCGGACTTGGAAATGAACCTGCTCAATGCAGCAACACACCCCATAAAATGTCTCACATCCTTAATCATTTTGGGTGCCTAAATCAGCTCGATAGCTTTGATCTTGTCGCAGTAGGCCTCTATCCCCCGATGGGACACAAAGAAGCCAAGTAGTTTGCCGGAAGGGACACCAAGCACACACTTCTCTGTATTTAACTTTAGGTTGAGCTTGCGCAGATTTGCAAAGGCCTCTTCCAAGTCCTGAATGAGAGTCAATCTGTCCTTGGTTTTGACCACTATATCATCCATGTAAGCCTCAACATTTATTTGTAGCTGTAACTCAAATCCAATCTGTACTGCTCTTGCAAAAGTGGATCCAGCACTCTTTAACCCGAAGGGCATCCGTACAAAGCAGTACGTGCCGCATGTGGTTATGAACGCAGTCTTCTCCTCGTCTTCCTTGGACATAAAAATCTGGTGGTATCCAGAGTAGGCATCAAGGAAGGAAAGCAAGTCACACCTAGAGGTGGAATCCACAATCTGGTCGATGCGCGGCAAGGGGAATGGGTCCTTCAGGCACGCCTTGTTGATATCAGTGAAATCAATGCGAAACCTCCATTTCCCATTAGCCTTGTGTACCACCACTGGATTAGCCAACCATGTCGGATGCAATACTCCTCTGACCAGACCAGCTGCCTCAAGTTTCTTGACCTCCTCGACAATGAACTGTTGCCGCTCCAATTCTTGCTTTCAAACTTTTTGCTTGACGGGCCGGGCGTGTGGGCAGAGAGCAAGGTGGTGCTTGATTACCTCCCTGGGAACACCGGGGATGTCAGATGGTTGCCATGCAAACACATCAACATTCGCCTGCAATAAGGCAACGAGCACGCTTTCCTATTTGTCATTGAGGGTGGCGCTGATGGTGAAGGTACCATCAGTGGATTTCTTGCTATTGGAACTCTCCGGCAAGTCATCAATGGGCATAACATACTCCGGAGAGGTACGCTTCCCGGACTCCTTGCTGATGTCCATGCTAGCTTTCTGCTTTTTCTTGCTTTCCTTGGCGGGAGCAGTGATCTCCGCGGGTTCTGCCGCAATTTCCTCCTCGTACATCTTGTCCACGCATATGACTATGTCTTTCTTATCTGACGGAATGGAGATAACGCCCATCAGCCCAGGCATCTTCAGGGTGTTGTAGGCATAGTGGGATGCCACCATGAATTTGGCCAGGGCTGGAGGACCAAGGATTCCATTGTACGGCAGGGGGAGATCAACCACATCAAAAACAATCTTCGCAGTCCAGTAGTTTAACGCCCCTCTGAATGTCACCGGTAGTGTGATCTTTCCCTTAGGAGGACTCCTGCCGGGGTTGATTCCTTGGAATGTGCCAGTAACTTTGAGCTCTGCGTCTTCTTGGAGTTTGCTGATGATCTTTGGAGAAATCAGATTCAACCCGGCCCCGCCGTCAACCAACATCGTTGTGACCTTGAGGTTGTGAATTGTTGGTGAGACCAACAACGGCAAGCACCCTACCGATGTGGTGCGGTCAGGGTGGTCCTCTGCATCAAAGATTATGGGCGTGCAAGACCACTTGAGTGGCTTCCGAGAATCTGCCGCTGGCTCCATGGCATTAACTTCTCGCGCCCACTATTTAAATTGGCGGTGAGAGTAATGCAAAGATGCACCCCCGTCAATGCATAGGGCGTTAGTGGCTTTCTGGAATTCCTGCTTGGTGGTTTCCTCCTCATCTCCTTCATTACTCTAGTCATCATAATCCTTCTTCTCGTGGCCCATGGCGGGCTTTCTTGATACTAAGATGCCTTGCCGGGGCGATTTGCTCCACTATCGCGGCCCTTCCCGCCAGCGCCATTCTAATCCTTTTCCTGGTCACGCTTCTCATACTCAGCCCTCTATTTCATGACAAGCTTCTCAACCTGACGACAATCTTGAATTGTGGCCTTTAGTCCGATGGATCTTGCAGTACGGGCCATCACTTTTCCCAGCTTTCTCGGCAGCTGCGGCTTCCAGGCAGTCAGTGCACGCAGCAACTTCTTTGCCGGGGGCCTCGGTACTGGCCTTCTTGCTGGTACTAGGTGTGCCTGATCCTTCCACAGTCATCACCACTTTATCCTTGCACTTTTGATTGCACTTTATGCTCTTCTTCTTCTGGCTGGTGATGTCATCGTCCTCCTCTGAGTCGACGACATTGCCATTTTCTTCTCCTGGGAGTAGCCTCCCTTCCTCCATGTGAGCACACTTGTCCACCAAAATGTATAGCTCATTCACAGTCTTGGGCAGCCGCACGTTCATCTTGGAACGCAGCCCGCGGTTGCGCACATTGGATTGGAATGCAGCTATCACAGCTGCCGGGTGAATGTCTGGAATGTTTCTGTGCACTCAACTGAACCTTTTCATGTAGTTCTGCAGAGTCTCTCCTTCTTTCTGCGGAAGAAGCTGCAAGTCACTGGGCCGCCCTGGTTCTTGATGGCCGCTGGTGAAGGCACCAACAAACTCACGTCACAGATCAGCCTAGGTCGAGATGGAGTTCTCCGACACGTGCATCAGCCAAGACCTCACCTTTGGCTTGAGTGCCAAAGGAAATTAATTAGCGAACACCTTCTCGTCCTTCCCCCGGCATCTTGAACAGTGATGGTGTAGATGCTCAATAACTCTACCAGGTTTAGTCTCCCATCATACTTCTCGGGTATCTCTGGCTTGAACATGCGGGAAGATGGCCAACGGACCTGCCGCAGCTCACGGGTGAAAGCAAGGCACCCAACGTCGAAATGCAGGTATCTGCTCTCGCCGAGCACAGGCTCTTAAACGTCGAGGCCATCGTGCCAATCGGACTGGCGGTGGGTTGCATGGCGTTGCTCGATGGTGACGCGCGCGTACCCCCTTTGCCTATCCTCTAGGGCTTGCCGCTAGTCTTGACGTGCTCGAGAGCAAGATGAAGCCATCGACACATTGTCAGGTGCTTGGTCGTGTGGTTTTGGCCACGGTCTCAAAGCTGGCTACCACGGAGGGGACTGCACTATGGGTGTGACCCCCTCAGTGCTGCCAGCAGCTCGAGTCATTGTTGCCGCCAACGGAGGTCATGACGGGCCTTCTCGCTGTGATCCTCCCATTTTGGCGAAGCCAATCAAACTCTGAATGGTGGCTCTCCACTCATCCATTTAATCGGCCGCCGGCGGAAATCTCAACAGGAGTTGGGCCCGCACCATGGCCTCTTAGGCAGTGCTCGGCATGGATGACAACGTAGACCACAATGTCGTCTGGCTTCTAGAGGTGCTGGCATGGGTAGCGCCATGCTCTCGCCATCATGAGCCGGTTAATAGGGTGGCGTGATGACGAGCCGAATGCGCTTGGGGGTCGACGGCTCCGTCTGGCGCATCAGCCCGACCGACTCGCCCCAGGGATGGTGCATGCCCAGCGGCTGCACCCACGGCGGGGGCAGCCAGTGGGGCATGGTTCACCCCCAGAGCGAGTGTCGCCGCTGCGGCTACGTCCTTCGGGGAAATGGAGAGGGGGAGATGGAATGACCTCTCCACCTGCGTTTGATGGAACGTGGCCGTTGGGGCTATGCTGATGTTGTCCTCCTCCGGTGCCCCCTCTCCCACTTTTGCCATGGGGGAGGTGGTAATGATAGAGGTGAGAGGCCCGATCTTTCAATGAGATGATAACTATCAATTTGGTGGAGTTGACTTTGATGATCTGACTACAAACGTGCACGACGTTGCGCTTTAGCAATCGCTAAATCAATCTCCTGGGGTTACTGACGATGCCAGAATCAGGATGAGCCTGACCACGAAGGTCTATTCCTGCATGCAATTGAAGAATAATCAAGAATATAATAAAGCAATCTGAATATTGCAAATATAGATGAAGTATTGATAAAGGTGGGGATCCCTAAGCAATCTTGGTCTGGTCGTTGGACACAAACGAAGTACACGAAGTTGCAATGGCTAACTTTTGACTAAACAAATCCCAGGGAAAAGCTACTAGATGGATCTACTTATAGAGGGGCAATGGGTGGCGGCCAAGGAGGTGGGGGGACGTCCCAAGGCAGCCTAAAACTAACCATAGGTCGTACAAGGCTCATAGGCCCAAGTGGAGGTGATGCAACACCTTTGGACTTGTAGTTTGACTCGGATTCTGCTGCAACGTCAGATTCTTTCGTCCATAACTCAACTCTCCAGACAAATTTGAAGGTCAATCCAATTGGGTTGGGAAGTGCACGAAATCTACTTTCCAACAAAAAGAATTACCCAATTCGGAGTCCGGATGAAAGAGATATTGGCGTTTTCAGTCATGTATGTCTGTGGGGTCCGAATCTGAGTCCAGAAAGTGAGAGACTTGGACTCTATCTTCTCTTGGGCCAAAAGTGATGTGAGAGGACTTTTCGAACAGCACCTAAACTTCTCTTTTACCCTTATCTTCATATGTGGATTGTACAAATGTCCCATACACCTGCAATTAGACATGGCACAAAAGTCTGTGAAGTATTTTTGTCTTGGATAACATAAATAAATTATACACCTGCAATTAGACATGGCACAAAAGTCTGTGAAGTATTTTTGTCCTGGATAACATAAATAAATTATTGCATAGTTTGCATTAGAAATCACCTCACAAATATGCATATATGCAATATTTTTGGGCGTATCCAAGGTAGTAATGTCCTCATCATCATCCCCTTTTTGAAAACAAAGCCGTCCTCGGCATTGCTTAATCTAAAATGTGGCTAACAAAAAAAGACAAGGTGTACATGTTGTATATGTATATGTCATCCATTTTTACTTCTTTTGGTTTTTGCACAAATGACACATGTATACTTGTGTAACTTTCATTGTTCATAAAATATAAAGCCAAAATATTATCACAAGAAGTAGAAGGCATGAAAATATTGCAACTCAGTTTGCACATATAAGTAAAGTTCTTATTCATATCAAAAGATTGACAATGTTCATCATTAAACAATCCCAACATTGGTGAATAAACCTTACTTTCATCAAATTTACATGCTACAGCATGCTTAAATAAGCAAACATGCAATAGATCATGTAACACAGAATCATCACCAAGATTCGATGTCATATCAAAATGGTTAAACATTGGCACAATTATTTTCAAATGTATTTGATCCAAATCTAATTTATTCCCCGATTCACATGGTTCTTTTGCATCAACGGTTTATTCAATGCATGCACTCTACATTGTTGATATTGCATTTGTTTGATCACATGGAAAAGTCAAATCATCAACATAGTCCTCTAAAATAGGTGGTGTGATCAAAGTAGTGGGTAGGTCATCACATGGTGCATTGAAATTCACAAGGCATTCATCATACTCATGTAGAGGTGGAAGATTAGTACCTTTGTCATTACCTTTTATGATCAACTCAGATGATGTAGGCAGTCTTAGTAGTGATGTGTCACATGGTGGAGGTGATGTAGTACTCACAACAACGGATGTGGTTGCCATAGTATGCCAAGTAGTTGAAGGAACAATCGTACCAACTCTTGGAATGTGCATCGTGTGCTTGTTCTCCATGTGGGCAACACGTCGTTTTATTTCTTGTTCAGCTTTACAAGCAAGACAAAACAAATGGTCCATAGGATAACACTCTTCGTGAATTAGTATCTGTTGAATATCACGGTTTAATCCTCCCCAAAATATATACATAAAATATTCTTCACTTTCTTCTAAAAATGAGTGCAACAAAGTAGATTGTAAATCATCATAATATTTTGATACGGTGTCAGTGCCTTGTTTTAATGTTGTAATTTTTTAATCATGCCACGTGTATAATAAACATTAATGAATCTATCTCTCATGATAAGTTTTAAATCAACCCAAGTAGTTGGTATAAAATCAGGGTTTAACCAACAATATTCACTCCACCAACCTAAAGCAAAGCTACTGAAAGTACTAACCGTAACTTGATATTTTCCACGCTCATCAAAATTATGGGAAGCAAATATAGCATGTATTTCGTACTCCCATTCAATATATAAATCATGCCTAAAACGATCATTAAAGGTTGGCATGGAAACATTAACCTGATTATGCGCATTCTGATGTCATTTCTCCTCTTGTGACGGTTGTTGTATTTTCTTAGGTGGTGGCAAGTCTCCCACGATCGACGATGCCCAAGAACTAACAACTCTGGAACCTGGCATAATTAATAGAAAACAAGAAACAAAATTCGAAAATAATGATCCTATGAACTACTAGGATGTGGTGGTAAAATGCTCACAGTATAGCAAATATCGATGTCTTACAAGTGTTTACCGTGTAGTAGGTGGTGACTGGCAACCAGCGGTATCGAATAACTCTGAAGATCGAGAAAGCAATTGCCAGGTAAACATGAATATGCACTGTGTAGAAATATGTGGAGCTGGGTTGGCTATATATGGTAGAAAAAGATTAGCAATAATCTATTCAGAGATGCAACGTTCAATAAACGATCAACGATGCTACAGTGCTGGTCCTAGGCTAGACCGTGCTAGAGACGCGAGCCTATAACACTAATGAGGTCACGGTGTAGCACAACTAGCATCAAGAAAGGATATGAAGTAGCTCTCAATAGCAAGATATAAGTGAAATGCGCCACTAGTCCATGAACTCAAATTGATTGCACACTTTAGGCCAACAACTCAAGAAGTGATCGAATTTAGTCCGCAAACTCGTTGATTTGGTCAAATAAGGCCAAAACCGGCCTGATTAGGAAAAACCGGCTACGTGGATGCTATGTCATACATCCTTTGACTGCTCATGAATTCACTATTTTTATGGGGTCTATTTGCAGATTGGTCGGTTTTTCCTCATATAAACCATGCTAAGGGCATTTTGAGTGAAAAAAGGTACTAAAAAATTGTGTTGCCCAGGAATTGAACCTTGGCCCTTCGGAAAAAGCAATTCCTCACCAACCACTGCAACATCAAGTATGCAGTCTAATTTGTTGCCCGGCGTGTATATATATATATATTTACATAGAATCAGGAGAAAAAAATATAAATATTAAAACGTGTGTTCTGTAGAATTTGAACACAGGTGGTCTGGGTTAGAAATTGGCTTCCAGATCAACGTAAAGAATTATGTTGTTGCAGTTCCTCGATACTGTACGCATCATCTTCTGAAGATCATCATCACATCACACATAAAAAGGTCCTTTGAGCAAATATACCTTGTATTTTTCAGTATCAAGGTAACCAAGTCGCTCTAATAAATCGACAAGCCACAGAATAATCATCTTCTCTGCCCCACAATAATCGTAAAAATCAAAACTGTCAACCAAATATGTCCAACGAAAAAGCCATTGTGGTGTACAACGAACAAGAAAAGATCACATATTCAGTTGTCATAAAAATGCATTGTAAACACTAGATAAATGCAGTGTAAAAAGTTCAGATTTCTCAAGTTTCATCTTGCCTTGCACTGTTGTTGGTTTAGATCGTTAGACCAATTTGCCCAGAAGCTAATACACGTACACGTGCAAAGCTTGCTAGACAAACAAGCAAACAGACATCTTGATTGATCTTCCGGACATACAATGCACACACGTCTAGCCGCATATAGATCAAGGGGATTAAATTGACGAGATGAACTCTCCTGGCAAGAACACACACGAACAGAACAAAGTGATACACAAAATCGATGTGATGGCTTGTTTATAGGGGCTTTACATAGCTACATATAATAGCCAACCACTCCTGATTCTAGGTAAATATATATAAACATAATGGGCAGCATATTAGTGTGCAAAATTGGTGTTGTTCCAGCGGTTGGTGAGGCATTGCTTTTTCTAAACGGCTAAGGTTCAATTCCCGGGCAACACAAAATTTTAATATTTTTTCACTCCAAACGCCCTTAGCATGGTTTATGAGAAAAAAAACGTCCAATCTGCAAATAGACGCCTATAAAAAATACTGAATTCACGAGCAATCGAAGAATCGATGACATGGCATTCACATGGTCGGTTTTTCCCGGTCGGGCCGGTTTTGGCCTTATTTGATCAAATCAACGAGTTTGCGGACTAAATTTGATCACTTCTCGAGTTGTTGGCCTAAAGTGTGCAACCAATTTGAGTTCATGGACTAGTGGTGCATTTCACTCCAGTAAAGATAATGGTGAGAAACAACTCTCTCTTCAACTTTCCTCCGGAAAAGTTTGTGCCAATTTTTTGATAATTTTTCTATAGAATGCTATTGACTCAAGCTTTCAAACGCAAAAATAATCACTCAATTCCGAGTTAATATGAGGAGTCAAAAAATTCTAAAACTGGCATGAAAAACTGGAGCAAGCTGTGTTTGTGCACTTTGGAGGGAAAAAATACATATTTAGAAGCCGATTTTGAGGTGCGAAATATTGAACTAGCTTCTGCAACTATTCAGATGTGTCTCCTCTGCAACTTTAATTTGAGTACTTATGGAGCCAAAACGGACTTCGTATAAAAAAGATATGCATGTTTTACTGAACAGGGCACAAAAATAATTCCAATCCGAATTCATGTACAGGATTTAGTCTAAATAGATCCGATTTTTGAAACAAATCTCAATTTTTTTCCTTTTTCTTTCTCTATTTTTTTCTCTGACTATTTTTTTACCTTTTTCTCTTTTTTTCTCTATCTTTTTTTTCTATCCCTCTTTTCAAAACAAACTAGATAAGATGAAGATTGGAATCAAGCGAAGATTTGAACGACCTCAACTATGATTATGACAATGAATGGTGGGTAGCACGTGTTGGAAATTCATTGATGGGGTGGTGGACAGCGGAAGGGATAATTATGTATTGGCGGCGTGACTAATGTGAGCAGAACTCGAAACTCTAAACGAACTAGACGCTAAGACTAGCAACTCGGGACGACGATGCAACCGATAATTCAACTATGCAAACAATGAAAAGAAAATTGCAAAGGCTCATACTGGCTTGGACAAAGGATGAATAGATCTAAATTTTTTGTGACTTTTTCTTGAACAATAGGTAAGAAAATAAATCTAATGTATGGAAAACTGGAAATTCTCATTGAGCAACCTGAAAACTGATACCACTTGATAGAGGAGAGGGGCCCGACCTTTCGATGAGATGATAACTATCGATTTGGCGGAGTCGACTTTGACAATCCGATTACAAACGTGCACGACATTGTGCATTAGCAATCGCTAAACCAATCTCCTAGGGTTACTAACGATGCCAGAAGCACGATCAGCCTGACCACGAAGGTCTATTCCTAAATGCAATCGAAGAACAGGCAAGAATATAGTAAAGCGATTTGACTATTGCAAATATAGATGAAGTATTGATAAAGGTGGGGATCTGTAAGCGGTCTTGGCCTGGTCGTTGGACACAAACGAAGTACAAGAAGTTGCAATGGCTAACTTTTGACTAAACAAATCCCCATGGAAAAGCTACTAGATGGATCTACTTATATATGAGCACTGGGTGGCGGCCAAGGAGGTGGGAGGATGTCCCAAGGCTGTCTAAAACTAACCATAGAACGTACAAGGCTCATGGGCCCAAGTGCATGTGATGCAATACATTTGGACTTGCAGTTTGACTCGGATTCGGTTGCAACGTCAGATTGTTTCGTCCATAACTCAACGCTCCGGACGAATTTGAAGGTGAATCCAATTGGTTCGGAAAGTGCACGAAATCTACTTTCCAACAAAAAAAGAATCACCCAATTCGGAGTCCGGATGAACGGGATATTGGCTTTTTGAGTCAGGTATGTATGTGCAGTCCGAATCTGAGTCTAGAACGTGAGAGACTTGAACTCTATCTTCTCTTGGGCCAAACGTGACGTGAGAAGACTCTATCTCCTCTATCTTCTCTTCATATGTGGAATTGTGGATTATACAAATGTCCCATGCACCTGCAATTAGACATGGCACAAAAGTCCGTGAAGTATTTTTGTCATGGATAACATAATTAAATTATTGCATAGTCTGCATTAGAAATCACCTCACAAATATGCATGTATGCAATATTTTTGGGCGTATCCAAGGTAGTCATGTCCTCATCGGGTAACAATGCCGCATGCGTCGACCACGTCTTTCGTAGCACCCGCAATCTTATGCGTCTCCGCAGCCCCCGCGGCCTCAGTGGACGCGTGTGGAGAGGCTTTCAAGGTGGACGAGTGAGCCGCATCACCGGATTTCTTCTTGGGCGCCAGGGATAATGGAGCCGTTGATGAAGAAAATGATGGGGACGATGACGCGTTGCATATAATCTCGGATTCGCGCAAGCGCTTCCCCCTACCTCACATGCCAAAGATGTCGTAGGAAAACACAGCCACCTATGGGACCATCGGCCCGTTTTGGTTTTGCAAGGGGGAAGAGCGCATTGCACAAAGAGCGGAGGGCGTGGGGCAGTGCAGCAGCGATGACACAGGCAATTTTTACCCAGGTTCGGGCCGTCGTGAGGCATAAAACCCTACTCCTCCTTTGGTGGATTGATGGGGTGGACCGTAGTGGAGACGCAACGCTCTTGCCCGAAAAGGTCGCCTGAGGGCGAGGGCAACTACGCGCGTATGAGTGTACAATGGTCTGAATCCTTTCTACGGTCGCCGCGGTCCTCCTTTTATAGATCAAGGGGTGACCACAATAGCAAATTAGTCATTGTGGACTAATTAGATAGCAAACAGTGCTATCATACCTAACTCTGTAGATAGGACAAGGCACATTAAATGTGCCACTTAGTGTCACATCAGGGCATTGCTCGGCAAGCCTTGTCAGGCATATCCTGCCATCTTCTCACATGCCTGCATGACACGTTGTTGGACGGGTGTCATCTTTAGGTTATTTCATCTGGAAATGACTGCCACGTGCTACTTCTCGAGCTTGCGTTGTATTCCCTCAAAGAGGAAAGGGAGATGCAGCACAGTAGCGTAAGTATTTCCCTCAGTTTTTGAGAACCAAGGTATCAATCCAGTAGGAGACCACGCGCGAGTCCCTCACACCTGCACAAACAAATAAGTACTTCGCAGCCAACGCGATAAGGGGTTGTCAATCCCTTTACGGTCACTTATGAAAGTGAGATCTGATAGATAGGATAGTATGATATTTTTGGTATTTTTGGTATAAGAACAGAAAGTAAATAAAACAAAGTAAAGTAGATGGAAGATTAATATGTTGAGAATAGACCCCGGGGCCATAGGTTTCACTAGTGGCTTCTCTCATGATAGCAGAATTCTACGGTGGGTGAAAAAATTACTTTTGAGCAATTGATAAAAAAGCGCATAGTTTTGAGAAAATCTAGGCATGATCATTATATATAGGCATCACGTCCATGACAAGTAGACCGAAACGATTCTACATCTACTACTATTACTCCACACATCGACCGCTATCCAGCATGCATCTAGAGTATTAACATCATAAGAACAGAGTAATGCTTTAAGCAAGATGACATGATGTAGAGAGATAAACTCAAGCAATATGGTATAAACCCCATCTTTTTATCCTCGATGGCAACAATACAATACGTGCCTTGCTGCCCCTGTTGTCACTGGGAAAGGACACCACGACATTGAACCCAAATCCAAGCACTTATCCCCTTGCAAGAACTATAAATCTAGTATGCCAAACCAAACCAATAATTCGAAGAGACTTGCAAGGACATTATAATCATACATAAAAGATTTCAGAAAAGAATCAAATATTGTTCATAGATAATCTTGATCATAAACCCACAATTCATTGGATCTCGACAAACACACCGCAAAAAGATTACATCGAATAGATCTCCTCGAAGATCGAGGAGAACTTTGTATTGAGATCCAAAAAGAGAGAAGAAGCCATCTAGCTAATAACTATGGACCCGAAGGTCTGTGGTAATCTACTCACAACTCATTGGTGAGGCTATGGTGTTGATGTAGAAGCACTTCGTGGTAGATCCCCCCTCCGACGGAGATCCCGAACAGGCCCCAAGATGGAATCTCACGGGAACAGAAGGTTGCGGCGGTGGAATTAGGGTTTTCTCTGTTGCCTCGATGTTTTTAGGGTACATGGATATATATAGGAGCAAGGAGGGCATCGGGGGGGCCCGAGCGGGCCCACAAGGGTGGGGGCGTGCCCTGGACCCTCGTGGACACCTCTCTTGTTCCCTTGCGTGTACTCCAAGTCTTCTGGGTAGATACGATTCCAAAAATAACTCTCCCGAAGGTTTCATTCCGTTTGGACTCCGTTTGATATCCCTTTTCTGCGAAACACTGAAATAGGCAAAAAAACAGCAATTTGCACTGGGCCTTGGGTTAGTAGGTTAGTCCCAAAAATAATATAAAAGCGTATAATAAAGCCCATTAAACATCCAAAACAGAATATATAATAGCATGGAACAATAAAAAATTATAGATACATTGGAGACGTATCAAGCATCCCCAAGCTTAATTCCTGCTCGCCCTCGAGTAGGTAAATGATAAAAACAAAAAAATTGATGTGGAATGCTAACCAACATAAATCTCAATGTAATTCTCTTTATTGTGGCATGAATGTTCAAATCCAAAAGATTCAAGACAAAAGTCTATATTGACATAAGAATAATAATACTTCAAGCATACTAACAAAGCAATCATGTCTTCTCAAAATAACATGGCCAAAGAAAGTTATCCCTACAAAATCATATAGTCTGGCTATGCTCCCTCTTCATCACACAAAATATTCATATCATGCACAACCCCGGTTTCAGCCAAGCAATTTTTTCATACTCAATTTTTTTCAAACCTTTCAACTTTCACGCAATACATGAGCGTTAGCCATGGATATAGCACTATAGGTGGAATAGAATGGTGGTTGTGGGGAAGACAAAAAGGAGGAAGATAGTCTCACATCAACTAGGCGTATCAATGGGCTATGGAGATGCCCATCAATAGATATCAATGTGAGTGAGTAGGGATTGCCATCCAACGGATGCACTAGAGCTATAAGTGTATGAAAGCACATCAAAAGAAACTAAGTGGGTGTGCATCCAACTTGCTTGCTCATGAAGACCTAGGGCATTTGAGGAAGCCCATCATTGGAATATACAAGCCAAGTTCTATAATGAAAATTCCCACTAGTATATGAAAGTGACAAAACAAGAGACTCTCTATCATGAAGATCATGGTGCTACTTTGAAGCACAAGTGTGGAAAAGGATAGTAGCATTGTCCCTTCTCTCTTTTCTCTCATTTTTTTGGAGGGGCTCTCTCTTTTTTTTAGCCCCTCTCTATTTTTTTTGGGCCATCTCCTTTTTTTGGCCTTTCCTCACATGGGACAATGCTCTAATAATGAAAATCATCACACTTTTATTGACTTACAACTCGAAGATTACAACTCGAAGCTAGAACAAAATATGACTCTATGTGAATGATGATGAAGCATGTCATATGAACGGAACGGTGGAAAGTTGCATGGAAATATATCTCGGAATAGCTATGGAAATGCCATGATAGGTAGGTATGTGGCTGTTTTGAGGAAGGTATATGGTGGGTGTATGGTACTGGCGAAAGTTGCGCGGTACAAGAGAGGCTAGAAATGGTGGAAGGGTGGGAGTGTGTATAATCCATGGACTCAACATTAGTCATGAAAAACTCATATACTTATTACAAAAATCTACGAGTCATCAAAACAAAGTATTCAACGCATGCTCCTAGGGGAAGGGTTGGTAGGAGTTAACCATCGCGCGATCCCTACCTCCACACAAAGGATGACACTCAATAAATACCTCATGCTCTAACTTCATCACATAGCGGTTCACCATACGTGCATGCTACGGGAATCAAAAACTTTAACACAAGTATTTCTCAAATTCAAAATTACTCCACTAGCATGACTCTAATATCACCATCCTCATATCTCAAGACAATCATCAAGTCTCAAACTTCTCATCATATTCAATGCACTTTATATGAAAGTTTTTACTATGCCCATCTTGGATGCCTATCATATTAGGACTACTTTTATAACCAAAGCACATTACTATGTTGTTCTAATAGACTCTCAAAAGGATATAAGTGAATTATGAGAGATCAACAATTTAAACAAAATAAAACCACCACCGTGCTCTAAAAGATATAAGTGAAGCACTAGAGCAAAACTATCTAGCTCAAACAATATAAGTGAAGCACATAGAGTATTCTAATAAATTCTAAACCATATTTATCTCTCTCAAAAGGTGTGTCCAGCAAGGATGATTGTGGCAAACTAAAAAGCAAAGACTCAAATCATACATGACATTCCAAGCAAAATACATATTATGTGGTGAATAAAAATATAGTTCTGAGTATAGTAACCGATAGACGAAGACGAAAGAGGGGATGCCTTCCCGGGGCATTCCCAAGCTTAGGCTTTTGTTTGTCCTTGAATTTTACCTTGGGTGCCTTGGGCATCCCCAAGCTTAGACTCTTGCCACTTTTTGTTCCATAATCCATCAAAGCCATACTCAAAACTTGAAAACTTCACAACACAAAACTTAGCCAAAAATCTCGTGAGCTCCGTTAGTATAGGAAAACAAACCACCACTCAAAAGTACTGTAATGAACTCATTCTTTGTTTATATTGGTGTTAAACCTACTTTATTCCAACTTGTCTATGATTCATACCCCCCGATACTACTCATAGATTCATCAAAATAAGCAAACAACACACGAAAAACAGAATCTGTCAAAAAACAGAATAGTCTGTATTAATCTGTAACTTTCGAATACTTCTGTAACTCCAAAAAAATCAAATAAATTGGTAAACGTGAGGAATTTGTCTATTAATCATCTGCAAAAAGAATTAACTTAATAGCACTCTCCAGTAAACAATTACAGCCAATCTCGCGAGCGCTACAGTTTCTGTTTTTTTACAGCATGATCATATAAACTTCACACAAGTCTTCCCAATGGTTCTACTTGGCACAAACACTAATTAAAACACAAAACCACATCTAAACAGAAGCTAGATGCAAAATTTATTCCTAAACAAAAGCAAAAATAAAGAAAATAAAATTGGCTTGCCTCCCAACAAGCGCTATCGTTTAACGCCCCTAGCTGGGTACGATACAAGAATAGATCTAGGTAGTGCCATCTTCGGTTTTTTTTCTTTTAGCGGGATCACGCTCGAATCCGGGAGGTTCTCGTTTTCCTTCATATTCATAAATTTTCAGATCTAAAGAATCCAACCGTTTATTGCAAAGGGTGATCAACATATTCATGCGATGTAAATTTCCGCCAATACTCTTAAGAGGTTCAAGAGACTTTTGTAAAAAAATTGTTACTTCGCAATTCTTATCAAAAATGTGTGTCTCCTCCGGGGTAGAGGGTTGCCGGAACAACTCTATCAAAGCATTATAGGAATCAAGAGTATTACTACCCAAGAAATTTCCTCCTGTAATGGTATCAAGAATAAGCCTATTCCAAGGAGTTATGCCAATATAAAAATTGCGAAGAAGCACGGAAGTGGAGAGCTTCCTAGTATATCTATTTTGAGCATTGCAAATTCTATACCAGGCATCTTTTAGATTTTCCTCCTCCCTTTGTTTAAAATTAAGAACCTCACTCTCGGGAGTATTGATAATGATGGGCGTGCTAGCCATGACGGCAAGGCAAAGTGAATGGTAAACACACAGAGAAAGAAGGGCGAATAAAACGGCAAGGGTGAAGTGGGGGAGAGGAAAACGAGAGGCAAATAATGTAGTGCGAAGGATAAGGGTTTGTGATAGGTGCTTGGTATATGAATTTTGCATAGATCTCCCCCGACAAAGGCGCCAGAAATTCTTCTTGCTACTTCTCGAGCTTGCGTCGTATTCCCTCGAAGAGGAAAGGGAGATGCAGCATACTAGCGTAAGTATTTCCCTTAGTTTTTGAGAACCAAGGTATCAATCTAGTAGGAGACCATGCGCGAGTCCCTCGCACCTGCACAAACAAATAAGAACTTCGCAGCCAACACAATAAGGAGTTGTTAATCCCTTTACGGTCACCTACAAAAGTGAGATCTGATAGATAGGATAGTATGATATTTTTGGTATTTTTGGTATAAGAACGGATAGTAAATAAAGAAAAGTAAAGTAGATGGAAGATTAATATGTTGAGAATAGACCCCAGGGCCATAGGTTTCACTGGTGGCTTCTCTCATGATAGCAGAATTCTACGATGGGTGAACAAATTACTGTCGAGCAATTGATAGAAAAGCGCCTAGTTATGAGAATATCTAGGGATGATCATTATATATAGGCATCACGTCTGTGACAAATAGATAGAAACGATTCTGCATCTACTACTATTACTCCACACATCGACTGCTATCCAGCATGCATCTAGAGTATTAAGTTCATAAGAACAGAGTAATGCTTTAAGCAAGATGACACGATGTAGAGGAATAAACTCAAGCAATATAATATAAACCCATTCTTTTTATCCTCGATGGCAACAATACAATACGTGCCTTGCTACCCCTGCTGTCACTGGGAAAGGACACCGCAACATTGAACCCAAAGCCAAGCACTTCTCCCATTGCAAGAACTATAAATCTAGTAGGCCAAACCAAACCAATAATTCGAAGAGACTTGCAAGGATATTATAATCATACATAAAAGATTTCAGAAAAGAATCAAATATTGTTCATAGATAATCCTGATCATAAACCCGCAATTCATCGGATCTCGATAAACACACCACAAAAAGATTACATCGAATAGATCTCCTCGAAGATCGAGGAGAACTTTGTATTGAGATCCAAAAAGAGAGAAGAAGCCATCTAGCTAATAACTATGGACCCGAAGGTCTGTGGTAAAATACTCACAACTCATTGGTGAGGTTATGGTGTTGATGTAGAAGCACTCCATGGTAGATTCCCCCTCCGGCGGAGCTCCGGAACAGGCCCCAAGATGGGATCTCACGGGAACAGAAGGTTGCGGCGGTGGAATTAGGTTTTTCTCTGTTGCCTCGATGTTTTAAGGGTACATAGATATATAGGAGGAAGGAGGGCATCGGGGGAGCCAGAGGGGGCCCACAAGGGTGGGGGTGCGCCCAAGGGGAGGGGCGCACCCTGGACCCTCGTGGCCACCTCTCTTGTTCCCTTGTGTGTACTCCATGTCTTCTAGGTTGATACGGTTCCAAAAATAACTCTCCCGAAGGTTTAATTCCGTTTGGACTCCGTTTTATATCCCTTTTCTATGAAACACCGAAATAGGCAAAAAAACAGCAATTTGCACTGGGCCTTGGGTTAGTAGGTGAGTCCTACAAATAATATAAAAGTGTATAATAAAGCCCATTAAACTTCCAAAACAGAATATATAATAGCATGGAACAATCAAAAATTATAGATACATTGGAGACGTATCACCACGTTCCGAATTACAGCCACTTAGCCACTTGAGGGCTTGACACTGCACCAATTGGTGACTTGGGTTGTCATGACGTGGAGCGGTGGAGCCTTCTTGGGGTAAGTCCGCTCTCCGCGTCCTCGGTAGGCTTGTCGGGACGGCCTTGGGACTTGTCTGCGGGGTACCTCGTCCTCGCTGGGCTCGCCTGCCCGGCAAGGGAGATTTTTCCTTGGTGAGTACCTGTTCCTTCTACTTGACTTGGTTTTCTTGGTCCGCCCCTTGATTTCTCAAAGGGCCTCTTCTTCTGCTTGACGTGGTCGTGGTTGTTGTAATCTTGCTTCTATGCCGGTGTACAGTCAGGACAACATACACCAGGGTTTGTTGCACCGACATAAAGCTTATCATTTTTTCCTTTATATTCACTATCATCATCGTAGGTGTCGTGTCGTGCTAGCACTGCTCCTCAAGACCTCAACCCATCAAGCGAAACAACATGCCACTCATAATTCAAAAGCTTTAGTTGTTGAAATATGAATCTCATATGTTGCTCATATTACTAAAACAGAGAATGTTTAATTGGTCAACTAATGTTCCTTTTTTTTAAAAGCATGTGCGCCACATATAGAGAGACAACATGGATTTGCATTTCTCTGTGCGCTCTGGTTCATCATGGGTGGGGAACACACATTGTATTATCTAACTAGCAAGATGCCTGTGCGTTGCACGGAACATCAAGATGCATTTGTATGAGTAGTTTATCTTGTGGGAGAAAAGGATGAACTAGGGAAGGCCTTATTTGCAAATGTGGAGAGGGGTGTGGGTATCTTTTTGCAAAATTGCCATAGTTTCCTTCCTATCCATCAGATATAAATCGGTCGGCCTATATTGCAGGATGGGAGGCACACCATCATCACCAACTCTGTTTTTTGTAAGAGTATAAGAGTATAAGAGTAGAGAAAAAGGTAAATAGACCTGCTTGATCTTTGTTATCATGTTCCTCTTATGTTCTTCTTAATAAGTATATTACTTCCTCTGTTCCTAAACTGCCTTGGGTGTGTGCGTGTGTTGTGGTGGCGTGCGTTTGTACCGGGTGTTATTCATCATTGCTTTATTTATAAAGCGGGGCGAAAGCCTTTTTCGGTAAAACATAAGTCATTTTAGATATTCCGGTAAGAACTACATACAGATGTATATATACATATTTTAGAGTGTACATTCACTCATTTAGGTCCGTATGTAGTCCGCGTCCGAATCTCTAAGAGATTTATATTTAGGAACGGAGGGAGTAGTATAGTATGTTCCTTGTCGGGAAGTGGAGCAGGGACGTTTGAAGTCGACGGGTCTATTGGGTTGCATAAGATGGATGCTTTCAACTATTCTAGATGGTCTGCCATAATATCCGGGAAATGCTGGGAGCTATGTCATCTTTGATAGTCTAGACTGATAGTAATCGTATTGTGCCTTCAGTTGAATAGAGCTCCCCTTTTGGGGCCGAAGCCTTTCCGAACCCTTTCTTGTCGTACCGGCAATACAAGCCCATATGGTCCAGCTAGTTCCACTTTCCTGATTTTACTCTTGATGCTTAGGGTTTTCCCCTTTATCTACCCTACTATGATCTGCGTAGGTGCTTCCTGTCGTACTAGCAGTACTCCACATTTCAAGCTAAACAACACAACACTCATAATTCCAAAGCTTACTTGTTCAAATATGATTGTGATATGATACTGATATTAGTTAACAGACACATTTAATTGGTTAGCTAAAGGTCCCACTTGAGTTTTCAAATGCATGTCGCGACATATAGAGAGATAGCTGAATTGCATTTATTTGTCACTTGTTGACTGTACTTTCTTGTCCATACCAAATCTTAGTTGTTATTTCAAAGCAAACATCGGTTGCAAACTACCCTTTGCATGGTTTTCAGCTTCCAATCCGCCATCCCACTACCACGGTCAGCACTATACTCATCATGATTGTGGTTTCCCCATTTTACGATGACCACGATCAGCCTACGTGGTTCATGTCGTAATAACACTGATCCACCCATCGAGCTAAAAAAGCTTAGTTGTACAAATTTGAATATGATATTATGTTGATATTAGTAAAACTGAGACATGTTTAATTGGTCGGATAAATATTCCTACTTTAGTTTCGAAATGCATGTGAGCCACATATGGAGATACCGGAAGGAATAGTATTTCTCTGTGCACTCTGGTTCATCATGGGTGGCCTACAAACATTGTATAGAAAGACTTGTAATATCTTCAAACTGCTTGCTCTTCTGCTCTTCTTTAACATGATACTCTTCTCTTCTTTAATAAGTATGTTCCTTGTTGGGAAGAGTAGCAGAGACATTTGCGGTCGACTGGTCAGGTCGAGTTGTTCTCCCTTAGTATATTTTGAATCTATCAGGTCAGGTCGACTTGTTCTTCTTTACTACATGTTGATGTAGGATCGAAAGTATGTCTAGAGGGGGGTGATTAGACTACTTGACCAAATAAAAACTTAGCCTTTTCCCAATTTTAAGTTTTGACAGTTTTTAGCAAATTACAACAAGTCAAGCAATCTCCCTACACATGCAATTCTAGAGTTGTGGCAGCGGAAAGTAAAGCATTGCATATAAAGGTAAAGGGAGGGGTTGGAGAGTGAAACGCAATTGGAGAAACGGATGTTTTTCGCATGGTTCTGATAGGTGGTGCTATAGTACATCCACGTTGATGGAGACTTCAACCCACGAAGGGTAACGGCTACGTGAGTCCACGGAGGGCTCCACCAACGAAGGGTCCACGAAGAAGCAACCTTGTCTATCCCACCATGGCCATCGCCCACGAAGGACTTGCCTCACTAGGGTATATCTTCACAAAGTAGGCGAACTCCTTGCCCTTACAAACTCCTTGGTTCAACTCCATAATCTTGTCGGAGGCTCCCAAGTGACACCTAACCAATCTAGGAGACGCCACTCTCCAAAAGGTAATAAATTGTGTGTTGATGATGGACTCCTTGCTCTTGTGCTTCATGTGATAGTCTCCCCAACACTCAACTCTCTCACACAGATTTAGATATGGTGGACAGAAGATTTGAGTGGAAAGCAACTTGGGGAAGGCTAGAGATCAAGATTCTTGTGGTTGGATTGGAATATCTTGGTATCAACACATGAGCAGGTGGTTCTTCTCAAAAAATGAATAGTGGAAGTGTAGGCACGTACTGATAGCTCAATCTTTGACGGAGAAGGGGTGGAGGGGTATATATAGCCTCCACACAAAATCTAATTGTTACACACATTTGGTCCAACTCGGTCAGACCGAATAAATGAACTCGGTCAGACCGAATCAGTTCAAAATGTGAACGTTAGACCTTTCGGTGGGACCGACAGTATCAACTCGGTGAGAGCGATGCGTTAGGGTTAGGGCAAAACCTCAACTCGGTTTGACTGATTACACAAACTCAGTGAGACCGATTTTGGTAATAGGCTAACAGAGTGTTGGTCAGGCAAACTCAGTGGGACCGATTTGCTCATCTCGGTGAGATCGAAACATTATGAAGAGGAAACAGAGAGTTTGCATACCTATCTCGATGAGACCGAGATCCCTATCTGTGAGACCGAATTGATTAGGGTTTGTGGTAGTGGCTATGTCATGTGAACTCGGTGGCGCCAGATAGATCAGATCGGTGGGGCCGAGTTTGACTTTTAGGTTTGGGACATATGTGGAAACGAGAAAGTGGTTGATGGATTTGGAACATATTACTAAGCACTTGAGCAAGTAGACCATTAAGCAACACCTCATCCCCTTTTAATAGTATTGCCTTTTCCTATGGACTCAATGTGATCTTGGATCACTAAAATGAAAATGTAGAGTCTTGAGCTTTTGCCAATATTTGTCCTTAGCTTTTTGAGGGGTCCACATTTCTAATCCATGCCATGCCAACCATTGAACTTCCTGAAATATTTATCTTGAAAGGATATTAGTTCGATGAGCTATATGTTGTTAGTAATTACCAAAACCACCCAGGGATTAGTTGCACTTTCAATCTGCCCCTTTTTAGTCTAGACAACAGATGATATATGGAGCCAAACTTGTGAGTCTTCAAATCTTTGTCAGGAATTGGTTGTACATGTTTGCCATAGAGTCATGATCCTTCCCGGGCTTGGCATACACATCTGTGTCATTGTCATTCTCCTTGAGGGCGTTGATCAGACTTGCCCATTCAGCAACAGTTGATTGGTACCTGGTTCCTTCAGTCATCCATAAAATTCTACCATCTGGCTAGAAATGAGCAGTGGAGTAGAATTGCATGATCATCTCATCGTTCCATCTAGTTAGTTTCTTTCCCACAAACTTGTCAACTTCATTCTGCCTGAAGCTTTCATGCACACCTGGAAAGAAATCAGCATGATTGTCGATGTATTTCCAGTCAACCCACTTCATGTCACAAACAATGGGCTTCTTGTCCAACAGCACTATCTCATAGAAGTCCTGCTAATCCTTGGTGTGAAATTTATAGTCCACAACAATCTTTCTCCTGGTAGCATATGGATCAGTCTGTCTCCAACGTCTCATACCTGCATCCTTTCTCAGTTTCATGTTTTAGCAACAAGATGGGCATCATTATGATCTGGAATTTTTGGCTTAAGCTTCTTGAGCATCATGGACTCATCATCATCTGAGGATTCTTCTTCTTGATCTTCCTCTTCCTTTGGAACATCTGGCACTAGGGCCTTGTTCTTTTCAGATGCGGGAATGTCTCTAGTGGATCTCTTGGGTGCTGAAGCTTTGGGGGCACCTTTGGGCTTGGATGGAGCAGCCCTGGCTTTCATGGCATACCCATCAGCTTCTGAGTCTTTGCAGCATGTGCAACAGGCTCATCATCATCATCATCTCTCATCGATGGTTTACCAATCACTCTGGCAAGAGTCTTCCTAGCTCTCTTCTTAGATCCTGCTGGCTCATCATCTCTTGTTTCAAGAGTAAACACCATGGTTTTTTGATTGGAAGCTCTGACTTTTGACATTGGAGCTCTCTTGGTAGGGGCCTTCTTCTTCAGACCAGGCTTGACAACTCTAGCAGATTCCTCCTTGTTGAAAGCCTTCTTCTTTGAAGTGACCTCTTGAGCCACAAAGTCTTCATCCTCATTGTCAGAAGTTCTCTTCTTCCTTGTCTTGGTGGAAGCCTTCGCCAGATTGCTTGGAGTGCTTCTGTTGCTCTCATAGTAGCTATTGTTCGAGGGACTAGAGCCCTCGCTCGGTTCTGCATGCTCCTCTAACCTGTTCTGACTATCACTACACTCAGACATATCTGAACTGCAAGCTGACCATGTGAATAGATATAGTTAAGGTAGAGCGGATGAGCATCACAAAGTGCAGAGATTTTGCAAAACAATTGGGTCAAAAACTTAGTTTTAGGTTTCTACATAAAGCATTTCGGAGCTACCGATTTGTTAAACTCGGTGACACCGAAGCAATTTTGAGAGTCTAAACTGGTGAAATCGGTCAGTCCGAGACACAGTTCGGTGACTCCGAGATTGCTAGGGTTTCACTGAGAGTTGAACTCGGTCACACCAATTTGTAAGTTTTGGTCAAACCGAACGTTACAAGTGCAATGGCCTAAGCCAAATCGATGAGACCGATTTCTACAACTCGGTTGGTCCGAGATGAGTCCGGCAGAAACCTAACCCTAAAATTTTGAATCAAATCTAATCTAAAGGGAATTTTTACTGGACAGGATGGTCTCAAACGTGGCAAGAATCATGTCATTGACTTTGTGCTAAGAATCAGATTGAGAAAACATAAAGGGTCGACTTCATACCGTAACTTGGCAATGAGTTCGCTATGGCGACAACGGCGGCGGAGATTTCCATTGACCGCGGGGGAGACCAACGGTAGGAGGTCGCGGGGACGAGAGGATGATCCGGAGACCTTGAGTCGGCAGAGCTGGATAGGCACGGGCGAAAAGATTCAGAAAACTTTCCAAGGTTCAGCCCGTGGGTATATATATATCCAGACCCTTTCGGTGTGACCGAGTGGAACAACTCGGTGGCACTGAGATGCAAAACTGCTAGCAGTTACTACAACTTGGTGTGACCGAATTGTTCTAATTAGTTGCACCGAGATTGAAAACCAAGATCGACTTAATGGACTCGGGATGACCGAAGGGGAAGAATCAGTCAGACCGAAATGCACTAAGAGGTTTTGGAAGTTTAAGTCTATGACGAATCGGTGACTCTGAGTGCTCCTCACTCTGAGGGTTTGAATCTGACATGATCAAACTTTGTGATGTAGCATGAATAGAGTTTCAGACAAGAAAACCATAGATAACTAGAGGGGGTACTTAGGCATTCTTGTCCATCCATTTGGCAGAAGAAGAAATCCAAACAATCAAAGCAACAAATGGATGTCCTCGAATGAGAAAACAATATGCACTCAACATGCTCACACAGTGAGATAGCAAGTAAATATGTGGCAAAGCATGCACAAACATTCTAGCACCTATCAAGCAATTAGCGATGACTAGGTCATCTATATATGAGTATATTGACTTGATCATAGGTCATATTCATCGTTTAAGCTCAAGTGGGGTTACCACTTTTACATAAAACATTGTTGTGTTCACATCATTAGGGTTGCTTTAGCTCAATTCTCAGAGTAAAGCTCCCCCTAGATGTGATATCCCCCCTAAGAGGGATGAACTCACCTTGGGTTTTGTCGATGATGACTTCATGTAGGTGTTGAAGATGTAGATGCTCAATGTTGATGTAGATCATTTGGAGCAATCCATTGGAGTGAGTTGCACTTTCAATACCTACATGGGTTAGTCCCAAAAGGAACATACAAAGATATCCATGGACATAGAGTGAATTGCACACAGGATGATGTCCATGAAAGCATTAGGTTACCTTGTCCCTTGTCTTACCAACAAGAGGGTTTGTGACTCCTTGAACTAGTGCAAGATGTGAAAGTTAATTGCACTTGTCCTTGCCAATATGAATATGAGTGAAGTATGTTGGCGGAGTCACCCTCAAGAACACTCTAGTTCTTCTTCTTCGGGACCCATATCATCTTGATGGGAATACTTGGAGTTGTAGATGTACTTGATGAAGTAGAACTTGACGTAGTCTTGGGAACCCACTTGACCAAGGCCTTGGGAGCTTCTTCAAATGCATCAATCTCTTCTTGAAGCTTTTACTTGCCTTTTAGCTTGTGGTCTTGTGGTGGAAGATCATCTTGGGCTTGTGTCCCTCCGAAGGAAGTAGGGTCATACTTATCTTGTTGAGGAACAAACTTTGTCTTGGGGTGTTGATCTTCTTCCCACTCAACTCCATTTGCATTGAACTTTTGTTCAAAACCAACACCTTGATTCTTCCAGTGCCTTCCTTACTTGCGTACAATTTCCTCGAATTGCTTACTCCCGGCAAGGCTCTTATAAACACCTTTCTCTGTAATTCCCTTCAATAAGCTATTTTCTTGCTCAAGTGCGACTTGGCTAAGAGGATCATTAGTGGAATCAAGAGAACTACTAGAAGCAACAATATTGGATTTATCATGGTTATTGTTACTACTAGAGGAAGAATCTTTCCTGTTCTTATTGCTAGATTTTACTTGTGGCTTGTAGGTAGACAAGAATAAACGCTTGGCAATGTAAGAAGAACTTTTCTTACGAAGATCATAATTGATTGCTTTTAAGAACTCATGCTCTTGCTCTATATTTTGTTTTTCAAAGCGTAGCTTCTCATGAGTCCTCAAAAGTTCTCGGTGATCCTCTAAGGTAGTTTCATGAGCTAACTTAGGAGTGTTTAATTCTTTAGTTAGATGCTCAATCTCCTTCTTATCATTGTCATTCGTTTTATCTTGATTAGCATGATTAATAGAAATTTCATCATAGTTTTCATCACTATTGCTACCAACAAATAAATCATCATCCCCTAGCAAGTCATCTTCATCACTATTGAAATCAAGATATTCGAGGAGTGATACCTTAGGGCCTTTAGCCACGAAGCATCTTCCAATTCCTTCATTTGGTGAGTCAAATATGTCGTAGGAGTTGGATGACACAAGAGCAATTCCGGTAACATCTTCATCTTGAGTATCTTCGGAGTCGGAGTAATAGCTTCTCTCGGAGTGGTCATCAGTGTCGGAATCGGATACCCATTCACCAACATGAGTTTGATGTCCTCGTCTGGTATAGCTCCATGATGATTTGTCATTCCTTTTCGAATCCTTGCTTCCATGAGAGGGTCTTTGTTCATAATGATCATCTCTACTCCTTCTCTCTCTTGGTGGTGAATCTTCTCTTCTACTTCTTCTTTTGGGTGAGTCTTCTCTTCTCTTGTGTGGAGCCGTACACTCATTTGAGTAGTGTCTGGGTCTCCCACAATTGTAGCGATTCCGATCATGACTAGAAGATCTTTTGTCATTGTAGGACCTCGATTTGGAGTTTCTCTCTTTGCTTCTATTCTTGTATAATTTGTTGAAGTTCTTCACCATTAATTTCAATTCTTCATTGAAGACTTGTTTCTCACTTGATGATGTAGGAGCATCACATGAAGCTTTGTAAGTGCCAATAGACTTGTTGTGAAGCTCTTCTTTATCCTTAAGTGACATAGGTGGTGCTATCGTACGTCCATGTAGATGGAGACTTCAACCCACGAAGGGTAACGGCTGCGCGAGTCCACGGAGGGCTCCACCCTCCACGAAGAAGCAACCTTGTCTATCCCACCATGGCCATCGCCCACGAAGGACTTGCCTCACTAGGGTATATCTTCATGAAGTAGGCGATCTCCTTGCCCTTAAAAACTCCTTGGTTCAACTCAACAATCTTGTCGGAGGCTCCCAAGTGACACCTAACCAATCTAGGAGACACCACTCTCCAAAAGGTAATAAATGGTGTGTTTATGATGAACTCCTTTCTCTTATGCTTCAAGTGATAGTCTACCCAACACTCAACTCTCTCTCACCGATTTGGATATGGTGGAAAGAAGATTTGAGTGAAAAGCAACTTGGGGAAGGCTAGAGATCAAGATTCTTGTGGTTGGATTGGAATATCTTGGTCTCAACACATTAGTTGGTGGTTCTCTCTCAGAAAACGAATAGTGGAAGTGTAGGCACGTTCTGATAGCTCTCTCTGATGGAGAAGGGGTGGAGGGGTATATATAGCCTCCACACAAAATCTAGCCGTTACACACATTTGACCCAACTCGGTCAGATCGAAGCAGTTCAAAATGTGAATGTTAGACATTTCGGTGGGACCGACAGTATCAACTCGTGAGATCGATGCATTAGGGTTCGGGAAAAACCTCAACTCGGTTTGACCGATTACACAAACTCGGTGAGACCAATTTTGGTAATAGGATAACAGAGTGTTGGTCGGGAAAACTCGGTGGGACCGATTCGCTCATCTCGGTGAGACCAAAACATTCCGAAGAGGAAACAGAGAGTTTGCATACCTACCTCGGTGAGACCGAGACCCTATCAGTGAGACCGAATTGATTAGGATTTGTGGCAGGGGCTATGTCATGTGAACTCGGTGGCGCCGGATAGATCAAATCGGTGGGGCTGAGTTTGACTTTTAGGTTTGGGACATATGTGGAAATGAGAAAGTGGTTGAGGGATTTCGAGCATATTACTAAGCACTTGAGCAAGTAGACCATTAAGCAACACCTCATGCCCTTTTAATAGTATTGGCTTTTCCAATGGACTCAATGTGATCTTGGATCACTAAAATGAAAATGTAGAGTCTTGAGCTTTTGCCAATCTTTGTCCTTAGCTTTTTGAGGGATCCACATTTCTAATCCATGCCATGCCAACCATTGAAGTTCCTGAAATATTTATATTGAAAGGATATTAGTTCAATGAGCTATATGTTGTTATTAATTACCAAAACCACCCAGGGTTTAGTTGCACTTTCAGTTGAAGCTGTCAACTATGAAGTATCATCACTTCTGGAGCTTTCATATTTTGAGTAGTAGGCCACATTATATTAATGCACGCACCAAATTACAGCATGCATGGCATCTCTGAAGAATTGCAGAGATAGCACAAAGGGGTTTACAGGGAGGCAGTTTTGAATTAGAATCACTTCAGCATTACAAAGATAATATCACTTGTTTTTATGTTTTCATGCATGTCAGGTATTGAACAAGATTAAAATGAATATGAGCATGGGCGCATGAGAGGAATATTGCGGAACAATCCACTGGCTGGCCTATCTTATTCACCCATCAAGGTGCTTGCTCTAACTTGGCAAGGTTGTATTGGTCGCACATATTTTGCATATAACCTCTTGCATTACTTCTACTTTGTTACACCGCCATCTGCTTAGTTTAAGCATCATATATGAGTATATGCCATACCTATCCATTTTCTGTATCTATTCCATGTGTCATCGTACTATGTTTTTCCAATCAAATGTTGTTCTTTCGTAATAGATGTCCAAAAGGAAGAGTGTGAGTGCAGATTCTCAATGAGTATAAACTAGGTATTTGGGAAAGGTAATGATACCTGTTAAATCAGATAGATCAGCCGCCAGAGAAAACACAGTCCCAATTGTACCACACTTTACCCCTACTCCACTGGCCAAACCCCTATTAGAACTGCAGAGAGCCCAGCGTCAGGTACTGTCTATGATATCAATTCAAAATTTGAACTCCTAAATTTCTGCATGTGCCTTACCTTCTCTCTTGTAAGAAAACTAATTTCAAATGAATCTCCTGTCTCAAAGGATCATGGGATCTCACAACAATACTGGGCATTGCATTGCTCTTGTCATTACCTCTTGCCCTTTGTCAGCATACTTACACTCATTGTTGTTTGGTTATGTAGCATCATTGTAAATGTTTGCTTCTTTATCCTCCCTTTGCTCGAAATTATAAGATCTATATTTACTCTTAGATAAATGTAGAATTAACACAATGGTTATGAAGTTTTGGATTGCTCGCGTAAGTACATGTTTTAATGTACTCCCTCTGTATCGAATTAATTGTTGCTCAATTGGATGTATTTAGAACTTAATAATGCTAGATACATCCATTTGAGCAACAAGTAATAACGGACGGTGGTAGTATTACTGTACTTGCATTGCGAGATAGTTGATTGTCTAGAATTACTCTGCATCTTATCTGCCCTGCCCTCCTCTTTCTCTGAATTATCAGATCTACATTTACTCTTACCAAAATGTTGAATAAAGCCAATGCCACTGCACACGTTGATGTCTGCATTCATCTTGTCAGTACCTTTTGCCTTGTAACAATGTACTTAATTAATTGTTATTTGATTATGTATAATCACTCAGCATCTGAGCTTCATTATCCTCTATTTCTTCCAATATTATTTGATCTATATTTACTCCTTACAAAATGTAGAATAAAGGCAATGCTTATAAAGAAGTTTCTTTGGGGAATTTATTGAATTATCCTTCCATCAACATGGAGAAGAGCTTTGTCCAGCCCGTGTTAACATGTAATGTAAGTTCATCCTTCTCAAGCCTTCAAACTTTGTTCTAGTATAGATTTGGATAGGCATCATTTCCTCCACTGTTGTTTACTTTGGTGTTTACATCTGATTGGATGCTTGCAACAACTACCAGTTTTATATTGTAGTTGTAAAAACATGTTCCTTATGCAGAACATATCCATTTATTTGCTTATATAATTGTGAAACCTGTTGTGTGTCTCCTTGCTTCTCTTTCAGAGTCGTATCTCTTATGCCAGGCAGAACTTTAGGGAAGATTGTGAGCCAAACCATCTTGAAGAGAGCAAGATGACCCCAATGTCATGTCTTGATGAAGACAGTGAGTTGAAGCTAGCCACCAGCAGCTGTGAGACAACCTCTGTGCAGTTGCTGCCTTAATCAGTTCGACTCTCTGGTCTCAACTTAAAGTGCAAAGGCTTGCTTCAGCTCAGCTCCAACTTGATTCCAATGATGTGAAGAAGGCCACACAGGACACCCATGCGTGCTTTCTTGCTACGCAGCTACGATTAGAGCATCTATCGTTGACACAACTGAGATTTCATCAGCTTGTTCTATTCTTTTGGTGCACCGCCAAGGCAGGCCTAATGCCTTCTGAAGTGCTCTCGGTTTTGTATATTCTTTTGTCGGCGTGTTTATATGCACTGGTGGCGAGCTTTGATGCCCAGTGTATGTAATCCGCGGTCACGTTGCGATTTATTATCACCGATGGCGAACTTTGATGCCGAGTGGATGTAATATGTAGTAATTTATTTATTGTATAGTCTAGGTTTATTCTTCTTCGGTATGCTTTAAATTAGGTCGGAAGCTTCAATGGATCTCAATGTTATCGGTCTTCGGGCCGGCCCGTAACTCGCTATATATGGGAAAAATGTGGGCCTATAATCATCTTGGGCCATTAGCATGTCTAAACATATACTTCCTCCGTCTAAGTGTGTAAGTCACTTTACGAAAATCAAATGATCCCAAAACACTTAGGCGCGATGCATTAACTCTCACCTCATTTATTGTTTTTTAACATGAATAAATCAATCAATCAATAAGAGATGTGAGGCGTGTGTGCTTTTAATGACTTGAGACTACCAAACACGACATGAAGTGGTTAGTTCATTGCATGCAATGCTATTAATTTGCAAATAAACAATAAGTTCTCTCGTTTTCCCCTCCGCCTTGGTTGCGGTGCACAACCTAAGATGACTTATTCACCTAGATGGAGGGAGTAGTAGTTTTGCACCTTTAACAGGTCGAGTAAAGTTCTGGCCAGCTGGGCCAGAGAATACCATGGGCTTTTAACAAGCTAAAAACTAGATTGAGCTAGCATTGATTCGAAAAATACATAGGCCAATACATGCCGAATCTGCCTTAGGCCCATGTTTGGCCCAAATAGAATGAGCCGTTAATAGGCCAAAATATATCTCGGGCCCTGTTTGGCCCAATAAAATTATGGGCTTTAAGCAGGCCGGTATCAACGCGGGTCGTAGGCCCAACAGTGTCACGGGCCATTAACAGATGGGCTGTAAGCAGGTCGGATTCAACGCGAGCTGTAATTAGGACCAACTGTTACACGGACCATTAACAGGCTGATAGGCCATTTGGGCTGAAATTTATCCACGAAGACTATGGTCGTTAAGAGGCCTAAAGTTACTTCGAACAAGAAATAGCCCAGTTTCTACATGGGCCGTTAAATGGCCTAAAGTGAAACCGGGCCCACAACGGCCCAAATAAACCATGGGCCGCTAACAGGCCGAAACTATTATCGGGCTGAACTGGTAAATGGGCATTTAACAAGCTAAAATACAAACCCGGCTTACAATGGGCCCAAAAGAATAGTGCCATGTTAACGGGCCTAATCTGATATGGGCCGTAATTTATCCCAAAACACGACAGGCTGTGAATGGGCCTGATCTGATATAGGCCTCAATTTGACCCAAAACATGGCAGACTGTTAACGGGCCAGCCCACTAATGTTTGAAAAAATATGGTGGGCCTTTAGCTGGGCCGACCATTTTACCTTAAATGGGCCACTATTGGGCTATGCCACGTGTCGACATATCATACGCGTCTTCCGCCCATTGTAGGGATTACATCTGTCCCAACGATGAGCTGACACGTGGATCATCCGGTGAATGAGAATTTTACACATGGAAAATCCCCATTGGTCGGGACTATTAACGGGTTATCGGATCCAAACCGGAACCCGATAGCTTAACAATGACCTATTACGGTGGATGCCACGTGTCAGTTACCCTTGACGAAAATACTTCCATGATGCGCCATTTATTGTCATGGAAGTGGACACTTCCGTGATGATAATTTTGGTATTGTCATGGAACACTTCTACGACAGCACGGGTATGACTATCTTGATTCTGTCCTAAAATCGTCATGGGCGTACATGCATGACAGAAAACGTGACCTACTATGACAAACATGTATCATCATAGAAGTGTATTTTTTGTATTGTACCATTGCTATCGTTACTACTACTATCAAATTGCCATACCACTTTGCTATCGATCACTCTACTACAGATATTTAGTTTCCAGGTGTGGTTGAATTGACAACTCAACTGCTAATACTTACAAGTATTCTTTGGCTCCCCTTGTGTCGAATCAATAAATTTGGGTGAATACTCTACCCTTGAAAACTGTTGCGATCTCCTATAATTGTGGGTTATCAAGACCTTTTTCCGGCACCGTTACGTGGAAGCATAGCTATATTTGTTGAGTCACTTGGGATTCATATATTTTGATCACTACGGAGAATCTTAAGGATGGTTGAACCAAGATCATTCCCTCTAAGACGAGGGGAGGTAAGGAACTGTTATCTAGCTCTACACTTGATAAACCTTCTGTTTTGAGTAAGCTTGCAACACCACCACCTGCATTAATTCTGATATGTCGCGAGTAATTGATGATGTTACTTCTGCTATGAATGATGCTTTGATGATGCTAGCACTTTGCCTGATAAGAATGTGCCACTAGGTGAATTTCTTGATGAACAGCTTGCTAGAGCTAAAGAAATTAAGAATGTTGAAACTGATGAAGTTATTGAAACTGAAAATTATGAAACACCTATTAGACCTAGCTCTCCTAGATTTGAATTGCCTTAGATACATGAGGGTTATGTTATGGAGGGATAAGTAGCTAGGGACTTTTTTGCTTATAAGGATAGAGATGATCTTAAGAAATTACTATGCAAGTTGAAAGAAAAATCTTTGAATGCCAGAATGAGACATAATCCCAAGTTTGTACTTCACCTATATTTCTTACTATCAAGGACTATGAATTCTCTGTCAATCCAAAGTTAATTACTATGGTTGAATCTGATCCTTTCCATGGCTATGAAACTGAAACCGTTGTGGCACATCTTACTAAATTAAATGATATAGCCACCCTATTTGCTCATGAAGGAAAAAATCGCTATTACTATATTCTCAAGATATCTCCTTTCTCGCTAAAGGGTGATGCTAAGATATGGTATAATACTCCTGCTCCTGGTTGTGTGCGTAGTCCCCATGTTATGATTTATTACTTCTCTACAAAATATTTTCCCGCCCATAAGAAACAAGTTTCCTTATAGGAAATATAACTTTGTGCAAATTGAAGAAGAGCGTCTCCCACAAGCTTGGGAGAGGCTTCACCAATTACTTAATGCTTTGTCTAATCATCCTATTAAGAAAATGAAATACTTGATATCTTCTATAATGGACTAACCGATGCTTCTAGGGACTACCTAGATAGTTGTGATGGTTGTGTTTTCAGTGAACATGCTATTGAACAAGCTGAGGAACTATTGAATAATTTTTTGAAGAATGATAATGATTGGACACTTCCTGAACCACCACCTAAACCCACACCGAAGAAGAGGGGTATTTTATTTCTCAGTCCTGAAGATATGCAAGGGGCAAACAAATGTATGAAAGAAAAAGGTATTAAAGCTAAAGATGTTAAGAATTTACCACCTATTGGAGAAATACATGGTCTTGACACACCACCAGAGGTGGTAGAGGTACATTCTGTTACAAAGTTTGATGAAGGTGATATCCCGTATAATAAATCTCCTAGTCAATGCTTGTATGAATTCGATAACTACATTATTAAGCAAGATCATTTCATGCAAAAGTTATGAAACAATTGAAACAAAATGCTTACATGATTGATCGCTTGAGTGACTTGTTGTTTAGAGTTGTTAATGATGTCAAAGGTGTTAGTAAACATGCTTCTATGGTCCAAACTCAGCTAGGACAAGTTGCTAAATCTCAGGGAGAATTCCTCAATGAAATGAATAATAATATGAATGGTCATGTTGTTAGAGTAATGACTAGAGGAGGTAAAATGACTTAGGAGCCACTTTATCCCGAACGTCACCCTAAAAGAATTGAACAAGATTCTCAAAGAATTGATATTGATGCACGTAGTCTACCTAAAAAGAAAAAGAAAAATGATAAGACTTTGCATACTTCTAGTGAACCTAAGATAGAAAAACCTTCTGAGGACAGTGATGTTGTTTCTATTTTTTATGTTGAAACTCAATCTGGTAATGAACATTCACCTATTATAATGATATCGATAATGATTATGTTCATGTAGATGCTCAACCAGACAATGAAGTTGAAACAGAACCTGTTGTTGATCTTGATAACCCACCTTCTAAAAATAAACATTATGATAAAAGAGATGTTGTTACTAGAAAACATGGTAAAGAAAGAGAACCATGGGTCCAAAAACCCATGCCCTTTTCACCTAAACCATCTAAGAAAAAGGGTGAGGAAAATTTGAGCACTTTGCTGAAGTGCTTAGGCTTGTCTTTTTGCGTACTCACTTGATCGATATTTTAAAGATGGCCCCTTAGGTTAAATATATGAAAGATATTGCCACTAGTAAAAGAAAAATACCTGAAGCTGAAATATCCACCATGCTTGCAAACTATTCTTTTAAGGATGGAGTACCTAAGAAATTAGGAGATCCAGGAATACCAACTATACCTTGCTCCATCAGAAGAAATTATGTCCAAATTGCTTTATGTGATCTTGGAGCTGGTGTTAGTGTTATGCCTTTCTCTTTATACAAAAGTCTTGATTTGAATAAACTCACGCCAACTGAAATATCTTTGAAAATGAATGAAAAATCAACTGTCATACCTATCGGTGTCAGTGAGGATGTGCCCGGTGTAGTTGCAAATATTACTATCTTAACAGACTTTGTTATACTTGATATGCCCGAGGACGACAACATGGCGATTATCCTTGGTAGAGCTTTTTTGAATACTGCAGGGGCTGTTATTGATTGCAACAAAAGCAAGGTTACTTTTCATATCAATGGTAATGAGCATAAAGTTCACTTTCCGAAGAAACAATTTCAAGTGAATGGTATTAATTAGTATCATCGAAAAGACTCCAACAATTACTACTGGAAGTTTTCAACTCCCTCCACCTACTGTCAAAAAGAAATATGAAACACTTATTTTTGGGGAGATGTATACCCCCGTTGAGGTAACTTTGTGTTTTACGAAGATTCTTCGGGTTCGTGTTAATCGAAAGTGGTAGGACTCGATCAACCTTATTAATGGATTATTTTTTAAAGGCATGTGGTCGATGAATTTAGTAGGCACAACCTTCTGTACCCACTTTATAGTCTCCGTTATTTTTAGTTAAATACAATAAAATGTCATGATTATCATGTTTTCTGAATTACTCGTGCAATAAAAAAGTGCCCAAAAATGACCTGAAATTTTAACACAATTTTTCTGAATATTTGAGAACTTCTTGCACTGAAAACACCACATGGGGTGCCCCAGGTGCCCACTAGGCACCAGGGCCCGCCACAACCACCTGGAGCGCCCTAGTGTGTAGTGGGACCCACAAGTACCCCCTCACTCTCTCCCTTACCTCACATTGTCACTCACCTCCAGGAAAAAACCTAGCTCTCTCTCCCGTGTTCTTGCTCCCAAGCCAAAGATTTTCGATCTCTATGCTCAGAGCTTCGTTTTTGAAACTGTTTTGAGGGATTGCTACTTGGTATATGACTCCTCCATTGCTCCAATTAGTTTTTGTTTTTTTTATATTTTGAGTAATGTATCTACTCTTGGTGCTACAAATGAGTTTGCATGTTGAATTCTTTGAGTTCCAAGTAGTTTGAATGCTTGATATAGCCTCTCGACATCCATATGAGTAGTTGCTATCCATCTTGAAAAAATTTATTGACATTCTTTTGTGGCCCCAAATTTTTAGAAATTTGTACATACAAAAATGCACCTATTTAGGAGAAGTTCTTTGAGGAGGAGGTTCTCGGAGGCGTCGTTGAGTGAGAGCTTGATACGTCAAGCTTATGTTGAGCCAAGGGCAAGATCAATACGGAATGCCAATACAAAATCGTGCCTCTGGCCATGTGATGAGTTCATGATAGGTGCGGGTATTAAAGAAGAATTTGACCAGTATATTCATACAATGAGCTTGCTCCCTTCATCGCAGATAAGTGTATTCAACATCACTACCCAGTCTTTCACCAAAATATTTAACTACCTGTTGGGGAACATAGTATTTTAAAATTTTCCTACGATCACGCAAGATCTATCTACCAGATGCATAGCAACGAGAGGGAAGAGTGTGTCTACGTACCCTCGTAGACCGGAAGCGGAAGCGTCAAGTGACGCGGTTGATGTAGTCGAACTTCTTCGCGATTCAACCGATCAAACACCAAACGTACGGCACCTCCGCGTTCAGCACACGTTCAGCTTGATGACGTCCCACGAGCTCTTGATCCAGTTGAGCTTCACGGGAGAGTTTCGTCAGCACGACGGCGTGGTGACGGGTATGATGTATTCACCGGCGCAGGGCTTCGCCTAAGCACCGCGACGGTATGACCGAGGTGTGTTTCGGTGGAGGGGGGCACCTCACACGGCTAGAACAATTCAACTTGTGTGTCTTTGGGTGCCCCCTTGCCCCCGTATATAAAGGAGCAAGGGGGGAGGCCGGCCGGCCCCTCTATGGTGCGGCTAGGGTGCAATCCTACTAGGAATAGGATTGCAATCCTATTCCTAGTAGGAACTACCAAAGAAGGAAGAGAGGGAAAGGAAAAAGGAGGGAGAGGTGGCGCCCCCCAATCCTAGTCCAACTAGGATCCCTAGGTGGGGCGCCGGCCAGCTCCTATGGGCTGCCTCTCTCTTTTCCTTAAGGCCCACTATGGACCATCCCCCCTCGTAGGGGGTTCCGGTAACCCCTTCCGACAATCCCGTTAAATCCGAAACTTTTCCGGAACACTTCCTGTGTCCGAATATAGTCGTCCAATATATCAATCTTTATGTCTCGGACATTCCGAGACTCCTCGTCATGTCCGTGATCTCATCCGGGACTCCGAACTACCTTCGGTACATCAAAACTCATAAACTCATAATACCGATCGTCATCAAACGTTAAGCGTGCGGACCCTACGGGTTTGAGAACTATGTAGACATGACTGAGACTCATCTCCGGTCAATAACCAATAGCGGAACCTGGATGTTCATATTGGCTCCTACATATTCTACGAAGATCTTTTATCGGTCAAAACCGCATAACAACATACGTTGTTCCTTTTGTCATCGGTATGTTACTTGCCCGAGATTCGATCGTCGGTATCTCCATACCTAGTTCAATCTCGTTACCGGCAAGTCTCTTTACTCGTTCCGTAACACATCATCTCGTGACTAACTCATTAGTCTTTTGCTTGCAAGGCTTATTATGATGTGTGTTACCGAGAGGGCCCAGAGATACCTCTCCGACACTTGGAGTGACAAATCCTAATCTTGATCTATGCCAACACCACGAATACTTTCGGAGACACCTGTAGAGCATCATTATGATCACCCAGTTACGTTGTGACGTTTGATAGCACACAAGGTGTTCCTACGGTATTCGGGAGTTGCATAATCTCATAGTCATAGGAACATGTATAAGTCATGAAGAAAGCAATAGCAGTAAAACTTAAACGATCATAGTGCTATGCTAACGGATGGGTCTTGTCCATCACATCATTCTCCTAATGATGTGATCTCGTTGATCAAATGACAACTCATGTCTATGGCTAGGAAACATAACCATCTTTGATCAATGAGCTAGTCTAGTAGAGGCATACTAGGGACATACTGTTTTGTCTATGTATCCACACATGTACTAAGTTTCCGGTTAATACAATTCTAGCATGAATAAAAGACATTTATCATGATATAAGGAAATACAAATAACATCTTTATTATTGCCTCTAGGGCATATTTCCTTCAGTCTCCCACTTGAACTAGAGTCAATAATCTAGATTACAAAGTGATGATCCTCACACCCATGGAGTCCTGGTGCTGATCATGTTTTGCCCGTGGAAGAGGCTTAGTCAACGGGTCTGCAACATTCAGATCCGTATGTATCTTGCAAATCTCTATGTCTCCCTCCTTGACTAGATCACGGATGGAATTGAAGCGTCTTTTGATGTGCTTTGTTCTCTTGTGAAACCTGGATTCCTTCGCCGAGGCTATTGCTCCAGTGTTGTCACAAAAGATTTTCATTGGGCCCGATGCACTAGGTATTACACCTAGATCGGATATGAACTCCTTCATCCAGACTCCTTCATTTGCTGCTTCCGAAGCAGCTATGTATTCCGCTTCACACGTAGATCCCGCCACGACGCTCTGCTTGGAACTGCACCAACTGACAGCTCCACCGTTCAATAAAAATACATATCCGGTTTGTGACTTAGAGTCATCCGGATCAGTGTCAAAGCTAGAATCGACGTAACCGTTTACGACGAGTTCTTTGTCACCTCCATACACGAGAAACATATCCTTTGTTCTTTTCAGATACTTCAGGATGTTCTTGACCGCTGTCCAGTGATCCACTCCTGGATTACTTTGGTACCTCCCTGCTAGACTTATAGCAAGGCACACATCAGGTCTGGTACACAGCATTGCATACATGATAGATCCTATGGCTGAGGCATAGGGAATGACTTTCATTTTCTCTCTATCTTCTGCAGTGGTTGGGCGTTGAGTCTTACTCAACTTCATACCTTGTAATACAGGCAAGAACCCTTTCTTTGACTGATCCATTTTGAACTTCTTCAAAATCTTATCAAGGTATGTGCTTTGTGAAAGTCCAATTAAGCGTCTTGATCTATCTCTATAGATCTTGATGCCTAATATATAAGCAGCTTCACCGAGGTCTTTCATTGAAAAACTCTTATTCAAGTATCCTTTTATGCTATCCAGAAATTATATATCATTTCCAATCAACAATATGTCATCCACATATAATATTAGAAATGCTACAGAGCTCCCACTCACTTTCTTGTAAATGCAGGCTTCTCCAAAAGTCTGTATAAAACCATATGCTTTGATCACCTCATCAAAGCGTATATTCCAACTCCGAGATGCTTGCACCAGTCCATAGATGGATCGCTGGAGCTTGCATACTTTGTTAGCACCTTTTGGATCGACAAAACCTTCTGGTTGCATCATATACAACTCTTCTTTGAGATATCCATTCAGGAATGCAGTTTTGACATCCATTTGCCAGATTTCATAATCATAAAATGCGGCAATTGCTAACATGATTCGGACAGACTTAAGCATCGCTACAGGTGAGAAAGTCTCATCGTAGTCAACTCCTTGAACTTGTCGAAACCCTTTCGCAACAAGTCGAGCTTTGTAAACAGTAACATTACCGTCTGTGTCGGTCTTCCTCTTGAAGATCCATTTATTTTTGATGGCCTGCCGATCATCGGGCAAGTCAACCAAAGTCCACGCTTTGCTCTCATACATGGATCCCATCTCAGATTTCATGGCTTCAAGCCATTTTGCGGAATCTGGGCTCATCATCGCTTCCTCATAGTTCGTAGGTTCATCATGGTCTAGTAACATGATTTCCAGAACTGGGTTGCCGTACCACTCTGGTGCGGAACGTATTCTGGTTGATCTACGACGTTCAGCAGAAACTTGATCCGAAGTTTCATGATCATCATCATTAACTTCCTCACTGATTGGTGTAGGAATCACTGGAACAATTTTCTGTGATGTAATACTTTCCAATCCGGGAGAAGGTACAATTACCTCATCAAGTTCTACTTTCCTCCCACTCACTTCTTTCGAGAGAAACTCCTTCTCTAGAAATGATCCATTCTTAGCAACGAATATCTTGCCTTCGGATCTGTGATAGAAGGTGTACCCAACAGTCTCTTTTGGGTATCCTATGAAGACACATTTCTCCGACTTGGGTTCGAGCTTATCAGGTTGAAGCTTTTTCACATAAGCATCGCAGCCCCAAACTTTAAGAAACGACAACTTTGGTTTCTTGCTAAACCATAGTTCATAAGGTGTCGTATCAACGGATTTAGATGGTGCCCTATTTAACGTGAATGCAGCTGTCTCTAAAGCATAACCCCAAAACGATAGTGGTAAATCGGTAAGAGACATCATAGATCGTACCATATCCAATAAAGTACGGTTACGACGTTCAGACACACCATTACGTTGTGGTGTTCCGGGTGGCGTGAGTTGTGAAACTATTCCACATTGTTTCAAATGAAGACCAAACTCGTAACTCAAATATTCTCCTCCACGATCAGATCGTAGAAACTTTATTTTCTTGTTACGATGATTCTCTACTTCACTCTGAAATTCTTTGAACTTTTCAAATGTTTCAGACTTGTGCTTCATTAAGTAGATATACCCATATCTGCTCAAATCATCAGTGAAGGTCAGAAAATAACGATACCCGCCGCGAGCTTCAACACTCATTGGCCCACATACATCAGTATGTATGATTTCCAACAAATCTGTTGCTCGCTCCATAGTTCCGGAGAACGGAGTTTTAGTCATCTTGCCCATGAGGCATGGTTCGCAAGCATCAAGTGATTCATAATCAAGTGATTCCAAAAGTCCATCACTATGGAGTTTCTTCATGCGTTTTACACCAATATGACCTAAACGGCAGTGCCACAAATAAGTTGCACTATCATTATTAACCTTGCATCTTTTGGTTTCAATATTATGAATATGTGTATCACCACAATCGAGATCCAATAAGAATAGACCACTCTTCAAGGGTGCATGACCATAAAAGATATTATTCATAAAAATAGAACAACCATTATTCTCTGATTTGAATGAATAACCGTCTCGCAACAAACAAGATCCAGATATAATGTTCATGCTCAACACTGGCACCAAATAATAATTATTTAGGTCTAATACTAATCCCGAAGGTAGATGTAGAGGTAGCGTGCCGACGGCGATCACATCGACTTTGGAACCATTTCCCACGCGCATCGTCACCTCGTCCTTAGCCAATCTTCGTTTAATTCGTAGTCCCTGTTTCGAGTTACAAATATTAGCAACCGAACCGGTATCAAATACCCAGGTACTACTACGAGCATTAGTAAGGTACACACCAATAACATGTATATCACATATACCTTTGTTCACCTTGTCATCCTTCTTATCCGCCAAATACTTGGGGCAGTTCCGCTTCCAGTGTCCAGTCCCCTTGCAGTAGAAGCACTCAGTTTCAGGCTTGGCTCCGGACTTGGGTTTCTTCGTGGGAGTAGCAATTGTCTTGCTATTCTTCTTGAAGTTCCCCTTCTTTCCCTTGCCCTTTTTCTTGAAACTAGTGGTCTTGTTAACCATCAACACTTGATGCTCCTTCTTGATTTCTACCTCCGCAGTCTTGAGCATAGCGAAGAGCTCGGGAATTTTCTTTTGCATCCCTTGCATATTATAGTTCATCACAAAGCCTTTATAGCCTGGTGGCAGTGATTGAAGAACTCTATCAATAACACTATCCTCGTCAACTTTGCAACCAAGTTGAGTCATATGATTGTAGTACACAGACATTCTGAGCAAGTGTTCACTGATAGAACTATTCTCCTCCATCTTGCAGCTGTAGAACTTATTGGAAATCTCATATTTCTCAATTCGGGCATTTGCTTGAAATATTAACTTCAACTCCTGGAACATCTCATATGGTCCATGACGTTCAAAACGTCGTTGGAGTCCCGGTTCTAAGCCGTAAAGCATGGCACACTGAACTATCGTGTAGTCATCAGACCGCGACTGCCAGACGTTCAAAGCGTCTACATTAGCGGGAGGGGGCTTGTCACCTAGCGGTGCTTCAAGGACATAATTCTTCTGTGCAGCAATGAGGATAATCCTCAGGTTACGGACCCAGTCCGTGTAATTGCTACCATCATCTTTCAACTTAGCTTTCTCTAGGAATGCATTAAAATTCAAAGAAACGGTAGCACGGGCCATTGATCTACAACAACATAGATATGCAAAAACTATCAGGACTAAGTTCATGATAAATTAAAGTTCATTTTAATCATATTAATTTAAAGAACTCCCACTTAGATAGACATCCCTCCGGTCATCTAAATGATCACGTGATCCAAATCAACTAAACCATGTCCGATCATCACGTGAGATGGAGTAGTTTCAATAGTGAACATCTTATGTTGATCATATATACTATATGATTCACGCTCGACCTTTCGGTCTCCAGTGTTCCGAGGCCATATCTGCATATGCTAGGCTCGTCAAGTTTAACCCGAGTATTCTGCGTGTGCAAAACTGGCTTACACCCGTTGTATTTGAACGTAGAGCTTATCACACCCGATCATCACGTGGTGTCTCGGCACGACGAACTTTCGCAACGGTGCATACTCAGGGAGAACACTTATACCTTGAAATTTAGTAAGGGATCATCTTATAATGCTACCGTCGTTCTAAGCAGAATAAGAAGCATAATAAGATAAACATCACATGCAATCAAAATATGTGACATGATATGGCCATCATCATCTTGTGCTTTTTGATCTCCATCTCCAAAGCACCGTCATGATCACCTTCGTCACCGGCGCGACACCTTGATCTCCATCGTAGCATCGTTGTCGTCTCGCCAACTATTGCTTCTACGACTATCGCTACCGCTTAGTGATAAAGTAAAGCAATTACATGGCGATTGCATTTCATACAATAAAGCGACAACCATATGGCTCCTGCCAGTTGCCGATAACATTACAAAACATGATCATCTCATACAAAACCATATAACTCATCATGTCTTGACCATATCACATCACAACATGCCCTACAAAAACAAGTTAGACGTCCTCTACTTTGTTGTTGCAAGTTTTACGTGGCTGCTACGGGCTTAGCAAGAACCGTTCTTACCTACGCATACAAAACCACAACGATGTTTCGTCAAGTATGTGCTGTTTTAACCTTCACAAGGACCGGGCGTAGCCACACTTGATTCAGCTAAAGTGAGAGAGACAGACACCCGCCAGTCACCTTTAAGCAACGAGTGCTCATAACGGTGAAACCAGTCTCGCGTAAGCGTACGCGTAATGTCGGTCCGGGCCGCTTCATCTCACAATACCGCCGAAGCAAAGTATGACATGCTGGTAAGCAGTATGACTAGTATCGCCCACAACTCATTGTGTTCTACTCGTGCATATCATCTACGCATAGACCTGGCTCTAATACCACTGTTGGGGAACGTAGTATTTTAAAAAAATTCTACGATCACGCAAGATCTATCTACCAGATGCATAGCAACGAGAGGGAAGAGTGTGTCTACGTACCGTCGTAGACCGGAAGCGGAAGCGTCAAGTGACGCGGTTGATGTAGTCGAACTTCTTCGCGATTCAACCGATCCAGCACCGAACGTACGGCACCTCCGCGTTCAGCACACGTTCAGCTTGATGATGTCCCACGAGCTCTTGATCCAGTTGAGCTTCACGGGACAGTTTCGTCAGCACGACGGCGTGGTGACGGATATGATGTATTCACCGGCGCAGGGCTTCGCCTAAGCACCGCGACGGTATGACCGAGGTGTGTTTCTATGGAGGGGGGCACCGCACACGGCTAGAACAATTCAACTTGTGTGTCTTTGGGTGCCCCCTTGCCCCCGTATATAAAGGAGCAAGAGGGGAGGCCGGCCAACCCCTCTATGGTGCGGCTAGGGTGCAATCCTACTAGGAATAGGATTGCAATCCTATTCCTAGTAGGAACTACCAAAGATGGAAGAGAGGGAAAGGAAAAAGGAGGGAGAGGTGGCGCCCCCCAATCCTAGTCCAACTAGGATCCCTAGGTGGGGCGCCGGCCAGCTCCTATGGGCTGCCTCTCTCTTTTCCTTAAGGCCCACTATGGACCATCCCCCCTCGTAGGGGGTTCCGGTAACCCCTTCCGGCAATCCCGTTAAATCCGAAACTTTTCCGGAACACTTCCGGTGTCCGAATATAGTCGTCCAATATATCAATCTTTATGTCTCGGACATTCCGAGACTCCTCGTCATGTCCGTGATCTCATCCGGGACTCCGAACTACCTTCGGTACATCAAAACTCATAAACTCATAATACCGATCGTCATCAAACGTTAAGCGTGCGGACCCTACGGGTTCGAGAACTATGTAGACATGACCGAGACTCATCTCCGGTCAATAACCAATAGCGGAACCTGGATGTTCATATTGGCTCCTACATATTCTACAAAGATCTTTATCGGTCAAACCGCATAACAACATACGTTGTTCCTTTTGTCATCGGTATGTTACTTGCCCGAGATTCGATCGTCGGTATCTCTATACCTAGTTCAATCTCGTTACCGGCAAGTCTCTTTACTCGTTCCGTAACACATCATCTCGTGACTAACTCATTAGTCTTTTGCTTGCAAGGCTTATTATGATGTGTGTTACCGAGAGGGCCCAGAGATACCTCTCCGACACTCGGAGTGACAAATCCTAATCTTGATCTATGCCAACACCACGAATACTTTCGGAGACACCTGTAGAGCATCTTTATGATCACCCAGTTACGTTGTGACGTTTGATAGCACACAAGGTGTTCCTACGGTATTCGGGAGTTGCATAATCTCATAGTCATAGGAACATGTATAAGTCATGAAGAAAGCAATAGCAGTTTAAACTAAACAATCATAGTGCTATGCTAACGGATGGGTCTTGTCCATCACATCATTCTCCTAATGATGTGATCCCGTTGATCAAATGACAACTCATGTCTATGGCTAGGAAACATAACCATCTTTGATCAATGAGCTAGTCTAGTAGAGGCATACTAGGGACATACTGTTTTGTCTATGTATCCACACATGTACTAAGTTTCCGGTTAATACAATTCTAGCATGAATAAAAGACATTTATCATGATATAAGGAAATACAAATAACATCTTTATTATTGCCTCTAGGGCATATTTCCTTCAGTCTCCCACTTGAACTAGAGTCAATAATCTAGATTACAAAGTGATGATCCTCACACCCATGGAGTCCTGGTGCTGATCATGTTTTTCCCGTGGAAGAGGCTTAGTCAACGGGTCTGCAACATTCAGATCCGTATGTATTTTGCAAATCTCTATGTCTCCCTCCTTGACTAGATCACGGATGGAATTGAAGCGTCTTTTGATGTGCTTTGTTCTCTTGTGAAACCTGGATTCCTTCGCCAAGGCTATTGCTCCAGTGTTGTCACAAAAGATTTTCATTGGGCCCGATGCACTAGGTATTACACCTAGATCGGATATGAACTCCTTCATCCAGACTCCTTCATTTGCTGCTTCCGAAGCAGCTATGTATTCCGCTTCACACGTAGATCCCGCCACGACGCTCTGCTTGGAACTGCACCAACTGACAGCTCCACCGTTCAATAAAAATACATATCCGGTTTGTGACTTAGAGTCATCCGGATCAGTGTCAAAGCTAGAATCGACGTAACCGTTTACGACGAGTTCTTTGTCACCTCCATACACGAGAAACATATCCTTTGTTCTTTTCAGATACTTCAGGATGTTCTTGACCGCTGTCCAGTGATCCACTCCTGGATTACTTTGGTACCTCCCTGCTAGACTTATAGCAAGGCACACATCAGGTCTGGTACACAGCATTGCATACATGATAGATCCTATGGCTGAGGCATAGGGAATGACTTTCATTTTCTCTCTATCTTCTGCAGTGGTCGGGCATTGAGTCTTACTCAACTTCATACCTTGTAATACAGGCAAGAACCCTTTCTTTGACTGATCCATTTTGAACTTCTTCAAAATCTTATCAAGGTATGTGCTTTGTGAAAGTCCAATTAAGCGTCTTGATCTATCTCTATAGATCTTGATGCCTAATATATAAGCAGCTTCACCGAGGTCTTTCATTGAAAAACTCTTATTCAAGTATCCTTTTATGCTATCTAGAAATTATATATCATTTCCAATCAACAATATGTCATCCACATATAATATTAGAAATGCTACAGAGCTCCCACTCACTTTCTTGTAAATACAGGCTTCTCCAAAAGTCTGTATAAAACCATATGCTTTGATCACCTCATCAAAGCGTATATTCCAACTCCGAGATGCTTGCACCAGTCCATAGATGGATCGCTGGAGCTTGCATACTTTGTTAGCACCTTTTGGATCGACAAAACCTTCTGGTTGCATCATATACAACTCTTCTTTGAGATATCCATTCAGGAATGCAGTTTTGACATCCATTTGCCAGATTTCAAAATCATAAAATGCGGCAATTGCTAACATGATTCGGACAGACTTAAGCATCGCTACAGGTGAGAAAGTCTCATCGTAGTCAACTCCTTGAACTTGTCGAAACCCTTTCGCAACAAGTCGAGCTTTGTAAACAGTAACATTACCGTCTGCGTCGGTCTTCCTCTTGAAGATCCATTTATTTTTGATGGCCTGCCGATCATCGGGCAAGTCAACCAAAGTCCACGCTTTGCTCTCATACATGGATCCCATCTCAGATTTCATGGCTTCAAGCCATTTTGCGGAATCTGGGCTCATCATCGCTTCCTCATAGTTCGTAGGTTCATCATGGTCTAGTAACATGATTTCCAGAACTGGGTTGCCGTACCACTCTGGTGCGGAACGTATTCTGGTTGATCTACGACGTTCAGCAGAAACTTGATCCGAAGTTTCATGATCATCATCATTAACTTCCTCACTGATTGGTGTAGGAATCACTGGAACAATTTTCTGTGATGTACTACTTTCCAATCCGGGAGAAGGTACAATTACCTCATCAAGTTCTACTTTCCTCCCACTCACTTCTTTCGAGAGAAACTCCTTCTCTAGAAATGATCCATTCTTAGCAACGAATATCTTGCCTTCGGATCTGTGATAGAAGGTGTACCCAACAGTCTCTTTTGGGTATCCTATGAAGACACATTTCTCCGACTTGGGTTCGAGCTTATTAGGTTGAAGCTTTTTCACATAAGCATCGCAGCCCCAAACTTTAAGAAACGACAACTTTGGTTTCTTGCTAAACCATAGTTCATAAGGTGTCGTATCAACGGATTTAGATGGTGCCCTATTTAACGTGAATGCAGCTGTCTCTAAAGCATAACCCCAAAACGATAGTGGTAAATCGGTAAGAGACATCATAGATCGTACCATATCCAATAAAGTACGGTTACGACGTTCAGACACACCATTACGTTGTGGTGTTCCGGGTGGCGTGAGTTGTGAAACTATTCCACATTGTTTCAAATGAAGACCAAACTCGTAACTCAAATATTCTCCTCCACGATCAGATCGTAGAAACTTTATTTTCTTGTTACGATGATTCTCTACTTCACTCTGAAATTCTTTGAACTTTTCAAATGTTTCAGACTTGTGCTTCATTAAGTAGATATACCCATATCTGCTCAAATCATCAGTGAAGGTCAGAAAATAACGATACCCGCCGCGAGCTTCAACACTCATTGGCCCACATACATCAGTATGTATGATTTCCAACAAATCTGTTGCTCGCTCCATAGTTCCGGAGAACGGAGTTTTAGTCATCTTGCCCATGAGGCATGGTTCGCAAGCATCAAGTGATTCATAATCAAGTGATTCCAAAAGTCCATCACTATGGAGTTTCTTCATGCGTTTTACACCAATATGACCTAAACGGCAGTGCCACAAATAAGTTGCACTATCATTATTAACCTTGCATCTTTTGGTTTCAATATTATGAATATGTGTATCACCACAATCGAGATCCAATAAGAATAAACCACTCTTCAAGGGTGCATGACCATAAAAGATATTATTCATAAAAATAGAACAACCATTATTCTCTGATTTGAATGAATAACCGTCTCGCAACAAACAAGATCCAGATATAATGTTCATGCTCAACACTGGCACCAAATAATAATTATTTAGGTCTAATACTAATCCCGAAGGTAGATGTAGAGGTAGCGTGCCGACGGCGATCACATCGACTTTGGAACCATTTCCCACGCGCATCGTCACCTCGTCCTTAGCCAATCTTCGTTTAATCCGTAGTCCCTGTTTCGAGTTACAAATATTAGCAACCGAACCGGTATCAAATACCCAGGTACTACTACGAGCATTAGTAAGGTACACACCAATAACATGTATATCACATATACCTTTGTTCACCTTGCCATCCTTCTTATCCGCCAAATACTTGGGGCAGTTCCGCTTCCAGTGTCCAGTCCCCTTGCAGTAGAAGCACTCAGTTTCAGGCTTGGCTCCGGACTTGGGTTTCTTCGTGGGAGTAGCAATTGTCTTGCTATTCTTCTTGAAGTTCCCCTTCTTTCCCTTGCCCTTTTTCTTGAAACTAGTGGTCTTGTTAACCATCAACACTTGATGCTCCTTCTTGATTTCTACCTCCGCAGCCTTGAGCATAGCGAAGAGCTCGGGAATTTTCTTTTGCATCCCTTGCATATTATAGTTCATCACAAAGCCTTTATAGCCTGGTGGCAGTGATTGAAGAACTCTATCAATAACACTATCCTCGTCAACTTTGCAACCAAGTTGAGTCATATGATTGTAGTACACAGACATTCTGAGCAAGTGTTCACTGATAGAACTATTCTCCTCCATCTTGCAGCTGTAGAACTTATTGGAAATCTCATATTTCTCAATTCGGGCATTTGCTTGAAATATTAACTTCAACTCCTGGAACATCTCATATGGTCCATGACGTTCAAAACGTCGTTGGAGTCCCGGTTCTAAGCCGTAAAGCATGGCACACTGAACTATCGTGTAGTCATCAGACCGCGACTGCCAGACGTTCAAAGCGTCTACATTAGCGGGAGGGGGCTTGTCACCTAGCGGTGCTTCAAGGACATAATTCTTCTGTGCAGCAATGAGGATAATCCTCAGGTTACGGACCCAGTCCGTGTAATTGCTACCATCATCTTTCAACTTAGCTTTCTCTAGGAATGCATTAAAATTCAAAGAAACGGTAGCACGGGCCATTGATCTACAACAACATAGATATGCAAAAACTATCAGGACTAAGTTCATGATAAATTAAAGTTCATTTTAATCATATTAATTTAAAGAACTCCCACTTAGATAGACATCCCTCCGGTCATCTAAATGATCACGTGATCCAAATCAACTAAACCATGTCCGATCATCACGTGAGATGGAGTAGTTTCAATAGTGAACATCTTATGTTGATCATATATACTATATGATTCACGCTCGACCTTTCGGTCTCCAGTGTTCCGAGGCCATATCTGCATATGCTAGGCTCGTCAAGTTTAACCCGAGTATTCTGCGTGTGCAAAACTGGCTTACACCCGTTGTATTTGAACGTAGAGCTTATCACACCCGATCATCACGTGGTGTCTCGGCACGACGAACTTTCGCAACGGTGCATACTCAGGGAGAACACTTATACCTTGAAATTTAGTAAGGGATCATCTTATAATGCTACCGTCGTTCTAAGCAGAATAAGAAGCATAATAAGATAAACATCACATGCAATCAAAATATGTGACATGATATGGCCATCATCATCTTGTGCTTTTTGATCTCCATCTCCAAAGCACCGTCATGATCACCTTCGTCGCCGGCGCGACACCTTGATCTCCATCGTAGCATCGTTGTCGTCTCTGTAATGCCCCGGATGTAATATTTTCCATTTTGGGTATATAATAAATCTCCGGCTTCATCTATTTCCATTTCGGGTTCTTTGTCTTTCGGGCTTTCGTCGTTTTGTTGTGTGAGTGTGTGGCATTCATTCATGTCATGTAGACATGTGCATTGCATTGCATTTGTGTTGTGGGTTGCATCCGGTTCGTGGCGTTTCTTCCCGTTGTCCGTTTCGTGTTCCGGAGCTCCCTCACGTGTCCGTGACGTCCCGTAGGCCTACTTTGTTGTTCGGGCGTTTTTCGTTACCGGTGTGCCGTGAGGTTGTGTTGTGTGTTGTTGTTTTGTTGTGTGCAACCCGCCTCTCAAATCTCGTCTCGTTTGGACTCCGTTGACTTTTCCCTCCGTTGTACGTGTGGGTCCGAAGTGCCCTTACTTCGTGTTCCGGAAATACCCCTGTTGCATTCTTTCATCTCCGTCTATGCCCTTTAAAACAGTCCCCGCGATCGGATCCGTTGGATCAGATCGGAGGGCTCCTAAACACCCCTAGTCTCTAAACCCTAGTCTAAACTGCTATATATAGACCCCTAGTCTATGTTGGCATCCCCTTCTTCTTCCTCCCCTCTCCTTTCTTTTTTTTTCAGTTCTTTCAGATCCAAAAATCAGTTCCGTAGCTATCTCCAGATCCCGAGGGGATCCTTCGATCCAACCAGCGCCGCCGGGATCCCCTCGAGGAGCACGAGGTCAACGCTCGTCGGGCGACAGTCCTCCTACCGAGCCGATCGGGCGACCGAGCGAGGCCCTCGCCGCACCTCTTCCCGCGTCGTCGCTCGCCCTGGGCCAGGTCGAGCGGGACCACTTCCCCTCGCCGAGCGGGCCTCCAGCCGCCACCCCGCAGGCTCGCGCCGCTCGCCTCGTAGCTTCGCTCCGCACCGAGGCCCGGGGGACCACATCCCCGCGAGCGCCTGGGCCGGCCCGTACGCCCTCGCCCCCAGCCAGGCCTCGTCGCCTCCTCCGCAGGCGCCAGCGGGCCGCCGCCTCCACTGCTCCGCCGGGGGCCCTTCTCTCCGCGCCGCCGTGGGCCTCCGCCCCGAGCCGGCCCATCCGCGGGCCGCCGCACCAGCCAGCCGCGCGGGCTCCCTCGCCGCCTGGGCCTCTCGCCCCACCGGGCCCAGATCCGGGCCGCCGCCACTGCAGATCCAGCCCGTCTCTCCGCGTCTGTTTTTTTTTCCGGATCCTAGGTTGACTCCTTTCTCCTTCTAAGTACCAGTTTTCTAATCTGAGATGCAATCTTTAAACTGCTCTAACTTTGTGCCTGGTGCTCCGTTTTGCGCGTGTAGCATGTCCAGATGTTCGTGGAGATGTCCTCTACGTTTTACCTGTTGTAGTCATGCATGTTAGATGTCATCTTGACACTTGTTTTGCTGTTGCAAGAGTGCATCATGTTAAAAACTGCTGTTATGTGTTATTTTCATGCCACCTTGGACTTGTGATAACTTTTAGCTCGTTTGTCCAAACGATGCAAATGACATGTCCACGTGTTCGTCTTGCCACGAACTACGTGTTGTGTGTGATAGGTTGCATGGTAGATTTATTGTTTCCTTGTTGTCATCGTTGCAAAGTGCCATGTTCACATGTTGTGTTTTCACTTGTTATGAAATGCCATCTTGTTGAGCTCGTTGTAACCGGTGTGTTCACCACAATGATGCATGCTTGTGTGATTCGGGATCACCGTCATATGTATTTTGATGAGGTGCTTACCCTTTGCCATGTTTAGTTTCGACGTGTCTTAAACATGCTCTTTTGTGTGCTAAGGTGTTATTGCTGTTTTAGGACTTAGTGAAATTTCACTAAGTCTGAAATCTGTAACGTTCCGATGCCATGTTCGTGTGATGTTGTAGGACAAAGCATGATAGTTTTGGGGTGGATTTTGATTGTTCCTTGAAGTATATTTTGTTGTCTTTCCATTCATGTCCTCACATGTCCATTTGAGTGGCTGTAGCATGCTTATCTTTTGCTCCAAACTTTCAATAAAATTCTGCTGCCAGAATTTTATTTCAAAGTTCAATATGTCCAAGATCATTGCTTTTGATCCGTGACTCCGTTGGGGGTGCACTTTGGACCTAGTTGCTGTAATATATATCTAGTTTGTGTTCAAGTCCATTGCCATGCTTTTTGGGGGCTGTAGATTAATTATTTTGAGCTCCAAAGATGCCATGTTGCTGTAATTTTCAGTTTTCGCTCAAATCTTGTTTCGGGCATAACTTTTAGCCCGTAACTCCGATTTCCGTGAATCTTATATCAAACTTGGGTGATTTTCTGTCTAGATTAATAATATCAGCTTGTTATCTTGTTTTGAGGTGTTTTGCTTGAGTGATGTTTTCTGTGCTCCATGTGCATCTTTGGTGCATCCATCATGCATTCATGTTTTTCGAGTGCGCATTGCATCGTGTTGATTGTTGCTTGGTGTGTTTGTCTTGTTTAGAGCCGGAAGTTGAGCACGAGTTTTCCAACGAGGTTGAGCACGAGGTTTCCAACGAGTTTGAGCACGAGGACCCTTCTTTCGATCCGAACGTCTTCTCTTCAGGCAAGATGACCGATCCCCGATAACTTTACTATCTTCGCCTATTGCTAGTAGTCTCGATCTCTAGTTTTGCCTCGATGCCCATGTCTTTCTTGTCAGCCTCCTACTTGTAACCAATTGCCATGTTTAACCACCCTACCTATGCAAACCGTTGCTTGGCTAAGTACGCTTCGCTCAGCCCTTCTTATAGCGTTGCTAGTTGCAGGTGAAGTGAAGATGCTTGCTCCATGTTGAAGTTTTGGTTGGGTTATATCACACTATATAAATGCTTTAACTGAAATCACCTATATATTGGCAAGGGTGGAAGGCTAAGCCTTTTGCTTGGTGTTTTGTTCCACTCATGCCGTTAGGATCCGTATAAGCCGGTTTTATGTTCCTTGATTATGCGTTCCTAACACGGTTGGGGTGTATGGGACCCCCTCGATAAACCGCTAAGTGCTAAGTCTTTTCCAGCAAATCCCAACATTGGTACTATTTGCCTAATAACAAACTAAACATGCATAGGGAGTAATTAACCCTCTTTCTTAATCAACAACCCCGGGCCAGTGCTCCACATGAGTGTTGGTCCGAAACGGGGGTCCTGCAGGGCAACCTCGAGGAAACTCAAGGTTTGGTAAAAACCTGTAGCATCGCCCATCCGGTCGTGTCCTGAGACCTAGATACGCGCGGCTACGATCAGGGTGTCGACACGCCGGGAGGATTTGCTGGATTAGCCTTACCTTAGCTCGGTATATCTTGAGCACGGGATTCCGAGGATACTCGGGTCTTCCCACTTTGGAGTTGCGACTCCGCGGATCGTGGGCTTGTAATGGGTCAAGTTGGAATACCCCTGCAGGGTTTGAACTTTCGAAAGCCGTGCCCGCGGTTATGTGGCAGATGGGAGCTTGTTAATTCCGGTTGTAGATAACTTGACACAATGATACTAATACACTACCAGCGTGTGTTCCGTGACTGTCAATTTCCGAATAGGGATTCGGGAGTTGAACACGGAGGGGTTATGTTTGTGAGCTTGTAGCTAGGATCACTTCGTGATCACTTCTCGCCGATGCCTTCTCTTCTCGCTCTCACTTGCGTAAGTTAGATGCTAGTTGCTGCTGCAGACTTGTTCTTTCTTCAGCCTTTCCCTCACCTAAAGGCTTTGATAGTTCTGTTACCCGGGAACGGGATTGCTGAGTCCTCTGTGGCTCACAGTTACTTCACACACCAGATGCAGGTCCAGCTGTGAGCTATCCAGGTGATGGCACCAAGCTGGATTGGGAGTACGACGAGGAGCGTAGTCGTTACTACGTGCGCTACCCGGACGATCAGTAGTGGAGTCTCTTACTAGGATTCGATCCGCCTGTGGTTGTTTTATTTGAGTTTGGTACTTTGACATTTGGCTTTTGCCCTTAGAGGGTTGTAGTGCTCTTAATGTATGATGTTTGAGACTTGTACTGTTATTCTGTGACGTGGCGATTGTAAGCCAACTATTTTCAGTTTACTATCCCTCTTTTACCTGAGTTGTGCAAAGATTACCAAACTTGAGATCATTCTAGGATGGACTTATGCCTTTAAGTCGTGCCTCGACACGTAGGAGGTATAACTCCATCCTGGGCATTACAAGTTGGTATTCAGAGCCTTCTCCGACCTAGGAGCCCCCACTGTTTGATCGAACCGTTGACGGTTGAGTCTAGGCACACACTGAAAACTTTTTGAGTCCTATATTATATCGGAGAGTAGGATTTCTTTGCTTCTCATCCCCTTTCTCTCTGGTGAGGACTCCTGACGTCTACTCTTGTCTCTCCTATCTTCAAAATTTGCACAAAATTTTTTTTAGGAATCCCGCGAGTATTCTGGGATTGTTTCGATGTTCTTGTGACAAGGATATTGTTCCCGATGCCTCCTGTTACCGAGGAGTTGAGCTTTGGGGTATCATTGTAACAAGCATATCGCGGCAGTACTAAATACTTAAGACGGCCGACATCGAAAATCTCCCCTATACGGCCAGTGGCAAGATAACCCCGACATCACCCAGTACTGGGGAGGTAGTTCGGAAGTATTGCCATAGCTTGTTATAGTGGATGCTTTTCGAAGGTCCGAGGTACACAGTTTCCGAGAAAGACTGGTTATGTGTTGAAGGATGGATACACCTGGATGTAGGTTAGAGTTGATTGCGCGGTGCTTCCCGTGTATCCCCAACACCTGATTGCATAACTGGAATCTTTCGGAAAGCTATAGGTGGGTTTTATCCAGTAGATCGTAGGCATTCTTCCAACGAATGCAGGTTAGTGAGTTCGGGGTTCGACATTGAGTGAAGGAGTTATATGACCGAGGTTACTATCAGGAGTTGCATCTTAAAGGGTCCTTGGCTATGCTGATCCGGGGATTGCAAAACCTTTTCGTAACGCGTTCATATGCTTTCAGCACAAAGATGTTAGAACGAAACTCCTCTCTTGTGTTTGTTCCTTTCCGTACCTTGTTGTTTTATTATTTTATCCTTTTGATCCCTATGTGGCTTCTCGTGAAGACTGATGTTATCAATCAACTAAGAAATTCATTCGTTCCTCTTGTTCGGATGATTTCATTCGTTCTTATTGTTCGAATGATTACTGTGAAGACTTGTTGCAATTCATTCCAGTGATTCCGCTTATTCCTTTTGTCAATCAATTGCTGATTCGTGGTCATCTCTTACAGGATGGCTCCGAAAAAGGTTCCGAATGCCAACCCAGAGGTGGAAGAGGTCCCAGAGCATCCTCCTTCACCTCCTCCTCCGCCTGAGGCTTGGAGAGCAATTATGCAGACTACTGCTCAGAACACTCAGTTGATGATGCAGATGATGCAGATGATGCAAGCTAATCAAGCTAATCAAGCTAATCAGGGCGTTCCAATGAACCAAGGCAACTTCTTCCAGCAGCACCATGCTACCCTCAACCAGTTCTTGGCCAACAATCCTAAAGCTTTCAGTTACTGTGTCGACCCTCTTGATGCTGAAGATTGGCTGACCGATATCAAGAAGCATTTTGAGTGCAGTAACGTGAAAGAAGATGACTATGTGAAGTTTGCAGCCTTCCAACTGAAAGATCAAGCAGCTGATTGGTGGCAGCAGTACAAAGACTCAAGGCCGGGTCAAGTGATCTCTTGGGAGAATTTCTGCAAGGATTTCCGCTCGCATCACATTCCTACAAGTGTTATCGAGGGTATGCGTGAGCAATTCTGCAACCTCAAGCAGGGCTCCATGTCAGTCTATCAGTATAATGTCAAGTTCCAAAACCTCGCTCGCTATGCAAAGCAAGACATTCCTGATGCAAAGAGCAAAATCTATCAGTTCCGTGGAGGTCTCAAAGATGAACTTCAGCTTGCTCTCACCTTGTTCGAGCCAGACGAATTCGATAAGTTCTATAATATGGCTTTGAAACAAGAAGCAGCTCAGCTTAAGATGGAGGCTTCTAAGAAGAGAATTCGAGATGCTGTTCACTCTACCTCATCGTCTCAGTTGGCTGCGAAACAACAGAAATTCTGGCTTCCTCCTCCTCCAATGATTCGAGCTCCATACAACAATTCCAACAACAAGAACTCTAGTGGTCGTGGTTTCTCCCACCCACCCAACCCAAGCAACCAGTCGAAGAAGCAGTTTCAGTCTCAAGGCTCCAAGTCCAGTGGCTCTCAGTTCCGTCCTCTCTCAGAAGTGACTTGCAACAAATGCACTCAGAAAGGTCACTATGCCAACAGATGTCCGAATCCGAAGCGTCTTCCTCCTCCACCACCTGTGAGTTCAGCTATTGTCAGGCATGATCCAAAGGCTGCCAGGGTCAATCTGATGAATGCAGCACAAGCAGAGGCTTCTTCTGATGTTATTCTGGGTAACCTTCCAGTTAACTCTATCCCAGCTAAAGTGTTATTTGATTCGGGTGCTTCTTGCTCTTTTATGTCATATCCATTTGCATCCAAGCACGATTTTGTCACCAAAAATCTGCCAAGGGAGTTAACAGTTATTTCTCCGGGAAGACGAATGCACTCCAGTGTCTATGCCCCGGATATTTCTATTCGCATGGGTGATTATCGATTTTTGGCTTCTCCGGTGGTTCTTGGTCATTCTGATATCGACCTCATTCTCGGAATGGATTGGCTTTCTCAGCACGATGCTCACATTGATTGTGCTCAAAAGGAAGTCAAGTTGACTCATTCTGATGAAGATGTGATTATCTTCGCCTCCAGGGATAATACTATTCGGCTTTTCTCTCTTAATGATAAGGGTGAAATTAATGCCATAGAGCAAATTCCAGTGGTGAATGAATATCAAGACGTCTTTCCAGAAGAACTTCCAGGCATGCCTCCACACCGTCAGGTGGAGTTTGTCATTGAACTCGAGCCGGGCACCGAACCTGTTTGCCGGCGTCCATACAAGCTCTCTTCAGATGAATTGAAGGAATTGAAGAAACAGTTGGATGAACAGGAGCGTATGGGTCTCATCAGACCGAGTACATCTCCGTGGGGCTGTGGTGTCTTATTTGTCAAGAAGAAAGATGGCACGGAGCGTCTCTGTGTTGACTACCGGCCATTGAACAAGAAGACGATTAAGAACAAGTATCCGCTCCCCAACATCAATGAACTCTTCGAGCAGCTCAAAGGAGCTAAAGTGTTCTCTAAGCTTGACCTCCGAATGGGCTACCATCAAATTCGCATTCGCGAGGAAGACATTCCCAAGACGGCTTTCAGAACGAGCTACGGTTCATATGAGTATACCGTCATGTCCTTCGGTCTCGCCAATGCTCCTCCTACCTTTTCAAGGATGATGCATTACATCTTCAACCCCTATACTGGCGAATTCGTGCTTGTGTATCTGGATGATATTCTGGTGTTTTCCAAGAATGAAGAAGATCACGAAAAGCACTTGCGTCTGGTTCTTGATCGACTCCGAGAGCATAAATTCTATGCCAAGTTCTCAAAGTGCGAGTTTTGGCTCGATAAGGTTCTCTACCTGGGCCACATTATCTCAGCTGACGGTATTGCGGTTAATCCCGAGAAAGTTGAAGCAATTGTCAACTGGGAAGCTCCTCAGAACGTCAAGCAGCTCCGCAGTTTTCTGGGTCTTGCCAGCTATTGCAGAAGGTTTGTGGAGAACTTCTCCAAGATTGCCAAGCCTCTTTCCAACCTCCTTCAGAAGAATGTCAAATACTTTTGGTCTCCCGAGTGTGAAGTGGCTTTCAAAACCCTCAAAGAGAAGCTTGTCTCAGCTCCAGTTCTGATTCCTCCAGATGAATCCAAGCCCTATGAAGTGTTCTGTGACGCTTCTCTTCAAGGTCTTGGTGGTGTGCTTATGCAAGAGAAGAGAATTGTGGCTTACACTTCACGTCAGCTAAAGCCAGCTGAGAAGAACTATCCCACACATGACCTCGAGCTAGCAGCTGTGGTACATGCTCTGATTACGTGGAGACATCTGTTGTTGGGCAGAAAGGTCGACATCTTCACTGATCACAAGAGCTTGAAGTACATCTTCACACAGCCGCACCTGAACCTCCGCCAGACTCGTTGGGTCGAGATGATCCAAGAGTACAACCCCAACATTGAGTACACTCCAGGCAAGGCGAATGTGATTGCAGATGCTTTGAGCAGAAAGGCATATTGCAACAGCCTTCTTATCAAGCCACACCAGCCTGAGCTTTGTGAAGCTTTCAGGAAGCTCAACCTCCAAGTTGTTCCGCAAGGTTTTCTTGCTAATCTCCAGATTGCTCCTACCTTGGAAGATCAAGTCCGTGAGGCCCAGCTCAGTGATACCATGGTGAAGAAGGTGAAACATGGGATTGCAAAGGGCACTCCAAAATATAAGTGCTTCCGTGTTGATGAGAGAGATACCTTGTTCTTCGAGGACAGACTCGTTGTTCCCAAAGGTGATCTCAGGAAGCTCATAATGGAAGAAGCTCATGACTCTCTCCTTTCCATTCATCCTGGCAGTTCCAAGATGTATCAAGATCTCAAGCAGTCTTACTGGTGGACACGCATGAAAAGGGAGATTGCCCAATTCGTGAATGAATGTGATGTATGCAGAAGAGTGAAAGCAGAACATCAACGTCCAGCCGGTCTTCTCCAACCTCTTCCTATTCCTGAGTGGAAGTTCGACCACATTGAAATGGACTTCGTCACTGGCTTTCCTAAATCCAAGCGAGGAAATGATGCTATCTTTGTGGTGATTGACAAGCTTACCAAAGTTGCTCACTTTCTTCCAGTCAAAGAATCAATCAATGCAGCTCAACTTGCAGAGTTGTACACTTCCAGAATTGTGTCCCTTCATGGCATTCCTCAAGTGATATCCTCAGACCGTGGCAGCTTGTTCACATCAAGGTTCTGGGACTCCTTTCAGTCCGCCATGGGCACGAAGATCAGGTTCAGCACTGCCTTTCACCCTCAGACTAGTGGTCAAGTCGAGCGTGTGAATCAGATCCTTGAAGATATGCTAAGAGCCTGTGTCATCTCCTTCGGCATGAAATGGGAAGACTGTCTTCCATTCGCCGAGTTCTCTTACAACAACAGCTTTCAAGCAAGTGCAGGCAAAGCACCGTTTGAAATTCTCTATGGCAGAAAGTGCCGTACCCCTCTCAACTGGTCTGAAACAGGCGAACGCCAACTTCTTGGCAACGATTTGATCTCTGAAGCCGAAGAAATGTGCAAAGTCATACGTGAGAATCTCAAGGCCGCTCAGTCGCGTCAGAAGAGCTACTATGACGGAAAGCACCGTGATTTGGCTTTCGACATCGGTGATCATGTCTATCTCCGAGTGTCTCCGATGAAAGGAACTCAAAGGTTCGGTATCAAAGGAAAGCTTGCTCCTAGATACGTCGGGCCTTTCAAAATTCTTGGCAAAAGAGGCGATCTAGCCTACCAGCTCGAGCTCCCTTCCAACTTTGCAAATGTTCATGATGTCTTCCATGTGTCTCAGCTTCGCAAATGCTTCAAGGCACCTGAGCGCATGATTCCGTTTGAGGAGATTGATCTTCAACAAGACCTTTCCTACCGAGAGCATCCAGTTGCAATTCTCGAAGAAACCGAACGCAAGACTCGCAACAAGACCATCAAGTTTCTGAAAGTCAAGTGGTCACATCACACAGACCGAGAAGCTACCTGGGAACGAGAAGATCATCTTCGTTCCGAGTACCCTTCCTTTTTCCATTCCTAGATCTCGGGACGAGATCTTTTTGTAGTAGAGGAGAGTTTGTAATGCCCCGGATGTAATATTTTCCCTTTTGGGTATATAATAAATCTCCGGCTTCATCTATTTCCATTTCGGGTTCTTTGTCTTTCGGGCTTTCGTCGTTTTGTTGTGTGAGTGTGTGGCATTCATTCATATCATGTAGACATGTGCATTGCATTGCATTTGTGTTGTGGGTTGCATCCGGTTCGTGGCGTTTCTTCCCGTTGTCCGTTTCGTGTTCCGGAGCTCCCTCACGTGTCCGTGACGTCCCGTAGGCCTACTTTGTTGTTCGGGCGTTTTTCGTTACCGGTGTGCCGTGAGGTTGTGTTGTGTGTTGTTGTTTTGTTGTGTGCAACCCGCCTCTCAAATCTCGTCTCGTTTGGACTCCGTTGACTTTTCCCTCCGTTGTACGTGTGGGTCCGAAGTGCCCTTACTTCGTGTTCCGGAAATACCCCTGTTGCATTCTTTCATCTCCGTCTAGGCCCTTTAAAACAGTCCCCGCGATCGGATCCGTTGGATCAGATCGGAGGGCTCCTAAACACCCCTAGTCTCTAAACCCTAGTCTAAACTGCTATATATAGACCCCTAGTCTATGTTGGCATCCCCTTCTTCTTCCTCCCCTCTCCTTTCTTTTTTTTTCAGTTCTTTCAGATCCAAAAATCAGTTCCGTAGCTATCTCCAGATCCCGAGGGGATCCTTCGATCCAACCAGCGCCGCCGGGATCCCCTCGAGGAGCACGAGGTCAACGCTCGTCGGGCGACAGTCCTCCTACCGAGCCGATCGGGCGACCGAGCGAGGCCCTCGCCGCACCTCTTCCCGCGTCGTCGCTCGCCCTGGGCCAGGTCGAGCGGGACCACTTCCCCTCGCCGAGCGGGCCTCCAGCCGCCACCCCGCAGGCTCGCGCCGCTCGCCTCGTAGCTTCGCTCCGCACCGAGGCCCGGGGGACCACATCCCCGCGAGCGCCTGGGCCGGCCCGTACGCCCTCGCCCCCAGCCAGGCCTCGTCGCCTCCTCCGCAGGTGCCAGCGGGCCGCCGCCTCCACTGCTCCGCCGGGGGCCCTTCTCTCCGCGCCGCCGTGGGCCTCCGCCCCGAGCCGGCCCATCCGCGGGCCGCCGCACCAGCCAGCCGCGCGGGCTCCCTCGCCGCCTGGGCCTCTCGCCCCACCGGGCCCAGATCCGGGCCGCCGCCACTGCAGATCCAGCCCGTCTCTCCGCGTCTGTTTTTTTTTTCGGATCCTAGGTTGACTCCTTTCTCCTTCTAAGTACCAGTTTTCTAATCTGAGATGCAATCTTTAAACTGCTCTAACTTTGTGCCTGGTGCTCCGTTTTGCGCGTGTAGCATGTCCAGATGTTCGTGGAGATGTCCTCTACGTTTTACCTGTTGTAGTCATGCATGTTAGATGTCATCTTGACACTTGTTTTGCTGTTGCAAGAGTGCATCATGTTAAAAACTGCTGTTATGTGTTATTTTCATGCCACCTTTGACTTGTGATAACTTTTAGCTCGTTTGTCCAAACGATGCAAATGACATGTCCACGTGTTCGTCTTGCCACGAACTACGTGTTGTGTGTGATAGGTTGCATGGTAGATTTATTGTTTCCTTGTTGTCATCGTTGCAAAGTGCCATGTTCACATGTTGTGTTTTCACTTGTTATGAAATGCCATCTTGTTGAGCTCGTTGTAACCGGTGTGTTCACCACAATGATGCATGCTTGTGTGATTCGGGATCACCGTCATATGTATTTCGATGAGGTGCTTACCCTTTGCCATGTTTAGTTTCGAGGTGTCTTAAACATGCTCTTTTGTGTGCTAAGGTGTTATTGCTGTTTTAAATCTGTAACGTTCCGATGCCATGTTCGTGTGATGTTGTAGGACAAAGCATGATAGTTTTGGGGTGGATTTTGATTGTTCCTTGAAGTATATTTTGTTGTCTTTCCATTCATGTCCTCACATGTCCATTTGAGTGGCTGTAGCATGCTTATCTTTTGCTCCAAACTTTCAATAAAATTCTGCTGCCAGAATTTTATTTCAAAGTTCAATATGTCCAAGATCATTGCTTTTGATCCGTGACTCCGTTGGGGGTGCACTTTGGACCTAGTTGCTGTACTATATATCTAGTTTGTGTTCAAGTCCATTGCCATGCTTTTTGGGTGCTGTAGATTAATTATTTTGAGCTCCAAAGATGCCATGTTGCTGTAATTTTCAGTTTTCGCTCAAATCTTGTTTCGGGCATAACTTTTAGCCCGTAACTCCGATTTCCGCGAATCTTATATCAAACTTGGGTGATTTTCTGTGTAGATTAATAATATCAGCTTGTTATCTTGTTTTGAGGTGTTTTGCTTGAGTGATGTTTTCCGTGCTCCATGTGCATCTTTAGTGCATCCATCATGCATTCATGTTTTTCGAGTGCGCATTGCATCGTGTTGATTGTTGCTTGGTGTGTTTGTCTTGTTTAGAGCCGGAAGTTGAGCACGAGTTTTCCAACGAGGTTGAGCACGAGGTTTCCAACGAGTTTGAGCACGAGGACCCTTCTTTCGATCCGAACGTCTTCTCTTCAGGCAAGATGACCGATCCCCGATAACTTTACTATCTTCGCCTATTGCTAGTAGTCTCGATCTCTAGTTTTGCCTCGATGCCCATGTCTTTCTTGTCAGCCTCCTACTTGTAACCAATTGCCATGTTTAACCACCCTACCTATGCAAACCGTTGCTTGGCTAAGTACGCTTCGCTCAGCCCTTCTTATAGCGTTGCTAGTTGCAGGTGAAGTGAAGATGCTTGCTCCATGTTGAAGTTTTGGTTGGGTTATATCACACTATATAAATGCTTTAACTGAAATCACCTATATATTGGCAAGGGTGGAAGGCTAAGCCTTTTGCTTGGTGTTTTGTTCCACTCATGCCGTTAGGATCCGTATAAGCCGGTTTTATGTTCCTTGATTATGCGTTCCTAACACGGTTGGGGTGTATGGGACCCCCTCGATAAACCGCTAAGTGCTAAGTCTTTTCCAGCAAATCCCAACATTGGTACTATTTGCCTAATAACAAACTAAACATGCATAAGGGAGTAATTAACCCTCTTTCTTAATCAACAACCCCGGGCCAGTGCTCCACATGAGTGTTGGTCCGAAACGGGGAGTCTGCGGGGCCACCTCAAGGAAACTCGAGGTTTGGTAAAAACCTGTAGAATCGCCCATCCGGTCGTGTCCTGAGACCTAGATACGCGCGGCTACGATCAGGGTGTCGACACGCCGGGAGGATTTGCTGGATTAGCCTTACCTTAGTTCGGTTTAACGTGAGCACGGGATTCCGAGGATACTCGGGTCTTCCCACTTTGGAGTTGCGACTCCGCGGATCGTGGGCTTGTAATGGGTCAAGTTGGAACACCCCTGCAGGGTTTTGAACTTTCGAAAGCCGTGCCCGCGGTTATGTGGCAGATGGGAGCTTGTTAATTCCGGTTGTAGAAAACTTGACACAATGATACTAATACACTACCAGCGTGTGTTCCGTGACTGTCAATTTCCGAATAGGGATTCGGGAGTTGAACACGGAGGGGTTATGTTTGTGAGCTTGTAGCTAGGATCACTTCGTGATCACTTCTCGCCGATGCCTTCTCTTCTCGCTCTCACTTGCGTAAGTTAGATGCTAGTTGCTGCTGCAGACTTGTTCTTTCTTCAGCCTTTCCCTCACCTAAAGGCTTTGATAGTTCTGTTACCCGGGAACGGGATTGCTGAGTCCTCTGTGGCTCACAGTTACTTCACACACCAGATGCAGGTCCAGCTGTGAGCTATCCAGGTGATGGCACCGAGCTGGATTGGGAGTACGACGAGGAGCGTAGTCGTTACTACGTGCGCTACCCGGACGATCAGTAGTGGAGTCTCTTACTAGGATTCGATCCGCCTGTGGTTGTTTTATTTGAGTTTGGTACTTTGACATTTGGCTTTTGCCCTTAGAGGGTTGTAGTGCTCTTAATGTATGATGTTTGAGACTTGTACTGTTATTCTGTGACGTGGCGATTGTAAGCCAACTATTTTCAGTTTACTATCCCTCTTTTACATGAGTTGTGCAAAGATTACCAAACTTGAGATCATTCTAGGATGGACTTATGCCTTTAAGTCGTGCCTCGACACGTAGGAGGTATAACTCCATCCTGGGCATTACAGTCTCGCCAACTATTGCTTCTACGACTATCGCTACCGCTTAGTGATAAAGTAAAGCAATTACATGGCGATTGCATTTCATACAATAAAGCGACAACCATATGGCTCCTGCCAGTTGCCGATAACATTACAAAACATGATCATCTCATACAAAACCATATAACTCATCATGTCTTGACCATATCACATCACAACATGCCCTACAAAAACAAGTTAGACGTCCTCTACTTTGTTGTTGCAAGTTTTACGTGGCTGCTACGGGCTTAGCAAGAACCGTTCTTACCTACGCATACAAAACCACAACGATGTTTCGTCAAGTATGTGCTGTTTTAACCTTCACAAGGATCGGGCGTAGCCACACTTGATTCAGCTAAAGTGAGAGAGACAGACACCCGCCAGTCACCTTTAAGCAACGAGTGCTCATAACGGTGAAACCAGTCTCGCGTAAGCGTACGCGTAATGTCGGTCCGGGCCGCTTCATCTCACAATACCGCCGAAGCAAAGTATGACATGCTGGTAAGCAGTATGACTAGTATCGCCCACAACTCATTGTGTTCTACTCGTGCATATCATCTACGCATAGACCTGGCTCTGATACCACTGTTGGGGAACGTAGTATTTTAAAAAAATTCTACGATCACGCAAGATCTATCTACCAGATGCATAGCAACGAGAGGGAAGAGTGTGTCTACGTACCCTCGTAGACCGGAAGCGGAAGCGTCAAGTGACGCGGTTGATGTAGTCGAACTTCTTCGCGATTCAACCGATCCAGCACCGAACGTACGGCACCTCCGCGTTCAGCACACGTTCAGCTTGATGATGTCCCACGAGCTCTTGATCCAGTTGAGCTTCACGGGAGAGTTTCGTCAGCACGACGGCGTGGTGACGGATATGATGTATTCACCGGCGCAGGGCTTCGCCTAAGCACCGCGACGGTATGACCGAGGTGTGTTTCTGTGGAGGGGGGCACCGCACACGGCTAGAACAATTCAACTTGTGTGTCTTTGGGTGCCCCCTTGCCCCCGTATATAAAGGAGCAAGGGGGGAGGCCGGCCAGCCCCTCTATGGTGCGGCTAGGGTGCAATCCTACTAGGAATAGGATTGCAATCCTATTCCTAGTAGGAACTACCAAAGATGGAAGAGAGGGAAAGGAAAAAGGAGGGAGAGGTGGCGCCCCCCAATCCTAGTCCAACTAGGATCCCTAGGTGGGGCGCCGGCCAGCTCCTATGGGCTGCCTCTCTCTTTTCCTTAAGGCCCACTATGGACCATCCCCCCTCGTAGGGGGTTCCGGTAACCCCTTCCGGCAATCCCGTTAAATCCGAAACTTTTCCGGAACACTTCCGGTGTCCGAATATAGTCGTCCAATATATCAATCTTTATGTCTCGGACATTCCGAGACTCCTCGTCATGTCCGTGATCTCATCCGGGACTCCGAACTACCTTCGGTACATCAAAACTCATAAACTCATAATACCGATCGTCATCAAACGTTAAGCGTGCGGACCCTACGGGTTCGAGAACTATGTAGACATGACCGAGACTCATCTCCGGTCAATAACCAATAGCGGAGCCTGGATGTTCATATTGGCTCCTACATATTCTACGAAGATCTTTTATCGGTCAAAACCGCATAACAACATATGTTGTTCCTTTTGTCATCGGTATGTTACTTGCCCGAGATTCGATCGTCGGTATCTCCATACCTAGTTCAATCTCGTTACCGGCAAGTCTCTTTACTCGTTCCGTAACACATCATCTCGTGACTAACTCATTAGTCTTTTGCTTGCAAGGCTTATTATGATGTGTGTTACCGAGAGGGCCCAGAGATACCTCTCCGACACTCGGAGTGACAAATCCTAATCTTGATCTATGCCAACACCACGAATACTTTCGGAGACACCTGTAGAGCATCTTTATGATCACCCAGTTACGTTGTGACGTTTGATAGCACACAAGGTGTTCCTACGGTATTCGGGAGTTGCATAATCTCATAGTCATAGGAACATGTATAAGTCATGAAGAAAGCAATAGCAGTAAAACTTAAACGATCATAGTGCTATGCTAACGGATGGGTCTTGTCCATCACATCATTCTCCTAATGATGTGATCTCGTTGATCAAATGACAACTCATGTCTATGGCTAGGAAACATAACCATCTTTGATCAATGAGCTAGTCTAGTAGAGGCATACTAGGGACATACTGTTTTGTCTATGTATCCACACATGTACTAAGTTTCCGGTTAATACAATTCTAGCATGAATAAAAGACATTTATCATGATATAAGGAAATACAAATAACATCTTTATTATTGCCTCTAGGGCATATTTCCTTCACTACCATTCTCATGATTCTAGAGTTTCATTTTGCCTTTACGATGGCACGTTTATTATGCCTCTAGAAGAATTTTGTGGTGCATGCAAAATTCCATATCGGGGTTCACTAAACGAACCATCAAAATATAATTATGAGATGTGCCTGGGTAGCCTCTGTTGTGGTGAGGATAGAGGAGTCACACAAGCTAGAATAAATAGTATACAATTTCTAGCCATCTGTTACTTTTGTCGGAGGATTCTCGAGACAGATGCCAGGGGGTGGCTTATCATGGTGGGGGAGAGGAGTACGTCATCGGGCTCTAGAAGCGGGATTGGGCGAGATCTCGAGCGTGCACGAGTCTTACTCAGGTTCAGGGCTCTCCATGGAGATAACACCCCTAGTCCTGCTCTACGGGGTCTCCGCATGATCACTATGAATCACAAGTGTACAATGATGCTCCTGGAGCTGTATCACTAGAGGAGGAAGAAGGGCAGGGCTTAGCTCTCCTTCTCCTAGCTATGGGTGGATGGATGGAATGTTGGGTTCTACTAGATGTCCACCCCTTGCATGGGTGATCCTCCAGGGTTTATATAGGCCTACCCCCAGGGGTACAATTGTAATACGCCAGGTGGTAGGTCCCGGATGTCAGTGTCTTTGGTCGTCGGGTTCTCGGCCAGCTGCTGGGGCCCGCCTTCAGTGGACCCGACTGGCTGCCAAGAATCCGACAGGTAGGGCCCGCCGCCTATGGGCCACGCTGATTTCCTTTTGTTGTACCACCGTCCTTGCTGACGAGGGCAACGTCATAGTGTGCGTGGCTACATTGTCAAGCCGTGGTGGAGGATGTCCGCCTGGTCGAAGCGCACTGTTGTCATGCATCTGTGTATCCTAGGAGGTACAGGTGGCACTGTGGCCATGCTTGGCCTTGATCACGGTCGATGGGTGCAGACTCCGAGGGGGAGAAGGCCGGCTACTGGGAGCCGGCCCGCTCTGAGGGCCGCCTGCTAGAGACACGCCGCCTCCTGGAACACAGTCAAGGTACCAGCCATCTGGCCCAGCCGGCCCAAAATATTAAAATGCCCTTGGGTGCGGATGAGGCTACCCGGGGTACATAACCCCATCAGTAGTCCCCGAAGCTGGTGAGGTGCTGCGGCTTGGCGCCGAGGTGTCTCAACAGCTTCCTCTCTGGGAGATCCGCCGTCTTTGTCTGTGCGTCTGCTAGGAGTCGGGCAGGGCTAGCTCGGCCGCCTGATGAATTCGAACCATTGAGATGGCTCCACTTGGTGCTTCGTCGGGTGGTGTGGTTGCCGCCCGTTGGACGCCCACCACACGTCACCAGCAGGCCAGGCCGGCCTGCCAGCCCACTCGCGCGACAGGACGTCACCGCAGGCCTGGGCCCGCCCCTACAGGGCCTCGACGTGTGTGCGGATCCGCTGTGGCCGAGGCAGGCTGTTGCCCTCCCCACGCGGAGTAACTGCCCGTGGAGATGCAGGGAGGTGCGGGGCATGGGCGCAGTTAATCCCCACGTCCCCACGCATCGCCTCCTCATCATCGCCATCGGCTCCTCATAAATAGGAGTGAGGACGCGCGGCAGAACGCACGAGCACCCCTCCAGTCTCCATTCTCATTGCCTCTTGCCTCCAGCCTCTCGCCTCTCGCCCCTTGCTTCAGTCGCGCCAGTGTGCCGCCCGGCTGTCAAAGGGCTGCCGCGGCTAACTGCTGCTCTTCTATGTCGTGCCGCCGCGACCTCGCTGCCACCTGACCTCGAGCCATGGCGTGCGGCGAGTGGGACGGGTCCAATGTGCACAAAGACCACGTCGAGTTCCTCCGTGCGACGCGTAGGATACCCGATGAAGAGCGTGTGGCGGTGCGCATTCCGAACGAGCGGGAGATCTCGCCGGCGCCGGAGGCCAGCGAGTTCGTCGTCTTCCGCAGCCACTTCATCCGCGGCTTTGGCCTGCCAGTGAGTGGCTTCTTCTGGGAGTTCGTCGACTTCTGCCGTTTCCAACCTCATCACCTTACTCCCAATACGGCGGTGCTTCTTTCTGCCTTCGTCACTCTGTGCGAGGCATATATCGGCATCTTTCCCACACTCGAGCTGTGGGGCGGGTTCTTCTATCTCAAACTTGGCACTGCGGCCAAGGGCGAGCCAGCACAATGCGGTGCTTGTGTCGCCGTGTGGTGCACCCCCTCCGGGACGCGGTTTCCGCCTATCATCGTCCATTAGTCGGCGAAGTTGTGGCAGAAGTCGTACTTCTATGTACGCAACGCCCACCCGACCCGAGACTACATCAACCTGCCAGCCTTCGCGCCCAGGCCACCTGCCGGGGCACGGAGCAAATGGGGCCAGCAACCGGGCAGGCCACTGCCGACTATCGTCGAAACCGCCCTCAGCTGGCTCCAGGAGATGACGGAGTCAGAGGGTCTCCCTTCGGCAGATCTGCTGGCGGCCTTCGTCCACCTCCGAGTATCACCGCTCCAGTTCCAGCCGCACCTGATGTGAGATATGAGCGGTCGTCGAGACCCCTGACGGATGTCGACAAAGGTCCTGCTGACTGTTGAGGTCATCCGGCATGTCAACCACTTCTCCAACCACCAGCTTAACGAGGAGGAGTGGGTCTTCAGTAAGCCGTCGTACAACCGCGCTAACCCCCCGCCTGCAGTGAGTATCCGTCTTGACCAGTCGACCCGTGCTGCAGCGCTTTGTCGGCCAAGGGGCAGTTGCGGCGCCAGCTCCCAGCCATCAGTGGATGCCGGATTGGGAGGTGAGCGATGAGGGCGGCCCCGAGCTGGGGGCGGCCGCGATGGAGGAGGACGACACCACTAGAGCAGGCGGTGGTGATGCAGGCGGGGCTGCAGGAGGCAGCGCGGGGGCCGACGTCTGCGACTGGCTGAACAACGAGGAGGACGGTGACGAGCCACCTAGCCATGGAGGATCCGATAGGGCATGGGTCGGTCCTTCGACGGCACGGCCCTTTGGCAAGGTGTCAGCTGGGGCAGCCGGCGCTCCTAAGCGCCGCCATGAAGGGTGGCTGTTCGGCAGCCGATAACCCAAGAAGGCTAGGCCATCGGTGGTCGCGACCAAGCGGCAAGAGGCTGCCAAGGTGGCCACCATCCGGAAGGGCTCGAAGCAGCGGCCCATGGTATCCGCATAAGTGTTTACTGCTCTTGTCGAGTTTGCTTGGCTATTTTTCTCTTTGCTTCTTCTGCTAGTCTTCTCATCTTTGCTTCCCTTGATGAGCAGGGCACCCCTCTCTATGTTAAGGGCGTCGTCTGCCTCGCTGATCAGTTCAGCAGATGGCTCCACAATAACCCGCTAAGTGGATCCGGCCGCCGATCTCCGGGAGGCGACGGAGAGGAATGCGCAGGAGGAGCGGGAGGCCGTAGGTCGGGCGGAGGCTGATGCGGCAACCACGGCGCAGGTGGAAGTCGGCGCCGCAGCCAAGGCACATGCGGATGATGCGGCCAAGGCGCAGGCGGAGGCCAGCGCCAAGACCACTGAGGACCCGGTGCGCAGCGAGGTCCAGGAGGCCACCGACGCACCGTGGCCCGAGCCGATGGTGGTGGAGGACCGGGCGCCGATTGGACAGCCGAAGCTGACCAGGCGGCCTCGGAGCGGGATGGGGCTGGGGCCCTTGTCCTAGAGACAAAAGTTGTTCCACGCGCCCTGGATGCTAGCAAGCAAGGGGGTCGCCAGCCCGGGGGACCGGAGTGCCAAGCCAAGACGTAGTGCCCCGCACCTCCGTGCATCAGCACCCGGCTCGGGCGATTTCTGCGCCAAGGCCGGCTGGTGCTGATGTTGCGGGCTCGCAAGTGGTCGAAGCTGAGGCCACAAGTGCCACTCCGCCTGGTTGGGTGCCAGGGGCCGGCTCGGCCGTCCTGAACCTCACGGTTCAGGGTGTCCTGGAATCATTCAACAACCTTGGCGCCACGCTCCTGAAGGCCATGTCGGACATGATGATGTCGCGAACGGTCGTCCGGGTATATCTTCTGTCTTCTGTTCTTTCTGTTTTCTCTTTATTCTTGCCGGCTTCAGCGGGGGCGCGCTAGCGCACCCACTGGGTGTAGCCCCTGAGTTCCAAGCCGGCTGCTGAGCAGGAGGGTTGGAACTTATAAGGCGTGTATTAATCATCGGGATGTCGTGCTTTCTACAGGACTACCACAACGTGTGCACGGCTGCCTTCAACTCGCAGAGTTAGCAGCTCGCCAAGCGGACCGCCGACCTGTCTCAGAGCTGTGGTATGTGCGTCGTCCGTCAGCGGGTGCGCGTCAGCGCACCTTCTGGGTGTAGCCCCCGAGATTCGGGCTGACTGCTCAGCAGTCGGGCCGGATCTTTCGGCAACTTCTTGATCTTTGCTGATGCTGACAGCTCTTCTTCGTCTTTACAGAGGCAGACGTTTATCTATGGGACCGCTTGCACGCGCTCGAGAAGGAGCTCCGGGACAAGGAGAAGGAGCGCAGCGAGGTGGCTGCTGAGGCGCGACCGTCATGCTAAGGAGCTCGCGGAGCACAAGGTGAAGGTCCGGGAGCTGCAGGACAATGAGGTGCTCCCCAAGGCCGAGTTTGAGACTCAGCACTCAAACTGGGCCGAGAGGGAGAAGGCGTTGTCGGACTATCACGAGGTGATTGAGGACATGCTCAAAGGTAAGTCCTTTCTTCCTTTGTTGCCTAGTCACCGACTGCTGTAGACGGCCGACTTCTGACTTTTTGTCCTCTTTCGGGCAGAGTACTTCCCGGGCCGCTCCATTGCCATTTGCAAGACGATCGAAGCGGAGCGTGACCAGCAGAGGTCAGTGGGCATGGAGATTCCTTCGAACCGGCCATGGACCTTCGGGAAACAGCTTGCGACCGTCGGGATGTGCCTTCAGCCGATGCGCCAGACGCTCCGCCATCTTCAGCGCGTCGGGTCGTAGGTCCTCGAGGGGATCTGGCCAGATGTACCGGCGCCCCGGACTCCCAGTCGGACCGCCGACTGACTGGAGGCGGCGGCTAGGCGGCTTGAGGCCTAGAAGAGCACCGCGGCATGGGCAGGCGCCAGGGCGGCATTGGAGTTCATCGAGGCCTGGTACCCTGGCATGGATTTGGACCAGCGGGCCACATTCTGCCTGGAGGACGAGCCAGAGATGGAGGCGGAGCACGAGGAAATCATCAAGCATGCGGCCGCCCTCACCGACTACACCGACGCTGGTGTATTTGTCCCGGAGCGAGTGGAAGACGGCACTAAAGTGCCGCCCTCTTGGTTCGAGCTGGACCAAAACGAGGGGGAGGAATCGGCGGAGGAGATCGCCTCTAGTGACGAGGACGAGGAGGACGACGAAGACGAGGAAGGCGATGGAGCCGCTCCGGACGATGGGATGACCAGCCAGACTGGTCCCGAGCCGGCTTCTGCCAGTAGGCAGCCGGAGACTTCGTCCACCACCACCGACCACACTGGAACCCGCCAGCCGGCGCCATAGCCACCACCGACCAGTCCCAGCCACCTTCTGTGCCTCTGGCTTAGTTATCTTTTCTGTTTTGTTGTCTCATGCTCAAATGAACGATTAGTCCTTCGCAGTTCCACCCACTGGGTGTATTTTAAAATTTTATTGAATGCTGGCCTTCGGCCTCATGCTATGTAAATATTTGTTTCTGCATGCATGTCTCTTTGCCGAGTTCTGACTCGAAATTGTCTTAGCTCTTCTTGGCCTTTCTCTTGCTTCCTTCTTTTGGCCGCCTCCCTACCAGCCGGACAGCCGCGCTGCGGTCTGTGGCTAGGTCAGGGACTTGGTCGTTTTTAGAATAGGAAAGTTACTCTGGCCGCCTAGAGCATAGTTCGTCGAGCAAGAAGCCGGCTGGCCAGCTGCTGGACAGCCGGCCGGCCGCTGCTGGACAGCCGGCCGGGTAGGGCGAGGAACCGGCTTGGCCTCTATTGGTGTTTCTTCCTTGGTCGTTTTTCGTGTGGACAACGTTTCCTGCCTTGAGCTCTTGCGAGTTGGACAGTCGCGCTGCGGGCTGTGGCTTGTGACGAAGAGAGGGCTTTGGTGTCGGCACACTACTTAGCAGACCTCGGGTGTTGCCAATTTAGGTCAAGGCGACGAGCTCCCGAGCCGGCTGACCAGACCCGGTCAAGGCGAAAGAATGAAAGAACACATTTATAGGCGGAATTTATCATATAGATAAAAAGGTAGGCCCCGAGTGCTCCTCGGGGGACCTACTGTCTTAGCTTAGTACAAAAGATGGCATGGTACATACACTGCATTTCAGCTGTAAAACTTGCGGAGGAGATTTGGGTTCCATGACCGCTCCGTCTCCTTGCAGGAATCGTCTCTCTTGCATGCCCTGGGCTTCTGCGCATCAATGAGGTAGTAGGAGTCATTTCCCAGGGCCTTGCTGATGATGAAAGGTCCTTCCCAAGGAGCCGAGAGCTTGTGTTGTCCGGCTATTCGCTGGATCATCCGGAGCACAAGATCGCCCTCTTGGAAGCCGTGCGGCTTCACCTTCTTGATGTGGTAGCGGCGCAGGCTCTGCTTGTAGATGGCGGACCGGCTGCAGGCTAGCAACCGGGCCTCATCCAGCGGATCGACGTCGTCTTCTCGTGCTTCTCTTGCTTCGGCCTCTATGTACGTGGTGACGTGAGGTGAGTCAAACTCAATGTCAGTTGGGATGACAGCCTCGGCCCCGTACATGAGGAAGAAGGGTGTGAAGCCGGTCCCTTTATTAGGCATGGTCCGAAGACTCCAAAGGATGGCGGGTAGCTCCTGATCCAGCAGCCGGCCGAGTGCTCCAGAGGCTCGACTAGTCGGGGCTTGATGCCAGACAAGATGAGGCTGTTTGCTCGCTCCACCTGGCCGTTCGACTGTGGATGGGCAACGGATGCTAAGTCCAGTCGGATGCCCTTCTTCGCGCAGAATCGGGCCAAGGTGCCTTTGGCAAAGTTTGTGCCATTATCGGTGATGATGTTGTGCGGGATGCCATACTGGACAGTGATGTCTATGATGAATGTCACTGCAGTCGGACCATTTAGCTTCTTGATTGGCTTTGCCTCAATCCATTTCGTGAACTTGTACATGGCGACCAAAAGATGAGTCAGTCCGCCATGTGCTATTTTGAACGGGCCCACCATATCCAGTCCCCACACGGCAAACGGCCAAGTGATAGGGATGGTCTTGAGGGCGGAGGCTGGCGGGTGTTGCTTGGCACTGAACTTCTAGCACCCCTTGCACTTCTGAACCAACTCCTTGGCGTCATCCAAGGCAGACGGCCAGAAGAAACCGTGGCGGAAAGCTTTGGCCACGAGGGACCTGGAGGCAGCATGGTGGACACACTCACCTTGATGAATATCTCTGAGGATTGCAATGCCTTTGTCCAGCGTGATGCGGCGCTGGAAGACGCTAGTGACACTACACCTGACAAGTTCTCTATTGACAATTGTGTATAAAGCCGCCTGACGTTGCACCTGTTGGGCCAAAACTTCGTCGGCTGGTAGCTCGCGGCTCACCGGAAAGTTAAGGATGGGCTGGCCCAAGACGGAGCTTCCATCACCACCATGACAACAACCAACATCAGGGTAGCTGGGCTGGGAGGCGGTGGGCTGGAGTCAGCCGCCACTTGTTGTGTCGAAGAAGTCCCCGGGCCGACTGCATCACCCCCTGCTACTTCTCGAGCTTGTGTTGTATTCCCCTGAAGAGGAAAGGGTGATGCAGCACAGTAGCATAAGTATTTCCCTCAGTTTTTGAGAACCAAGGTATCAATCCAGTAGGAGACCACGCGTGCGTCCCTCGTACCTGCACAAACAAATAAGAACCTTGCATCCAACGCGATAAAAGGGGTTGTCAATCCCTTCTCGGTCACTTACAAAAGTGAGATCTGAAGATAAGATAAGATAATATTTTTGGTATTTTTGGTATAGAGATTGAAAGTAAATAATGCAAAGTAAAGTAAATAGAAGATAGAAGATTAATATGATGAGAATAGACCCGGGGCCCATAGGTTTCACTAGTGGCTTCTCTCATGATAGCAGATTTCAACGGTGGGTGAACAAATTACTGTCGAGCAATTGATAGAAGAACGCATAGTTATGAGAATATCTAGGCATGATCACTGTATATAGGCATCACGTCCTTGACAAGTAGACCGAAATGATTCTACATCTACTAGTATTACTCCACACATCGACCGCTATCCAGCATGCATCTAGAATATTAAGTTCATAAGAACAGAGTAACGCCTTAAGCAAGATGACATGATGTAGAGGGATAAACTCAAGCAGTATAATATAAACCCCCATCTTTTTATCCTTGATGGCAACAATACAATATGTGCCTTGTTGCCCCTGCTGTACTGGGAAAGTTCGCCGCAAGATTGAACCCAAAGCCAAGCACTTCTCCCATTGCAACAACTATAGATCTAGTAGGCCAAAACAAACCGATAATTCGAAGAGACTTGCAAGGATATTTAAATCATACATAAAAGATTTCGGAAAAGAATCCAATATTGTTCATAGATAATCTTGATCAAAAACCCACAATTCATCGGATCTTGACAAACACACCGCTAAAATATTACATCGAATGGATCTCCTCGAAGATCACGGAGAACTTTGTATTGAGATCCAAAGAGAGAGAATAAGCCATCTAGCTAATAACTATGGACCCGAAGGTCTGTGGTAAACTACTCACAACTCATCAGAGAGGCAATGGTGTTGATGTAGAAGCCCTCCGTGATCGATGCCCCCTCCGACGGAGCTCCGGAACAAGCCCCAAGAAGGGATCTCACGAGTACAGAAGGTTATGGCGATGGAATTAGGGTTTCGTTGGTGTCCTTGATGTTTTCAAGGTATGGGAGTATATATAGGCCGAAGAGGCACGTCAGGGGAGCCATAGGGGGCCCACAAGGGTGGGGGCGCTCCTACCCCCCTGGACGTGCCCCCTGCCCTCGTGGCCGCCTCTCTTGCTTCCTGGCGTGTACTCCAAGTCTTCTATGTTGATATCGTTCCAAAAATAACTCTCCCGAAGGTTTCATTCTATTTGGACTCTGTTTGATATTCCTTTTCTGCAAAACACTGAAATAGGCAAATTGCACTGGGTCTTGGGTTAGTAGGTTAGTCCCAAAAATAATATAAAAGTGTATAATAAATCCCATTAAACATCGAAAACGTAATATATAATAGCATGGAACAATCAAAAATTATAGATACGTTGGAGACGTATCAAGCATCCCCAAGCTTAATTCTTGCTCGTCCTCGAGTAGGTAAATGATAAAAACAGAATTTTTGATGTGAAATGCCAACTAACATAATTCTCAATGTAATTTTCTTTATTGTGGCATGAATGTTCAGATCCGAAAGATTCAAGAAAAAAGTCTATATTGACATAAGAGTAATAATACTTCAAGCATACTAACAAAGCAATCATGTCTTCTCAAAATAACATGGCCAAAGAAAGTTATCCCTACAAAGTCATATAGTCTGGCTATGCTATATCTTCATCACACAAAATATTTAAATCATGCACGACCCCGGGTTCAGCCAAGCAATTGTTTCACACTTCAATTTTTCAAACCTTTCAACTTTCACGCAATACATGAGCGTGAGCCATGGACATAGCACTATGGTTGGAATAGAGAGGTGGTTGTGGAGAAGACAAAAAGGAGGGAGACAGTCTCACATCGACTAGGCGTATCAACGGGCTATGGAGATGTCCATCAATAGATATCAATGTGAGTGAGTAGGGATTGCGATGCAACGGATGCACTAGAACTATAAGTGTATGAAATCTCAACAAAAGAAACTAAGTGGGTGTGCATCCAACTTGCTTGCTCACGAAGACCTAGGGCATTTGAGGAAGCCCATCATTGGAATATAGAAGCCAAGTTCTATAATGAAAATTCCCACTAGTATATGAAAGTGACAAAACAAGAGGCTCTCTATCATGAAGATATTGGTGCTATTTTGAAGCAAAAGTGTGGAAAAAGGATAGTACCATTGTCCCTTCTCTCTTTTTCTCTCATATTTTTTCTTTTTTGGGGCATTTTCTCTTTTTCTTTCTTTCCCCCCTTTTTTATGGCCACTTTTTTCTTTTTATTTTCTTTTATTTTCTTATGTCTGGAGTCTCATCCCGACTTGTGCGGAAATCATAGTCTCCATCATCCTTTCCTCACTGGGACAATGCTCTGGTAATGAAGATCGTCACACTTTTATTTACTTACAACTCGAAGCTAGAAGAAAATATGACTCTATGTGAATGACAATGATGAAGCATGTCATATGAACGGAACAGTGAAAAGTTGCATGGCAATATATCTCGGAATTGCTATGGAAATGCCATGATAGGTAGGTATGGTGGCTGTTTTGAGGAAGGTATATGGTGGGTGTGTGGTACCAGCGAAATTCGTGCGATACAAGAGAGGCTAGCAATGGTGGAAGGGTGAGAGTGCGTATAATCCATGGACTCAACATTAGTCATAAAGAACTCATATACTTATTGCAAAAATCTACAAGTCATCAAAACAAAGTACTACACGCATGTTCCTAGGGGAAGGGTTGGTAGGAGTTAACCATCGCGTGATCCCGACCTCCACACAAAGGATGACACTCAATGAAATACCTCATGCTTAAAATTTGCCACACAACGGTTCCATACGTGCATGCTACGGGACTTGCAAACCTCAACACAAGTATTTCTCAAATTCACAACTACCCTACTAGCATGACTCTAATATCACCATCCTCATATCTCAAAACAATCATCAAGTATCAAACTTCTCATAATATTCAATGCACTTTTATATGAAAGTTTTTACTATACCCATCTTGGGTGCCTATCATATTAGGACTAGTTTTATAACCAAAGCACATTAACATGTTGTTCTAAGAGACTCTCAAAAAGATATAACTATGAGAGGTCAATAAAATCTACAAAATAAAACCACAACCGTGCTCTAAAAGATATAAGTGAAGCACTAGAGCAAAACTATCTAGCTCAAAAGATATAAGTGAAGCACATAGAGTACTCTAATAAATTCCGATTCATGTGTATCTCTCTCAAAAGGTGTGTCCAGCAAGGATGATTGTGGTAAACTAGAAAGCAAAGACTCGAATCATACATGACGCTCCAAGCAAAACACATATCATGTGGTGAATAAAAATATAGTCTCAAGTAAAGTTACCGATAGATGAAGACGAAAGAGGGGATGCCTTCCCGGGGCATCCCCAAGCTTAGGCTTTTGGTTGTCCTTGAATTATACCTTGGGGTGCCTTGGGCATCCCCAAGCTTAGGCTCTTGCCACTCTTTGTTCCATAGTCCATCAAATCCTTACCCAAAACTTGAAACTTCACAACTCAAAACTTAGCCAAAAATCTTGTGAGCTCCGTTAGTATAAGAAAACAAACCACTACTCAAAGGTACTGTAATGAAATCATTCTTTGTTTATATTGGTGTTAAACCTACTATATTCCAACTTATCTATGCTTCATAGCCCCCGATACTACTCATAGATTAAGCGAAATAAGCAAACAACACACGAAAAACAGAATCTGTCAAAAACAAAACAGTCTGTAGCAATCTGTAACTTTTGAATACTTCTGTAACTATAAAAAAATTGAAATAAATTTGTGGAAGTGAGGAATTTGTCTATTAATCGTCTTCAAAAAGAATCAACTAAAAAGCACTCTCTAGTTAAAAATGGTAGCTAATCGCGTGAGCGCTAAAGTTTCTGTTTTTTACAGCATGATCGCATAAACTTCACACGAGTCTTCCCAAAGGTTCTACTTGGCACAAACAGTAATTAAAACACAAAAACCACATCTAAACAGAATCTAGATGCAATATTTATTCCTAAACAGAAGCAAAATCAAAGAAAATAAAATTGGGTTGCCTCCCAACAAGCGCTATCGTTTAACGCCCCTAGCTAGGCACGATACAAGAATAGATCTAGGTATTGCCATCTTTGGTAGGTAATCCATAAGTGGCTCTCATAAGAGATTCATAAGGTAATTTGATTTTATTTCTAGGAAAGTGTTCCATGACTTTCCTTAATGGAAATTGGAATCTAATATTTCCTTCCTTCATATCAATAATTGCACCAATCGTTCTAAGGAAAGGTCTACCAAGAATAATAGGTCATGTAGGATTGCAATCTATATCAAGAACGATGAAATCTATGGGCACATAATTCCTATTTGCAACAATAAGAACATCATTAATCCTTCCCATAGGTTTCTTAATAGTAGAATCCGCAAGATACAAATTTAAAGAAAAATCATCAAGTTCGTGGAAACCTAACATATCACACAAAGTTTTGGAATTGTGGAAACACTTGCACCCAAATCACACAAAGCAAAGCTTTCATGATCTTTAATCCTAATTTTAATAGTAGGTTCCCACTGATCATAACTCTTTCTAGAGTTAGAAACTTCCAATTCAAGTTTTTCCTCATAAGATTGTATTAAAGCATCAACTATGTGTTTGGTAAAAGCTTTATTTTGACTACAAGCATGCGGAGAATTTAGCACGGATTGCAACAAGGAAATACAATCTATTAAAGAGCAATTATAATAATTAAATCCCTTGAAATCCAAGATAGTGGATTCATTGCTATGTAAAGTTTTGACCTCTTCAATCCCACTTTTAACACTTTTAGCATCAAGATCTAAAAACTCTGAATCATTGGGACGCCTTTTAACTATGGTAGACTCATCTTCAGTCCCATCTTTATCAAGATTCATAATAGAAAACAAGGATTTAATAGGAGACACATCAATTACTTCTAGATCTTCATCTTTATTATCATGAAAACTAGAAGAACACGCTTTCATAAAGCAATCTCTTTTAGCATGCATCCTAGCGGTTCTTTCTTTGCATTCATCAATGGAAATTCTCATGGCTTTGAGAGACTCATTGATATCATGCTTAGGTGGAATAGATCTAAGTTTCAAAGAATCAACATCAAGAGAAATTATATCCACGTTTCTAGCCAACTCATCAATCTTCAGCAATTTTTCTTCAAGCAAAGCATTGAAATTCTCTTGCAAATTCATAAACTCTTTAACACTAGTTTCAAAATCAGAGGTCGTCTTACTAAAATTTCCATAAGAGTTATTGTAGGAATTACCATAATTGTTAGAGGAATTACTAGGAAAAGGCCTGGAATTAAAGTTTCCTCTATAAGCATTGTTACCAAAATTATTCCTACCAACAAAATTCACATCCAAAGATTCATTATTATTCTCAATCAACATGGACAAAGGCATATCATTAGGATCAGAAGAAGCACTCTTAGTAGCAAATAATTTCATAAGTTCATCCATCTTTCCACTCAAAACACTAATCTCTTCAATAGCATGTACTTTTTTACTAGTAGATCCTTCGGTGTGCCATTGAGATTAGTTAACCATAATATTATCTGGGAGTTTGATAGCTTCTCCTAAAGTGATTTCCATAAAGGTGCCCCCCGCGGCCGAATCTAAAAGATTTCTAGAAGCAAAATTCAAGCCGGCATAATTTTTTGTATAATCATCCATAATTTCAAACCATGTGTATGGCAATTACGTATAATTAATTTCATCCTCTCCCAAGCTTGTGCAACATGCTCATGATCTAGTTGCTTAAAATTCATAATATCGTTTCTAAGAGAGATAATCTTAGCGGGAGGAAGATACTTAGAGATAAAGGCATCTTTGCACTTATTCCATGAATCAATACTATTTCTAGGAAAAGAAGAGAACCAGGTTTTAGCACGATCTCTAAGCGAAAACGGAAATAACTTCAATTTAACAATATCATTATCTGTATCCCTCTTCTTTTGCATATCGCACAAATCAACAAAGTTATTTAGATGGGTAGCGGCATCTTCACTAGGAAGGCCAGAAAATTGATCTTTTATGACAAGATTCAATAGAGCAGCATTGATTTCACAAGATTCAACATCGGTAATAGGAGCAATCGGCGTGCTAATAAAATCATTATTGTTGGTATTGGAGAAGTCACACAGTTTGGTATTGTCTTGAGCCATAGTGACAAGCGAGCAATCCAACACACAAGTAAACAAGAGGCAAGCGAACGGTAAAACACACGGAAAAAGAAGGGCGAATAAAACGGCAAAGGTGAAGTGGGGGAGGAAAATGAGAGGCAAATAATGTAATGCAAGGGATAAGGGTTTGTGATAGGTACTTGGTATATGACTTTTGCGTAGATCTCCCCTGCAACGGCGCCAGAAATTCTTCTTGCTACTTCTCGAGCTTGTGTTGTATTCCCTCGAAGAGGAAAGGGTGATGCAGCACAGTAGCGTAAGTATTTCCCTCAGTTTTTGAGAACCAAGGTATCCATCCAGTAGGAGACCACGCATGAGTCCCTCATACCTGCACAAACAAATAAGAACCTTGCAGCCAACGCGATAAAAGGGGTTGTCAATCCCTTCTTGGTCACTTACAAAAGTGAGATCAGATAGATAAGATAAGATAATATTTTTGGTATTTTTGGTATAGATATTGAAAGTAAATAATACAAAGTAAAGTAAATAGTTGATGGAAGATTAATATGATGAGAATAGACCCAGGGGCCATAGGATTCACTAGTGGCTTCTCTCATGATAGCAGATTTCTTCGGTGGGTGAACAAATTACTGTCGAGCAATTGATAGAAGAGCGCATGGTTCTGAGAATATCTAGGCATGATCATTGTATATAGGCATCACGTCCGTGACAAGTAGACCGAAACGATTCTGCATCTACTACTATTACTCCACACATCGACCGCTATCCAGCATGCATCTAGAGTATTAAGTTCATAAGAACAGAGTAACGCCTTAAGCAAGATGACATGACGTAGAGGGATAAACTCAAGCAATATGATATAAACCCCATCTTTTTATCCTCGATGGCAACAATACAATTTGTGCCTTGCTGCCCCTGCTGTCATTGGGAAAGGACACCGCAAGATTGAACCCAAAGCCAAGCACTTCTCCCATTGCAAGAACTATAGATGTAGTAGGCCAAACCAAACCGATAATTCGAAGAGACTTGCAAGGATATTTAAATATTTCAGAAAAGAATCCAATATTGCTCATAATAATCTTGATCATAAACCCACAATTCATCGAATCTCGACAAACACACCGCAAAAAAATTACATCGAATGGATCTCCTCGAAGATCAAGGAGAACTTTGTATTGAGATCCAAAGAGAGAGAAGAAGCCATCTAGCTAATAACTATGGACCCCGAAGGTCTGTGGTAAACTACTCACAAATCATCGGAGAGGCTATGGTGTTGATGTAGAAGCCCTCCGTGATCGATGCCCCCTCCGGCGGAGCTCCGGAAAAGGCCCCAAGATGGGATCTCATGGCACAGAAGGTTACGGCGGTGGAATTAGGGTTTAATTGGTGTCCTCAATGTTTTCAGGGTATGGGAGTATATATAGGCTGAAGAGGCACGTGAGGGGAGCCACAGGGGGCCCACGAGGGTGGGGGCGCGCTTACCCCCCTGGGCGCACCCCTGCCCTCGTGGCCACCTCTCTTGCTTCCTGGCATGTACTCCAAGTCTTCTGTGTTGATATCGTTCCAAAAATAACTCTCCCGAAGGTTTCATTCCGTTTGGACTCCGTTTGATATTCCTTTTCTACGAAACACTAAAATAGGCAAAAACAGCAATTTGCACTGGGCCTTGGGTTAGTAGGTTAGTCCCAAAAATAATATAAAAGTGTATAATAAAGCCCATTAAATAGCCAAAACAGAATATATAATAGCATGGAACAATCAAAAGTTACAGATACGTTGGAGACATATCACCCCCGGGTTGGGTTCTGGAGCTCCCGAACCGGGTTTTGGCGTTGCAGTCCCCGGGCCGGCTGCTGCAATCCCCGAGCCGGATCCGACTACTTCTGGATCATCCGACACAAAGATGGACTCTGATTCTGGCAAAGGCTAGATAGACGACTTGCGTAGGTACTCGAGGGAGACGCCGACTGGAATAGCCTATCGGGTGGAGCCGATGCCGGCCAGGGCGTCGGCTGCTACGTTGTCGGCACGTGGCACATGGAGGAACTCGCCCCCGTCAAAGTACCCACCGATCTGCTGGACGAGGGAGCGGTAGCTGGCCATATTGGTGTCCTTGGTGTCCGAGTCTCCAGAAGACTGCTGGACCACCAAGTCCGAGTCGCCGTAGCACAGGATGCAGCGGATGTCAATTCCCTTGGCCAGCCGAAACCCGTGGATGAGCACCTCATACTCGGCCACATTGTTGGAGGCGGCGAAGTGGATCTGCAGGGTGTACTTCAGCTTGTCACCTTTGGGAGAATTAGGATGATGCAGGCTCCCAAGCCGGTGCGCATCTTGGAGCCATCGGAGTGCATCCGCCAATGCGTTGAATCTGGCGCTCGCGGCAGGTACTGGGTCTCGGCCCAGTCGACTAGGAAGTCGGCCAGTGCTTGGGATTTGATGGCGGTGTGGGGCTGGTAGAAGATGGTGTAAGGAGCCAACTCAATGGCCCACTTGGCCACCCGGCCTGTGGCATCCTGGTTGCCCATGATCTCAGCAAGCGGAGCAGTGCAGACGACTGTGATGGGATGCTCCAGGAAGTACTGCTTCAGCTTCTTGGCGACAAAGTCATATGGTTGGATGGCTTTGCGCCGCTGTGGAACTTGCACAGAGCTTCAAGGGCCTGCTCGAAGGAGAGGGCTGGCTGCCAGGCACCCTTGTTGCAGTGCTGGTGCTTGGGGCCGGGCTGGCCAGCCGACTGTTGGCCTTGGTTCCCAACTGTCACCACTTGCCGGCTATTGGAAGCCGTCTCGGGGGCCTTGCGCTTGTTGTTGTTACCTTGCTGCTGACGCTGGCTAGAGTCACCAGCCGGTGCTCGGGTATTTGGTGAGGCCACCTTTCCGGACGCATCAACCCGGATTTCTGACTTCATGGAGGAGTCGGCCGTAGCATACTTGTCCGCCACGGCCAAGAGCTCGTCCCGTGTAGCCGGCTCGTCGCATAGGAGCTTGTGCTTGAGCAGAGTGCCCTCTCGGCACCCGGCAGTGAAGTATTCGACCGCTTGAACCTCGTGCACCCCCTCGCAGGAGTTGCGCAGCTCGGCCCAGCGTGTTAGGTAGTCGCGAGAGGACTCGGTCGGCCCCTGAACACACATGGAGAGCTGGCGTGGCTTGTGAGGCCGCTTGTAAGTGTTGTTGAAGTTGAGTATGAAAGCTTCGTTGATGTCCAACCAACAGTTGATGTTGTTGGGCTTGAGCCTATTCAGCCATGTCCGGGCTGTGCCCTGCAACATGAGCGGAACGTACTTCACGGCAACGCTCTTGTTGCCATTGGCTATGCTGACTGACGTGGCATAGTCGATGAGCCAGTCTTCCAGCTTCACGGTGCCATCGTACTTGGGAGTATCTCAGGGCAGCGAGAACCCTTTGGTAAAGGGCTTGTCGTGGATGCAGGGGCCGAAGCAGGCCGGGTCGACCGCATCTTCTTCCTCCATAGCCTTGGACCGAGCTAGCTGCTCGAGTCACTGGCGGGCGTCGTAGTCGCCGACTCTCGGGCCCAGCCTGCCCCCTAGAGTAGGATGATCAACCGGCACCAGAGAATCTGGCCTCTCCCTGCCTGGAGGTGGACGTTCATCCTGCTGGCATCGGTTGTCCGGGTTTTGGGGAGCTTGCCGGCTGGCCACGCCAGTGCGCTAAGCACGTTGGCTACGGCCAGGCGCTGCCCCCAGGTTCTGGTTACGGCCGCTGCTACTTCTCGAGCTTGCGCTGTATTCCCTCGAAGTGGAAAGGGAAACACAGCACAGTAGCGTAAGTATTTCCCTCAGTTTTTGAGAACCAAGGTATCAATCCAGTAGGAGACCACGCGCGAGTTCCTCGAACCTGCACAAACAAATAAGAACTTCGCAGCCAACGCGATAAGGGGTTGTCAATCCCTTTACGGTCACTTACGAAAGTGAGATCTGATAGAGATGATAGTTTATATTTTTGGTAATTTTTATTATAAGAACAGAAAGTAAAAGCAGAAAAAGTAAAGTAGATGTAGATTGATATGTTGAGAATAGACCCGGGGGCCATAGTGTTCTCTAGTGGCTTCTCTCATCATAGCGATATTCTACGGCGGGTAAACAAATTATTGTTGAGCAATTGATAGAAAAGCGAATAATTATGAGACTATCTAGGCATGATCATTATATATAGGCATCACGTCCGAGACAAGTAGACCGAAACGATTCTACATCTACTACTATTACTCCACACATCGACCGCTATCCAGCATGCATCTAGTGTATTGAGTTCATAAGAACAGAGTAACGCCTTAAGGAAGATAACATGATGTAGAGGGATAAACTCAAGTAATATGATATAAACCCTATCTTTTTATCCTCGATGGCAACAATAGAATATGTGTCTTGCTGCCCCTACTGTCACTCGGAAAGGACACCGCAAGATTGAACCCAAAGCCAAGCACTTCTCCCATTGCAAGAACTATAGATTTAGTAGGCCAAACCAAACCAATAATTCGAAGAGACTTGCAAGGATACTATAATCATACATAAAGAGTTCAGAGAAGAACCAAATATTTCTCATAGATAATCTTGATCATAAACCCACAATTCATCAGATCTCGACAAACACACCGCAAAAAGAGATTACATCGAATAGATCTCCTCGAAGACCGAGGAGAACTTTGTATTGAGATCCAAAGAGAGAGAAGAAGCCATCTAGATACTAGCTATAGACCCGAAGGTCTGTGGTAAACTACTCACAACTCATGGTGAGGCGATGATGATGATGTAGAAGCACTCTGTGGTAGATCCCTCCTCTGGCGGAGCTCCGGAACAGGCCCCAAGATGGGATCTCATGGGAACAGAAGGTTACGATGGTGGAACTAGGGTTTTCTCTTCTTCTCTAATGGTTCGGGGTACGTAGGCTTATATAGGAGGAAGGAGGGCACCGGGGGCCTTACGTGGGACCCACGAGGCAGGGGGGCGTGCCCCCCACCCTCGTGGGCACCACGTGGCCCCTACTCCATGGTTCTCAAATCTCCCGTGCATGATTTTCTCCAAAAATATCTCTCCCGAAGGTTTCATTCCGTTTGGACTCCGTTTGATATTCCTTTTCTGCAAAACCCTGAAACAGGCAAAAAGCAGCAATCTGGACTGGGCCTTTGGGTTAGTAGGTTAGTCCCAAATATAATATAAAAGTGTATGACAAAGCCCATTAAACATCCAAAACATCATAAATAATAGCATGGAACAATAAAAAATTATAGATACGTTGGAGACGTATCAAGCATCCCTAAGCTTAATTCTTGCTCGTCCTCGAGTAGGTAAATGATAAAAACAGAATTTTTAATGTGGAATGCTAACCAACATAGTTTTTTAATGTAACTCTCTTAATTGTGGCATGAATGTTTAGATATGAAAGATTCAAGACAAAAGTCTATATTGACATAAGAAATAATAATACTTCAAGCATACTTACAAAGCAATCATGTCTTCTCAAAATACTATGGCTAAAGAAAGTTATCCCTACAAAATCATATAGTCTCGATATGATCCCTCTTCATCACACAAAATATTCATATCATGCACAACCCCGATTTCAGCCAAGCACTTGTTTTCATACTCTATTCTTTCAAACCTTTCAACTTTCACGCAATACATGAGTGTGATCCATGGACATAGCACTATGGGTGGAATAGAGAGGTGGTTGTGGAGAAGACAAAAAGGAGGGAGATAGTCTCACATCGACTAGGCGTATCAACGGGCTATGGAGATGCCCATCAATAGATATCAATGTGAGTGAGTAGGGATTGCCATGCAACGGATGCACTAGAGCTAAATATGTATGGAAGCTCAACAAAAGAAACTAGTGGGTGCGCATCCAACTTGCTTGCTCACGTAGACCTAGAGCACTTGAGGAAGCCCATCGTTGGAATATACAAGCCAAGTTCTATAATGAAAATTCCCACTAGTATATGAAAGGGACTAAACATGAGACTCTCTATCACGAAGAACATGGTGCTACTTTGAAGCACAAGTGTGGAAAAACATAGTAGCAATTGTTTTCTTTTTCTTTTTTTTTCTTTTTTTTGGGCCTTTCATTTTTGTTTTTTTTTTTGGCCTTTTTGTGGAGAGGCTTTATTTATTTAGCCTTTCCTCACATGGGGCAATGCTCTAATAATGATGATCATCACACTTTCATTGATTTACAACTCGATATTATAACTCGATACTAGAACAAATATGACTCTATATGAATGCCTCCGGCGGTGTACCATGATGTGCAATGAACCAAGAGTGACATGTATGTAAAATTATGCTTGGTGGCTTTGCCACAAATACGATGTCAACTACATGATCATGCATGGCAATATGACAATATGATGCGTGTCATATGAACGGAACGGTGGAAAGTTGCATGGCAATATATCTCGGAATGGCTATGGAAATGCCATGATAGGTAGGTATGGTGGTTGTTTTGAGGAATAATATGGTGGCTGTTTTGAGGAAGGACATATAGTGGGTGTATGGTACCGGCGAAAGTTGCGCGATACAAGAGAGGCTAGCAATGGTGGAAGGGTGAGAGTGCGTATAATCCATGGACTCAACATTAGTCATAAGAACTCATATACTTATTGCAAAAATCTACGAGTCATCAAAACAAAGCAATCAACGCATGCTCCTAGGGGGGAGGTTGGTAGGAGTTAACCATCGTGCGCCCCCGACCTCCACACAAAGGTTGGCACTTTACAAATACCTCATGCTCTAACTTCGTCACATAGCGGTTCACCATACGTGCATGCTACGGGAATCACTAACCTTAACACAACTATTTCTCAATTTCGTAATAACTCCACTAGCATGACTCTAATATCACTATCCTCATATCTCAAAACATTTATCAAGCATCCAACTTCTCATCATATTCAATGCACTTAGTGTGAAAGTTTTTACTACATTGATATTGGATGTCTATCATGTGAAGACTAGTTTTATAGCCTAAACACATTACCATGTTGTTTTGCTAGACTCTCAAATGGATATAAGTGAAGCATGAGAGTTCAATAATTTCTTCAAAATATTATCACCACCGTGCTCTAAAAGATATAAGTGAAGCACTAGAGCAAAAACTATTCAACTCAAAAGATATAAGTGAAGCACATAGAGTGTTCTAACAATTCCTAGGCCATATTTAACTCTATCAAATAGGTGTGTCCAGCAAGGATCATTGTGGCAAACTAACAAGCAAAGACTCAAATTATACAAGACGCTCCAACCAAAACACATACCATGTGGTGAATAAAAATATAACTCCGAGTATAGTTACCGATGGATGAAGACGAAAGAGGGGATGCCTTCCCGGGGCATCCCCAAGCTTAGGCTTTTGGTTGTCCTTGAATTTTTCCTTGGGGTACCCTGGGCATCCCCAAGCTTAGGCTCTTGCCACTCTTTGTTCCATAGTCCATCAAAGCAATACTCAAAACTTGGAAACTTCACAACACAAAACTTAGACAAAAATCTCGTAAGCTCCGTTAGTATAAGAAAGCAAACCACTACTCAAAGGTGCTGCAATGAATTCATTCTTTGTTTATATTGGTGTTAAACCTAATGTATTCCAACTTCTCTATGGTTCATACCTCCCAATATTACTCATAGATGCATTGAAATAAGCAAACAACACACGAAAAACAGAATCTGTCAAAAACAGAATAGTGTGTAGTAATTTGCAGGTTTTGCATACTTCTGTAACTCCAAAAATTTCAAAATAAATTGGTAAACGTGAGGAATTTGTCTATTAATCATCTGCAAAAGGAATCAACTAAATAGCACGCTCCAGTAAAATCTGATGACCATTCTAGCGAGTGCTAACGATTCTGTTTTTCACAGCAAGATCACATAAACTTCACGGAAGTCTTCCCAAAGGTTCTACTTGGCACAAACACTAAACAAAACACAAGACCACACTAAACAGAAGCTAGATGAAATATTTATTCCTAAGAAGAAGCAGAAACAAAAAATATAAAATTGGGTTGCCTCCCAACAAGCTCTTTCTTTATAGCCATTAAGATAGGCTTGAGAATTCAATGATCCTCACATGAAAGATCAGAATTGAAGCGCAAAGAGAGCATCATAAAACATGTGACAAACACATCTAAGTCTAACATACTTCCTACGCATAGGCATTTTATAGGCAAACAAATTAGCAAGACAAGCAAGATCTAGCATATGCAAGGAAGAAGAAAGAAACAAGATCAATCTCAACATCAAGAGAGGTAATTTACTAACATGAAGATTTCTACAACCATATTTTCCTCTCTCATAATAATTGCATGTAGGGTCATGATCAAATTCAACAAAATAGCTATCACATAACATATTCTCAACACGATCCACATGCATGCAAAGATCCCACTCTTCCAAAATAGTGGGATTAACATTAACTAAAGTCATGACCTCTCCAAACCCACTTTTATCAAAAATTTCTTAAGATTGAACATTCTCCAAGTATGTGGGATCTAAAGTTGACACTCTTCAAAACCCACTTTCAATATTAATGCAAACATTATTATCAATCTTATATTCATCATGGGGATTAAATAAATTTTCAAGATCATAAGAAGAATCACCCCAATCATGATCATTGTAACAAGTAGTAGACATAGCAAAACTAGCATCCCCAAGCTTAGGGATTTGCATATCATTAGCACAATTGACATTAATAGAATTTATAATAACATAATTGCAATCATGCTTTTCATTTCAGGAGCTAACATGAATCACTTTTTCTTTTAACAATTCCTCACAATTTTCAGATTCATAAATTTCGAGCAAAACCTCATAAAGATAATCTAGTGCACGCAGCTCACTAGCAATAGGTTCAACATAATGGGATCTCTTAAAGAGATTAGCAAGTGGATGCGAATCCATACTTTATCAAGCGAAGATGCAAGCTAGTTGAGGGCACATAGCACACAAGCAAACAAGAGGCACGCGAACGGTAAACACACGGCAAAAAGAAGGGCAAATAAAACGGTAAGGGTGAAGTGGGGAGAGGAAAACGAGAGGCAAAAAATGTAATGCGAAGGATAAGGGTTTGTGATAGGTACTTGGTATATGAGTTTTGCGTAAGCCTCCCCAGCAACGGCGCCAAAAATTCTCCTTGCTACTTCTCGAGCTTGCGTAGTGTTCCCTCGAAGAGGAAAGGGAGATGCAGCACAGTAGCATAAGTATTTCCCTCGGTTTTTGAGAACCAAGGTATCAATCCAGTAGGAGACCACGCGTGTGTCCCTCGCACCTGCACAAAAATAAGAACTTCGCAGCCAACGCGATAAGGGGTTTTCAATCCCTTTACGGTCACTTACAAAAGTGAGATCTGATAGAGATGATAGTTTATATTTTTGGTATTTTTTATTATAAGAACAGATAGTAAAAGCAGAAAAAGTAAAGTAGATATAGATTGATATGTTGAGAATAGACCCGGGGGCCATAGTGTTCTCTAGTGGCTTCTCTCATGATAGCGATATTCTACAGCAGGTAAACAAATTACTTTCGAGCAATTGATAGAAAAGCGAATAATTATGAGACTCTCTAGGCATGATCATTATATATAGGCATCACGTCTGAGACAAGTAGACCGAAATGATTCTACATCTACTACTATTACTCCACACATCGACCGCTATCCAACATGCATTTAGTGTATTGAGTTCATAAGAACAGAATAACGCCTTGAGCAATATGACATGATGTAGAGGGATAAACTCAAGCAATATGATATAAACTCCATCTTTTTATCCTCGATGGCAACAATACAATACGTGCCTTGCTGCCCCTACTGTCACTGGGAAAGGACACCGCAAGATTGAACCCAAAGCAAAGCACTTCTCCCATTGCAAGAACTATAGATCTAGTAGGCCAAACCAAACCAATAATTCGAAGAGACTTGCAAGGATATTATAATCATACATAAAGAGTTCAGAGAAGAACCAAATATTTCTCATAGATAATCTTGATCATAAACCCACAATTCATCAGATCTCGACAAACACATCGCAAAAAGAGATTACATCGAATAGATCTCCCCGAAGACCGAGGAGAAATTTGTATTGAGATCCAAAGAGAGAGAAGAAGCCATCTAGATACTATCTATGGACCCCGAAGGTCTGTGGTAAACTGCTCACAGCTCATGGTGAGGCGATGATGATGTAGAAGCACTCCGTGCTAGATCCCTCCTCCGGCGGAGCTTCGGAACATGCCCCAAGATGGGATCTCACGGGAACAGAAGGTTACGATGGTGGAAATAGGGTTTTCTCTTCTTATCTAATAGTTTCGGGGTACGTAGGCTTATATAGGAGGAAGGTGGGCACCGGGGGCCTTACGTGGGACCCACGAGGTAGGGGGCGCGCCCCCCACCCTCGTGGGCACCATGTGGCCCCTAATCCATGGTTCTCAAGTCTCCCGTGCGTGATTTTCTCCAAAAATATCTCTCCCGAAGGTTTCATTCCGTTTGGACTCCGTTTGATATTCCTTTTCTGCAAAACCCTGAAACAAGCAAAAAACAGCAATCTGGACTGGGCCTTTGGGTTACTAGGTTAGTCCCAAAAATAATATAAAAGTGTATGACAAAGCCCATTAAACATCCAAAACATCATAAATAATAGCATGGAACAATCAAAAATTATAGATATGTTGGAGACGTATCACCGCCGCCACTAGGAGACCGGGAGGTCGCACCGTGCTCGCGGCCAGCCTTCGGGTTCTCCGCTTGCTTGCCGGCTGCTGGTACGCGGTTGTAGGTGTCTTGCTGCGCGCTTGCAGCATTGAGGAGCTCTTGAGGATGCTCCATCTGTACGCGCAGCTCATCGCCCTCTATATTCTGGAGGTCGTCTGCCGCCACTTGCATGGCGCGCAGGTTCTGCGCCGGTGTCTCGTATATCGGGCGTCGGGCTCCCAACATACTGGCCATGGTGCGGCCGCGCTGTCGGATGGTGCCAACCTGGCTGGGCTCAGCACCAGCCGGCGTTCCTGCGTTGATGCGGTCGATCTCGCTTTGATTGGCTTCCGCGCAGTGTTGCATGGCCGCCAGCTTGTTGGCGATGTCGAGGACCTTGAGGCGGATTGCCTCGAGCGCTGTTGGATCAGTTTCATCGTCGACATGGGTTGCCAAGTCTTGTATTGCTGCTCGCAATGGGTCCTCAACAACCCTGTCGGCCGCTTGGCCATCGCCAATGATTGTCACCTCCACAAAGATGCTAACGTCGAGCGGGCTGGCCGCGACATCACAGGCGACGGGGGGAGCAGGTCGTCGATGATGACCATCTTGTCAGGGTAGACATCAGTGGTGACTACATTGGGATCAGTGAGCAGCTCGCCAGACTCGATGGCGGTGTCGGAGGAGCCGATGGACTCCAAATCGGAGGCCGACTCATCGGCGATGGTGAGTTTCTCGAAGAGCTCGGCGAGAGGGTCAATGGGGCGGAGAGACTCCGCGTCGGAAACGGGCTCATCGGAGAGGCTGGCCTTGCCAACGAGGTCGTCAAGGCAGCTTGCGGGGCAAGCTGCTCGCGCATTGGGCTACATGCTAGTGCAGGCGTTAGCAAGCACGCCGGGCGGACCGATCGGGCCAGCCACGACGCACTCGTCGGGGCGGAAAAGGGTTCCCATCCAGAACATGTCTCCGGTCGACACCGCTTGCCCCATGGTGGGCGCCAACTATCGAAGGATTCTCGAGACAGATGCTAGGGGGTGGCTTATCATGGTGTGGGAGAGGAGTACGTCGTCGGCCTCTAGAAGAGGGATTGGGCGAGATCTCGAGCGTGCACAAGTCTTACCTAGGTTCGGGGCTCTCCATGGAGATAACACCCCTAATCCTGCTCTGCGGGGTCTCCGCATGATCACTATAAATCACAAGTGTACAATGATGCTCCTGGAGTTGTATCGCTAGAGGAGGAAAAAGGGTAGGGCTTAGCTCTCCTTCGCCTAGCTATGGGTGGATGGATGGAATACTGGGTTCTACTAGATGTCCACCCCTTGCTTGGGTGATCCTGGGGGGTTTATATAGGCCTACCCCCCACGGGTACAATGGTAATACGCTAGGTGGTAGGTCCCGGGCGTCAGTGTCTTCGATCGTCGGGTTCTCCACCGTCTGCTGGGGACCGCCTTCGATGGACCCCGTCGGCTATCGAGAATCCATCCTTGCTGATGAGGGCGGCATCACAGTGCGCGTGGCTACACTGTCATGCCGTGGTAGAGGATGTCTGCCTGGTCGAAGCGCATTGTGGCCATGCCTCCGCGTATCCTGGGAGGTATAGATGGCACTGTGGCCATGCTTGGCCTTGATCACGATCGGTGGGTGTAGACTCCAAGGGGGAGAAGGTCGGCTGCTGGGAGATGGCCCACTCTGTGGCCCGCCTGCTAGAGACACGCCGCCTCCTGGTGCATGGTCAAGGTACCAGGCATCTATCCCAGCCGGCCTGAGGGGCTGGGCTAGTTCCAAAATCTTAAAATGCTCTTGGGTGCGGATGAGGCTACTCGGGGTACATAACCCCGACAAATTTTCACTCTTTAATGGCAAATGCATCGTGGGAAAGCAAGATTGCAGTATGCTCTGCGCCCCAGACTGGAGCCTCATACACACTGCCCTAACGGAGATTAAAGGTTATAATCTTGGGGCAATTGTTGCACGGAGGCTGCAGCGCAATGCCGACGGTGGTCATTTTATCAAGGAATTTATGCCTCACGCATAGTCGCAAGGCTAGGTGTATCACCTTTGCCAAACGATCCTATTTTACCTACCCAATACCTAGACTTTGACACAATGCAGCGTCACAAGTTCATTAAGCATGGAGCTTAAAATTACAATTACAACTTGATGTTTGATAAAAAAGAACTATTATACCTGTTATTTTGCTTGCACATGATCTCTTTTATTTACGGAGTAAAGGAAGATATTACATCTATGAGAGAGTGGCGCGTGAGTACAACACATCAGTAGAGGTTACCCGCCTGGCTGAGGAGGCCGCACCGAGAGCCTCCACGAGCTATCACTCTGACTATTACCCAGGATATGAATGGTGATTACCAAGCTCTTGCCTTGGGGGAGTACGTATTTCCCACCGACATTACTTTCATGTTCATACACTTCATTCAAATTGTCTGCGCTCTCACTTTTTCATTGTATAATCCATGTTAGTTTTATTTTCATGCTTTCTTCTTGTGTGTTTGAAAAGCTTTAAGAAAATCCAAAATTATTTCTTGCTTCTTTTCAGTTTTTCTTCCTAGTTTAATTTAATGTAGTATTAAAAGAAAATCCAAAAAGATTTCCCGTTTCTTCTTTTTCTTGTTGGGAGCTTTCCCGTGTAAATAAGTTTTCTCACTTTTGTTTTTCTTTCTTTAATTTTCTTTCTTCAAGAAAAAACAAAAACTCCAAAAAATATTTCAGTGTGTGTCTCTGAACTTCTTTTCTTTCGTTGAGTCAGTACGAGGAGAAGACCACAATGAAAATGTTGAGTGGCTCTCATATGCAATATTGTTGATCTATCAAAGAGCAAATATTATATTGTCTTCTCCTCTGAATATTTTTTGCAGATTCCAACTTAATTCACAACACCATTGCACTATTATTATTTTTTACCGTTCGGTCGTGCAAGTGAAAGGCAATAATGACGATATTTGATGAAGTGACTGTGGCAAGGAAAAGCGGGTATGAACTTGACTTGTTTTGTTTTTGTAAAGATGTTTCACTCGGTATCCATGAATCGGCATATATGATTAAACATGTTTATGATGAAAATTAGATATTATAGTTTCTAATGCCATGCTTAAGTAGCTAGGAGTGGATAATGATTTATCTTGGGTGTCAACATGCATTAAAATGGTTGTGACGTAGTATGATGATACGGTATCCTTCTCTGAATGTTTCAAGTGGCTTGACTTGGCACATGTTCACGCATGTAGTTGATTCAAAACCAATGTAGCCTCCACGATATTTATGTTCAAGGTGTTTATATCCTACTCATGCTAGTATTCAATGGTAATTATTCTCGATGCATGATTATGACCGTTTTCGCTCTCTAGCTGGTCGCTTCTCAACCTATTTGCTAGCCTTCGCCTGTACTAAGCGGGAATAGTGCTTGTGCATCAAAATCCTTAAACAAAAGTCATTCCAGATGAGTCCACTATATCTACCTATATGAGGTATTACTATGTCATTCCAAGTAAATTTGCGTGTGCCACCTCTAAATATTCAAATGAACATTTGTTTTGTGTGCACGTACAGATCATGTAGCGACACGGGGCGGTCAGTATCTTCCATGCTAAGCGGGTTATTCTCATGATGAGTGTTTATTCACTCGTCCTTGCATGAGAGGGGCCGGTAATCGGGATGCCCAGTCCCATGATTTTTTTACAATAATAATGAAACAAACTCCCCGGGACTGTTGTTGGTATGAAGGGCACCTGAGGATTTGGTTAGCCATGGCTTGTGTTTGTTGGTGGAGGGGGGTAAATTTAATTTATTTTTCCACTTGGGAACCGACGCTAATTTGTTTAGCATGGAAGATATTGATAATTCTTGGTCATAATATTGATACGAAAGGCGTACCTCCCAGAATTATATTTATCTCTAATTTAAACTTCGAGCTTTGGCACCTCTACAAATCCCTGTTTCCCTCTGCGAAGGGTCTATCTATTTACTTTTTATGTTGACTCATCACCTTCTCAAACAAGCACAAGTCCTGAGAGCACTATTGTCATTCTTATGCATTGAGTATAGTTAATGTTGGGTGTTAGCATGATTGGATCTCTTCTACCATGAATTATAATGTTTAGTCGCTCCTTGAACTTTGGAGGTGCTCTGCATTTATGCTTTGCGGTCTCAGAAAGGGCTAGCGAGATACCATCATTGTCATATTATATCATCACTAATGCAGAATCAGGCTTTAGTGCTAGTTCGTAAGGGCCTTTAGTGCCGGTTCAGCAACCAGCACTAAAGGGTGGGGACTAAAGTCCCGGTTCAACACGGCCTGGGACCAAAGGCCCACCACGTGGCACGAGCCGGCGTCGGGGGCTGGGGGACCTTTAGCCCCGGTTGGTAACAGCAACCGGGACTAAAAGGATTATGGGTTTATGTATTATGGTTTATTTTTCCATTTAATTTTGTGTTTTACATTTAATTCTTTTTCATCTCAAACATATTTTACGCACATATATTCCTCCATATTCAACTTGGTCACTTGGATACATCCACTTTAATATAATATGTGTTTCTTCCACCCTAATGATATACAACTTATATCATCATAATAATGATATATGTATATATATATATATATATATAACAACTCATCATCATCATAGATCATATATACAACTCATCTTGATCGTAGTGATATAACATTGTCACCATTATGATCATCATAAGTTAACCACTACTAGGTAAGGTGTTAGTGATATAACAATCTCACCATTATGATCATCATAAGTTAACCAACTGCACTAGGTAAGGTAGCAGGACCTATTACTCTCTCCCAGGTAGCATACATAAAACAGAAAAAACCATCCTTCTCCATTATGCAGCATAGAGATCCAACGGTCTCCATTTTGTGGCCTTCGCTCGGCCACTATTTTACTCCAAGCCTTGATTTTGAGGCCTCTGTCTATTTTAGAGGTCGAGTATGCATATTTGACACCCTCCGACCATGGTCGTATGCAAACAACTGCTATCTCACCTTTGACAAACATAAATGGAGGCACAACCACATCTGGGAGCTTCTATTGAAGAGCATAATAGTAACATATATAGTTAGCAATGAAGTTTACTTCAAAAGAATGTATGAAAAATATGGACTAACTAGTGACACAATAGTAAAAATCTTACCATGATACTTGCACGAATGTTAGCATCGCACAACTCGTGGACTAGTGGCACATATTTACCATAATATTTCCCAACTCCATAGATGATCTTAAATTTCATAACGTCATTAACAAAGGAGATAAGATAAGTCTTCTCCTCCCAAGTTAGCTATGCGCCATGACTATAGTAGGTGTCGTCTATTATCTTTTGTATTTCTTGGGAAGAGAGAAAATAAGCTCTCAATTATAAAAAACAACTTCAGCAGGTATGAATAACAAGTATTTTTAGATAAGGAATATAGATCATTTAACAAATGTGTTTAACAAACTCACACGGAGGCAGAATCCAAATCATGTTAGGATCCAACCAAATGTATATCTTCCTCGAATCCATAGGCCTTGCATAATCCTTCCCAATTTGAACATCCAAAATGAGTGTGACCTACTTCATTTATGATCTTAACCTCAAAATAGAAACCATGTTTTGTTTTAAGGTGAGATATCTTCGTGTCCACCTTGGACATCTCTTCGAAAGATAGCTTATCAAGGACATATGGTCTTTGTCGGTGTCAAAACCGGCGGATCTCGGGTAGGGGGTCCCGAACTATGCGTCTAAGGATTAATGGTAACAGGAGGTTGGGGTCACGATGTTTACCCAGGTTCAGGCCCTCTCGATCGATATAATACCCTACTTCCTGCTATATTAATATGGATGAATATGATTACAAGAGTCGATCTACCTCGAAATCGTAACAGCTAAACCCTAGATTCTAGCCTATGAGGATTTGTGATTCTCTATTAGCCTCTACGGACTAAACCCTCCAGTTTATATATGCACCGGAGGGGCCTAGGGTTTGTACATAACCATCTTGCAGAGGAAGGAAATATTACACCCGAACCTAAGACTTGCCATTATACGAATACATGAGTCCTATCCGGATACGAGAGACTATCTTCAACAATGATCTTCACGGCCCACCAGTCCGGCCCACCATGAGTTATCCGGCCACATGAGGACCCCTCAATCTAGGACTTCCTTAGTAGCCCCTGAACCTTTCTTCGATGACGATGAGTTCGGCTTCTGTATTGTCTTCGACATTGCAAGGCGGGTTCCTTGTTCCGAATATATCTTCTGCAAAAAGGTGTATTGTGTTCGGCTCTGCATGGTTAGTACAACCCTTAGCCTCGAAGGCAAGGTCTTGAAAGAAAACGAATATTGTGTCTTTACTGACAACCTTTTGGTGAAATGTCGCGTCCATCCCATTAACATATCGAACCGATTTACTTGGTCCTAGTTTTGCGTTTCGAGGTACAACCTCATTGACACGTCTCATCAGAATAGAGATCGTGACCGCTTATCGTGGGATCCTTATCAATATGACGTGGGCATCAAAACTGCGCATACGCACAAATGTCTTGGGAATCGGCGAGGTTTATGGCTAAAGTGGGGGGACGTTCTGTATCCACGACGTTATAAAAGGATATAAATCCCTTTCATCAGCCCCACGCTTTCCTCAAGCTCTAGCTCTCCAATCTTCCTAGCCCCAGCATCCTCATCTCTTGCGCCCACCACTCTTCGTTCCTCAACCACTACTTCCTTCCCCAGCAATGGCTGGATCCGGTGCCACGGTGTAATGCCCTGGATGCAACTATAACTCCTACGTGTCGAGGCACGAGTTAGAGACATAATCGCATTCTGGAATGATCGCAAGCGTGGTATCTTTGCACAACTCATGTAATGAACAGGGATAAAAGAGATAAAAATAGTTGGCTTACACTCGCCACATCACACAATTAATTCAATATTCATACATTCATCCAAATAACACAGGGTCCGGCTACGGACGAAATCAAACGAGAAGAGATACCACAACCACAAGTCCAGATCGCCCCTAGTAGGAACCGCTACTGATCGTCGGGATATGTCACATACATACGACCATGTTCTTCATCGAACTCCCACTGATGTTCTTGTCCATCTCCTCCGTCGTACTCAGTTGTACCTGCATCTGGTGTGCGTTGTAATCTGTGAGTCACAAGACTCAGAAATCCCATTCCCGGGTATCAAAACTATCAAAGCCTTTAGGTGTGGAGAGGTAATAAAGTGGCTGCAGCAAGCACTAAGCAACTAACTTACGAAGTCAGAGCGAGATGAGGATATGTGCCAACGGTCGCCAAAGATGATCAATAAGTGATCCTAGCTACTCACGTTCATGCATAACCCCACCGTGTTCACTTTTTGAAACCCCTTCGAAAAGAGACCGTCACGGTTACTCACACAGGTAGTGTATTCTTAAGGATATGGTGTCAAGTTATCTACAACCGGATATTAACAACTCCCATCTGCCACATAACCGCGGGCATGGATTTCGAAAGATCTTAACCCTGCAGGGGTGTCCCAACTTAGCCCATCACAAGCTCACGATCCGCGGAGTCGCAACTCCATGTTGGGAAGACCCGAGTGTTCTCGGAATCCCGTGCTCAAGATATTTCGACAAGGTAAAACTAATCCAGCAAGACCTCCCGGCGTGCCAGCACCCTGATAGTAGCCACGCGTATCTCGTCTCAGGCCACGACCGGATGGGAAAAGTGATATGTCTCCAACGTATCTATAATTTTTTATTGTTCCATGCTATTTTATGAAGTCTTGGATGTTTAATGGGCTTTATCAGTCACTTTTATAACATTTTGGGGACTAACCTACTAACCCAAAGGCCCAGTCCAGATTGTTGTTTTTTGCCTATTTCAGGGTTTTGCAGAAAAGGAATATCAAATGGAGTCCAAACGGAATGAAACCTTCGCGAGAGATATTTTTGGAGAAAATCATGCTAGAGGAACTTGAGAACCATGTCAGGGGAGCCTCGAGTGGCCCTCGAGGGTGGGGGCGCGCCCCCCTTCCCAGGGCGCGCCCCCTGCCTCGAGGCCCACTCGAGCGTCGCCCGGTGCCCTCCTTCTTCCTATATAAGTCCACGTACCCCAGAAACTCCGTACACAGAGAGAAAACCATAATTCCACCGCCGTAGCTTATGTTCCCGTGGAGATCCCATCTTGGAGCCTGTTCCGGAGCTCCACCGGAGGGGGATCCATCACGGAGTCCTTCATCATCATCATCATCGACCTCACCATGAGTTGTGAGTAGTTTACCATAGACTTTCGGGTCCATAGCTAGTATCTAGATGGCTTCTTCTCTTTCTCTGGATCTCAATACAAAGTTCTCCTCGATCTACGAGGAGATCTATTCAATGTAATCTCTTTTTGCGGTGTGTTTGTCGAGATCCGATGAATTGTGAGTTTATGATCAAGGTTATCTATGAAAGATATTTGGTTCTTCTTTGAACTTTTTATGTGTGCTCATAATATCCTTGCAAGTCTCTTCTAATTATTGGTTTGGTTTGGCCTACTAGATCTATAGTTCTTGCAATGGGAGAAGTGCTTGGCTTTGGGTTCAATCTTGCGGTGTCCTTTCCTAGTGACGGTAGGGGCAGCAAGGCACGTATTGTATTGTTGCCATCGAGGATAAAAAGATGGGGTTTATATCATATTGCTTGAGTTTATCCCTCTACATCATGTCATCTTGCTTAAGGCGTTACTCTATTCGTATGAACTCAATACACTAGATGCATGCTGGATAGCGGTCGATGTGCGGAGTAATAGTAGTAGATGCACGCAGGAGTCGGTCTACTTTTCTCGGACGTGATGCCTATATACAATGATCATGCCTAGATAGTCTCATAATTATTCGCTTTTCTATCAATTGCTCGGCAGTAATTTGTTTACCCGCCGTAGAATATCGCTATCATGAGAGAAGCCACTAGTGAAAACTATGGCCCCCTGGTCTATTCTCAACATATCAATCTACATCTACTTTACTTTTACCGCTTTTATTTGCTGTTTTGTTAAACTAAAAATACCAAAAATATAAACTATCATCTCTATCAGATCTCACTCTCGTAAGTGACCGTAAAGGGATTGACAACCCCTTATCGCATTGGCTGCGAAGTTCTTATTTATTTGTGCATGTGCGAGGGACTCGCGCGTGGTCTCCTACTAGATTGATACCTTGGTTATCAAAAACTGAGGGAAATACTTACGCTATTGTGCTGCATCTCCCTTTCCTCTTCGAGGGAATACAACGCAAGCTCAAGAGATAGCAAGAAGAATTTCTGGCGCCGTTGCCGGGGAGGCTTACGCAAAAGTCATATACCAAGTACCTATCACAAACCCTTATCCTTTGCATTACATTTATTTGCCTCTCGTTTTCCTCTCCCCCACTTCACCATTGCCGTTTTATTTGCCCTTCTTCCGTCGTGTGTTTATCGTTCGCTTGCTTCTTGTTTGCTTGTGTGAGTTGGATTGCTTGCTTGTCACTATGGCTCGGAACAATACCAAATTGTGTGACTTCTCCAACACCAACAACAATGACTTTATTAGCAGTCCGATTGCTCCTATTACCGATGCTGAATCTTGTGAGATCAATGCTGCTTTGTTGAATCTTGTCATGAAAGATCAATTCTCCGGCCTTCCTAGTGAAGATGCCGCTACCCATCTAAACAAAGTTGTTGATTTGTGTGATATGCAAAAGAAAAGGGATACAGATAACGATATTGTTAAATTGAAGTTATTTCCGTTTTCACTTAGAGATCGTGCTAAAACCTGGTTTTCCTCTTTGCCTAGAAATAGTATTGATTCATGGAATAAGTGCAAAGATGCTTTTATCTCTAAGTATTTCCCTCCTGCTAAGATCATCTCTCTTAGAAACGATATTATGAATTTTAAGCAACTAGATCATGAGAATGTTGCACAAGCTTGGGGGAGAATGAAATTGATGATACATAATTGCCCTACACATGGTTTGAATCTATGGATGATTATTCAGAACTTTTATGCTGGCTTGAATTTTGCTTCTAGAAATCTTTTAGATTTGGCCGCCGGAGGCACTTTCATGGAAACTACCTTAGGAGAAGCTACCAAACACCTAGATAATATCGTGGTTAATTATTCTCAATGGCACACCGAAAGATCTACTAGTAAAAAGGTGCATGCTATCGAAGAAATTAGTGTTTTGAGTGGAAAGATGGATGAACTTATGAAATTGTTTGCTGCAAAGAGTGCTTCTTCTGATCTTAATGATATGCCTTTGTCCACTTTGATTGAGAATAACAATGAATCTTTGGATGTGAATTTTGTTGGTAGGAATAATTTTAGTAACAATGCTTATAGAGGTAATTTTAATCCTAGGACTTTTCCTAGTAATTCCTCTAATAATTATGTGCCCGTAGATTTCATTGTTCTTGATATAGATTGCGATCCTTCATGTCCTATTATTCTTGGTAGACCTTTCCTTAAAACGATTGGTGCAATTATTGATATGAAGGAAGGAAATATTAGATTCCAATTTCCATTAAGGAAAGGCATGGAACACTTTCCTAGAAAGAAAATCAAATTACCATATGAATCTATCATGAGAGCCACTTATGGATTGCCTTCCAAGGATGGCAATACCAAGATCTATCTTGTATCGTGCCTCGCTAGGGGCGTAAAACGATAGCGCTTGTTGGGAGGCAACCCAATTTTATGTTTTTTGTTTTTGTTGCTGTTAGGGAATAAATATTGCATCTAGCCTCTGATTAGATGTGGTTTCATGTTTTGTTTAGTGTTTGTGCCAAGTAGAACCTTTGGAAAGACTTGTGTGAAGTTTATGTGATCTTGCTGTGAAAAACAGAATCGTTAGCGCTTGCTAAAGTAGTCGTGGGATTTTACTGGAGCGTGATTTTTAGTTGATACTTTTTGCAGTTGATTGGTAGACAAATTGCGGAAATTTACCAATTTAGTTTGAATTTTTGGAGTTCCAGAAGTAGGCGAACCCTGCAAATTACTACAGATTGTTCTGTTTTTGACAGATTCTGTTTTTTGTGTGTTGTTTGCTTATTCTAATGCATCTATGAGTAGTATTGGAGGATATGAACCATATAGAAGTTGGAGTGCAGTAGGTTTAACACCAATATAAACAAAGAATGAATTCATTGCTATACCTTTGAGTAGTGGTTTGTTTTCTTTTACTAACGGAGCTCACGAGAATTTTTGTCTAAGTTTTGTGTTGTGAAGTTTTCATGTTTTGAGTATTGCTTTGATGGATTATGGAACAAGGAGTAGCAAAGGCCTAAGCTTGGGGATGCCCATGGCACCCCAAGTAAATTCAAGATAATCAAAAGCCTAAGCTTGGGGATGCCCCGGGAAGGCATCCCCTCTTTCGTCTTCATCCATCGGTAACTATACTTGGAGCTATATTTTTATTCGCAACATGTTATGTGTTTTGCTTGGAGCGTCTTGTATAATTTGAGTCTTTGCTTGTTAGTTTGCCACAGTCATCCTTGCTGGACACACCTATTTGAGAGAGTTAAATATGGCCTAGAAATTGTTAGAACACTCTATGTGCTTCACTTATATCTTTTGAGTTGAATAGTTTTTGCTCTAGTGCTTCACTTATATCTTTAAGAGCACGGTGGTGTTAATATTTTGTAGAAATTGTTGAACTCTCATGCTTCACTTATATCTGTTTGAGAGTCTATTAAAACAACATGGTAATGTGTTTAGGCTAAAGAAAGTAGTTTTCACATGATAGACGTCCAATGTCAATGTAGTAAAAAAAATCACACCAAGTGCATTGAATAGAATGAGATGTTGGATGCTTGATAATTGTTTTGAGAGATGAGGATAGTGATATTAGAGTCATGCTAGTGGAGTTATTATGAAATTGAGAAATACTTGTGTTAAGGTTAGTGATTCTCGTATCATGCACGTATGGTGAACCGCTATGCGACGAAGTTAGAGCATGAGGTATTTGTAAAGTGTCAACCTTTGTGTGGAGGTCGGGGGCGCGCGATGGTTAACTCCTACCAACCTCCCCCCTAGGAGCATGAGTTGATTGCTTTGTTTTGATGACTCGTAGATTTTTGCAATAAGTATATGAGTTCTTATGACTAATGTTGAGTCCATGGATTATATGCACTCTCACCCTTCCACCATTGCTAGCCTCTCTTGTACCGCGCAACTTTCGCCGGTGCCATAAACCCACTATATATCCTTCCTCAAAACAGGCACCATATTGTTCCTCAAAACAGCCACCATACCTACCTATCATGGCATTTCCATAGCCATTCCGAGATATATTGCCATGCAACTTGCCATCGTTCTGTTCTTATGACACGCATCATATTGTCATATTGCCATGCATGATCATGTAGTTGACATCGTATTTGTGGCAAAGCCACCATGCATAACTTTATACATGTCACTCTTGTTTCATTGCACATACCGGTACACCGCCGGAGGCATTCATATAGAGTCATACTTTGTTGTTGTAGTATCGAGTTGTAATATCGTGTTGTAATGAAAGTGTGATGAACATCATTATTAGAGCATTGTCCCATGGGAGGAAAGGCTAAATCTATAAAGCCCCTCCGCAAAAAAAAGGCCAAAGAAAAAAAGAAAGCTCCCAAAAAAGGGATAATTGCTACTATCTTTTTTCCACACTTGTGCTTCAAAGTATCACCATGTTCTTCATTGTAGAGAGTCTCATGCTTTGTTACTTTCATATACTAGTGGGAATTTTCATTATAGAACTTGGCTTGTATATTCCAACGATGGGATTCCTCAAATGCCCTAGGTCTTCGTGAGCAAGCAAGTTGGATGCACACCCACTAGTTTCTTTTGTTGAGCTTTCATTCATATTTAGCTCTAGTGCATCCGTTGCATGGCAATCCCTACTCACTCACATTGATATCTATTGATGGGCATCTCCATAGCCCGTTGATACGCCTAGTCGATGTGAGACTATCTCCCTCCTTTTTGTCTTCTCCATAACCACCTCTATTCCACCCATAGTCCTATATCCATGGCTCACGCTCATGTATTGCGTGAAGGTTGAAAGGTTTGAAAAGATAGAGTATGAAAACAAATGCTTGGCTGAAATCGGGGTTGTGCATGATATGAATATTTTTGTGTGATAACGAGGGAGCATAGCCAACACTATATGATTTTGTAGGGATAACTTTCTTTAGCCATAGTATTTTGAGAAGACATGATTGCTTTGTTAGTATTGCTTGAAGTATTGTTATTTCTTATGTCAATATAGACTTTTATCTTGAATATTTCAGATCTGAACATTCATGCCACAATTAAGAGAATTATATTGAAAAACTATATTGGTTAGCATTCCACATCAAAAATTCTTTCTTTATCATTTACCTACTCGAGGACGAGCAGGAATTAAGCTTCGGGATGCTTGATACGTCTCCAACGTATCTATAATTTTTTATTGTTCCATGCTATTATTTATGAAGTCTTGGATGTTGAATGGGCTTTATCAATCACTTTTATATCATTTTTGGGACTAACCTACTAACCCAAAGGCCCTGTCCAGATTACTGTTTTTTGCCTATTTCAGGGTTTTGCAGAAAAAGAATATCAAACGGAGTCCAAACGGAATGAAACCTTCGCGAGAGATATTTTTGGAGAAAATCACGCCAGAGGAACTTGAGAACCACGTCAGGGGAGCCTCGAGTGGCCCTCGAGGGTGGGGGCGGTGCGCCTCCCTGCCTCGAGGCCCACTCGAGCGTCCCCCGATGCCCTCCTTCTTCCTATATAAGTCCACGTACCCCAGAAACTCCGTACACAGAGAGAAAACCCTAATTCCACCGTCGTAGCTTCTGTTCCCGTGGAGATCCCATCTTGGAGCCTGTACCGGAGCTCCACCGGAGGGGGATCCATCACGGAGGCCTTCATCATCATCATCATCACCCTCACCATGAGTTGTGAGTAGTTTACCATAGACCTTCGGGTCCATAGCTAGTATCTAGATGGCTTCTTCTCTCTCTCTCTGGATCTCAATACAAAGTTCTCCTCGATATACGAGGAGATCTATTCGATGTAATCTCTTTTTGCGGTGTTTTTGTCGAGATCCGATGAATTGTGAGTTTATGATCAAGGTTATCTATGAAAGATATTTGGTTCTTCTCTGAACTTTTTATGTGTGCTCAGAATATCCTTGCAAGTCTCTTCGAATTATTGGTTTGGTTTGGCCTACTAGATCTATAGTTTTTGCAATGGGAGAAGTGATTGGCTTTGGGTTCAATCTTGCGGTGTCCTTTCCCAGTGACAGTAGGGGCAGCAAGGAAAGTATTGTATCATTGCCATCGAGGATAAAGAGATGGGGTTTATATCATATTGCTTGAGTTTATCCCTCTACATCATGTCATCTTGCTTTAGGCGTTACTCTGTTCGTATGAACTCAATACACTAGATGCATGCTGGATAGCGGTCGATGTGTGGAGTAATAGTAGTAGATGCAGGCAGGAGTCGGTCTACTTGTCTCGGACGTGATGCCTATATACAATGATCATGCCTAGATAGTCTCATAATTATTCGCTTTTCTATCAATTGCTCGACAGTAATTTGTTTACCCGCCGTAGAATATCGCTATCATGAGAGAAGCCACTAGAGAAAACTATGGCCCACGGGTCTATTCTCAACATATTAATCTACATCTACTTTACTTTTACCGCTTTTATTTGCTGTTTTATTAAACTAAAAATACCAAAAATATAAACTATCATCTCTATCAGATTTCACTCTCGGAAGTGACCGTAAAGGGATTGACAACCCCTTATCGTGTTGGCTATGAAGTTCTTATTTGTTTGTGCAGTACGAGGGACTCGCGCGTGGTCTCCTACTGGATTGATACCTTGGTTCTCAAAAACTGAGGGAAATACTTACGCTATTGTGCCGCATCTCCCTTTCCTCTTCGAGGGAATACAACGCAAGCTCAAGAGGTAGCAAAAAGCTACGGTAGAACCAGAACCTTGAGTTGCCTCAAGTCGGCCCCGCAGGCTGCCTAGTTTGGACCAACACTCACGAGGAGCACTGGCCCGAGGTTTGATTAAGAACTCGGGTTAATTACTCCCTATGCAAGTTTTTAGTTGTTAGGCAAATGTAGTACCAAAGTTGGGTCTTGCTAGAAAAGCTTTAAGCAGTGCGAATTATTGAGGGGGGCCCATAAACCCCAACCGTGTTCGGAACGCAAAATCAAGGAACATAACACCGGTTTGTCGGGTCCTAAGGCGGCATGAGTGGAACAAAATACCAAGCAGAAGGCCAAGCCTTCCACCCATTACCAATATATATGTGCATTAATTAACTAAAGTATATATTGTGTTATCCCAATAAAGAAGTCCAAACATGGAGCAATCATCTAACTTCACCTGCAACTAACAATGCTATAAGAGGGGCTGAGCAAAAGCATACTTAGCCAACCAACGGTTTGCTAGGAAGGCGGTTAGAGTGTTTCATGGCAACATAGGAGGCTGACAAGACAAGAATAGGCATTGAGGCATAACTATAGAGCGAGACAACTAGCAAAGCAAAGATAGAGGTGATATCAGGGAACGGTCATCTTGCTTGGGATCCCGCAAGGAAGAAGAACGAGTCCATGAAGAAGACAAACGGACGTAGTCGAACAAATCCTCACAACTCCGAAATGAAACCGAAGCTAACGAGAGAAGCAAAATGGAAAGAAGCAAACAACATGGTCAACACACATCTCATAACCATGGCATGATGCACAAACAAGTATGATGCATGTCCGGTGTAAACATGCATGGCATGGCAAAGTGCTCAAACAATACTAAAAATTAAGTGGAGCTCTATATGCAAAGAGTTGCATATTGACGAAACACCACATTCACGTATTTAGTTGCTCTCGTTTATGTAGACAACAATATTAAGGTTAATTAACATGGCAGGAGGTGAAGCATAGGTAAACTATCTATCTAGGCAATTTTTAAATGAGGCCGAAAATAACAACAACAATTCCGGAAAATTCCCATGTGCATATAAAGTTTATTTAACTTGAGCTACGGTTAACTAGTTATGAATTAAACCATTTTAACATGCCATCTAAGCAAAATAAAGCAAACAACAACTTTAAGCATTTGAATGTTGTTATCGTGATGCGGATGACAAATGCACGTTTTATGCAATTTTTATTAAAAGTTTACATGAGCAAGATATGGAGTATTTCATCACCGTGGTGGAAAGAAAGGGTGCCACGGCGGCGATAACCAAAATGGTGCCACGGCAACAAATCGTTTCCGGTAACTCGTTGAGATGAGGGCGCAAAAGAAATGGTGGTGTGTGCGAGTCATGCAAGAGATGGTGGGTGCTCCCGGTTACCAAGTTCCAACGTGACAACGGCATGGCAACAAGGAGGAACATGCAAGGACAACTCAGACACGATGCAACAAGTGGAACATCTCATACAACTCAAGCATTCCTTCACGGGCGTCGTCTCGGCGGTATACCTTCGAAGCGAGTGTTTTCGGAGTGGTTCGAGTGCGTCGAGGGAAGTAGTGGAAGTAGTCGTTCTCGTGACGGTAGTGGAAGTAGTGGTGCACGGCGATGGTAGTGGTACACGTTTTCTTGTCGAGATCACGATGACGGTAGTTGTTCACCCGACAGCCTTCGGCGACGGTAGTCGTACATGGTTCATAGACGTTCGGGGTCGTCGGTAAAGGTACTTGACGTCCACAGGGTCTTTGAGGGTCAACGGTAGTTGTACACGGTTCGTAGATGTTCATGTCGTCAGTGTCGTGGTACTTGGGGTCTTCGGACTTGTCGGTCTCGTTTTGCGATGGTAGTCGAACTTGCCGTTTTTGGTTCATGGTTCTTCGGCGATGGTAGTCGTTCGGCATCGGTCATCGAGGTACTTGGCGGTCTTGACGATTCCGGAGATGGCGGTAGAGGTACTAGGCGCAAAACCTTGTAGTCGAACTTGACAGTTCTGATGGCTCCGGGCGTCGTGGTACTTGTCGCAGGGGTGCTTGGCGAATCCAAACGGTCTTTGTACTTGGTCATGGCACCTTACAGAAGGCAGCAAGGCATGGCCGACTTGGTGTGCGCCAAAAGATGGACTCTGAGCGTCCGGGTTGTCTTCGAGGGGAACCTATCGGACAGAGTAGCTCGCGAGGCACCAACAGCAGCAGGACGAGGCGTGGAAAACTGACAGCACGACAACCATGAAGGAGGCGCACGTGGTCGTGGTGGCTCGGGCAGAAGGCCATGGAGGGGCACGGCTGGCCAGGAGGACGGCGGCCTTAGGTGAGGTGAGGCTTGCAGAGCAGCGGCGGCGGCGCGCGGGCGCACAGGCAGAGGAGCCCAAGAGGAAGGGGAGCAGCTTCGCGCACGGTGAAGGCCGGCGAGGTTCGGGTCAAGGCGAAGAGGTGGAGCAGGCTGGCGGGGCATGGCCGCGGGCGCCATGGGAGGCGAGGGCGCATCACTGGTGGTGGCGGAGCTCGTCGCGGGGTCGAGGAGGCCGACGGGGCTCCGGCCTACTCCGCTTCTCCAGCGAGGGCGAAGCATGGGGAGGAGGTGAGATGGCGCAGCGGCAGACTGCTGGAGGTCGAGGTCGAACGGAGGGAGGGGAGGCACGGCGCTGACGAGGCCGAATCGCGCAGGGGGGTTGCGCTCGGAGGCGTGTGATGTGCGGGTGTGAGTGAGAGAGCGAGAGGAGGGAGGGGATCAAGAAGAAGAGGAGCAGTGCGGCGCAGAGGGAAGGAGGGTCGAGGAGAGGGGATCGGGTGCGCCTAGGGTTAGGAATGGATCCTGGAGGCCTTGGGCCAGATGGGCCAAAAGAAGGTTGCGGTCCAGGTGGGCTGCAGGGAGGCCCAAGATCTCTCTCTCTCTCTCTCTCTCTCTCTCTCTCTGTCTCTCTCTCTCTCTCTCTCTACCCTTATTAAAAAATAAAAATAAAACAGAAAAAGAGAGAGAAAAGAAAGAGAGGTTAGGGGTGGAATTTTGGCATGGGGATAATTTTCCCGGACTCGTGAAAAAACGCTCGTTCCAAGAAAATAGAAAAGAGGCGAGATTGAACGATGCATATTCAAACTCATTTGAATTTTATTCAAATGGGTTTGAACTAGGACTAGGTTTCTGAAGTGTCCAAAAATGTTTAGATTTTTGGAGGAACCTCGATAAAATGGATAAGAATTGTTGGCAAGGTTTGGGAGTAGAAACTTGACGTAGAAAAGTCATGGGAATTTTTCAAGTGTGTTTTGGTGATTCCAAAGCAATGGAATATTTTATAATAGCTCCATAAATATTAGGAGGATATGTTATAAAGAGAAGTCACCAGTGCATTCCCTTGATTTAAATGGACCGAAGATCCAAACAATTTATTTAGTTGAGTTTTAAAAATTAAAGACATGATGGCATGATGACATGATGCAATGCAAACATAAATAAAGCAAGCACAAATGAAACACATGGGAAAAACTCGGAATAGCTGGAAGTCTTCTCGAGCATCGGTCTCGGGGCGTCACATGGGGGCAAGTGGGAGGCCTCCACGGTCACTGAGAAAACCGTGGAGGATCTTCGAAGCACGGGCTATCTCGCTGCCGACATCGCGCATCGAGTCCCCGCCAAGGGCCAGGTGATTCCCGTCCCAGAGGCGGGCGAGAGAGTTGTGTTCCTTTCGCACTTTGTTAGGGGGCTAGGATTCCCGCTCCACCCCTTTGTTCGGGGTTTTCTATTTTTCTACGGGCTAGATTTCCACGATCTAGCCCCAAACTCAATCCTTCACATCTCCGCTTTTATAGTGGTGTGTGAAGCTTTCCTCCGCATCCCTCCACACTTCGGCCTATGGCTTAAAACCTTCAACGTGAAGCCGAAGGGGTGGACGGGCAGCACGCGGAGTGCGGGGCGCTATGATAAGCAAGCTCCCAAATGCGACTTGGCCAAAAGGGTTGTTCGTGGAGACGAACAAGGTCTGGCAGCAGAAGTGGTTTTATATCACTGAACCCCGCATGCTAAATGGGCGGCAGAACCTGTTTTCAGATCTATACCCCCGGAGAGGTTGACCTCCTAGACTGATAAGAGTCTGAACTGGGGGTCTCAAGTTGACGTGACGACACTCCAGAGCTGTGTGTCCAGCGTGATTTCCAAGGGCTATCAGCTTTCGACCATGGTCCAGGTAATGCTGGTCCGGCTTGTCCTTCCTTGCCAAAGCTGGGACTCCTCCCTATGGGAGTTCGATCCGGCAGGAGATCGGCCTCTGAAGCATCTCTTTGGCTTCACGTACAAAGAGATCTGGAAGCATCTCTTCAAGAGCCAGAAGGAGTGGCCGAAGGAAACCGAGGACACGGCTATAGTACCGCGTTCTCCGCCCCAGAGGTAATAGAAAATTCTGCCGAACATATATCCCCTTTCTTATTTAACGATAACAGGAATTGGAGTTTTTGCGTGATATACAGGGCTGGACAAAGAAGGCAATCCGGATGAAGTGTCCGACGCCTTTGCCCGAAGACCCAGAATCGCCTCAACTGACGGCGTTACTGGTCCCGGTGCCGTACAAGGCGCCGGTCAAGAAGCCCAAGAAGGAGGGCAAGGAGGTCGAAGACGGCCCCCACCCCACGGACAAGAAGTCCAAGAAGATCAACATCCTCTCCTCCGAAGAGGAGGAGGATGACGAAGAAGAAGAAGAAGAAGAAGAAGAAGAAGAAGAAGAAGAAGAAGAAGAAGAAGAAGAAGAAGAAGAAGAAGAAGAAGAAGAAGAAGAGCCCCCCGCGCAAGGCAGGGGCGAAGAGGGGGCCCACCGTTGACGGGGGCACGGCCGCACCCCGGAGGAGGCTGAACCTCTCTACTCGTTCCGATTCATCATCCGAACAGAGCTTTGTGGTGAAGCCCAGGGAGAAGCCCCCGACCGAAACATAAGTTTGTCCGGATATATTAATTGCTACACCTTATTTGTTTAGCATTTTGATGCTTTACTTAGTATTTATCACTTGCTAACCTACATCCCCCCCCC
>LR738712.1:463654318-463686920 GCA_902687465.1 Secale cereale | reverse complement strand
CCCCCGAGGACACCCCGACGCCTCCTTATCGGAGGAGGACTCTCTAGCGCCTGGAGAGACGGAGAGTGACCCACTGGTCCGAGCTCCATCGCCCGTGATCGGTGGGGACACCGAAGTGTCCTCCCAGCGGGTGTCTTCTACTCAAGGAGATGGGGGCGGGGCAAGTGACAGAGCGACTGAGGGTAACACCTCGGCCGCCGCTGACCATGGGGAAACAATCCCCATGGAGACCGAAGACGAGGGGCCACCCGGGCCCTCCCGAATACTGACCCGGAGCCTAGCGCGGCTCCGGGGTCCGAAGACCAGAACCCCCAGGCGGGGGTGGATACGACGGCGCCCGAAGTCAATCCAGAGGTGTTGGACCCTATGGAGGGAGCACTGCAAAGTGCTTCCATTATGGAGGAGCACCGCATCGTAATGGGTGCGGTGATGCAGAAGATTCAGTCCGTCAAAGGCGGACTGAACGAAGCCTTCAACATCCTGTTAACAGGCTTTGAGGTAAGCAATGTAATGTTCTTTATGGAACTTTTATTTGTTTTATAAGTACATATATAGCCAGTAGCCCCTGATGCTTTGTGTGATTCTGAACAGAATCGGACGAAGTATCCATTAGTATAGCATGCTTATAGACCTGAACTATTTATTTTTCAGTTATGTGAACATGCTTCTCTAGTTACGGCAACTGCACGAGATGCAGAAGTTGCCGAACTAAATCGGAAGCTCTTGCTGGTCAACGCGGATCTCGACCGCGTCAACCAGCGTTTAAATGAAAAGCAAGGTATGCGGATTAAAATGTCAAGAAGACTAATAATGGTAATTGAGTTATGGGTATAAACTCTTTTATGATGTTCTGTATTACACAGTTGGCGCCACTAAGCTCGAGACCCTTAAGGGCGAGCTCGCGAAGGCCAAGGAGGAGGCCAAAGCGAGCAAGGCAATTGCTGATAAGGCGGTTGCCGAACTAGAGGCCAAAAAGGCCGCGTGCGAGAAGAACCAGGCTCGGATGTCCAAAGTCGAGGTTGAGCTCAAAGATGCTATTCTCAAATGTGAGGCATTGGAAGAGAAGACTTCAGAACAAGCATCCGAGCTTACTGCGACAGTTAAGGCTGCCCAGGATGCGCGAAGCGAGGCGCGCAGCGCCTGTGAAGAAATCAAGCAGGCACGACAGATAGCATCAGGTAAGACCTTTCTCTTACAAAGCATCTTCGGAGGGCAGAAGTATCTTAGGCTAACATGGTTATGGAGTTATCCAGGCGTGTTGCTGATCTTCAAGGAGCAGTGCTGACGCCGCCCAATACTTCCGAGCCCAGGAGGGGAACGACACGGAGAAGTTGTTCTAGTCGCAGTTCTATGCGCCAAAACATCTGGTGCCCCTCAACGAACAGATGAAGCAGTTGGTCAAGCTGCACAATATGGCGGGTTCGGCCATGAAGGACTTGATAGTCCAGCTATGGCCTGCTGATCCAATCCCAGTTAGCTACTTCGAATTGGTGAAGCGGCTCGTCGAGGCGAGTCCGCGGGTTGGCGCATTGAAGCGTTCGTCCTGCATAGAGGGTGCTAGGATGGCCTTTGCTCGTGTAAATGTGCACTAGGCGAAGATGAGGGTGCAGGATATAGCTACCGCTGGCTCGCCCGCAGGCAAGGACCACCGCAAGCCGGAGAGATACTTCGAGGATGTCATAGAAGGCGCCCGCCTTGTAGAAGGCTAGTGCTCAAAGGATGTTATTTTTGAGTAATTGTATCCGGTTGTAAAGTTTTAGGCTTATGAATCGATGTATATAACTTTTGCGCTATTATATTATGAGTGACTTTTATGTCGTGTGTGGTTGTTTATATAAATATGAAAGTTTCCAGTCGTCGGCTTCAGCCCCCATGTACATAGTACTTGGGTGTTCGGTCATATACATATACACTCTTTATCCAATGTCTTGGTCCATGTAGGAGGTGTATGCTGTAATGCCTAGGATGGAGTTATACCTCCTACGTGTCGAGGCACGACTTAAAGGCATAAGTCCATCCTAGAATGATCTCAAGTTTGGTAATCTTTGCACAACTCATGTAAAAGGGGATAGTAAACTGAAAATAGTTGGCTTACACTCGCCACGTCACAGAATTATAGTACAAGTCTCAAACATCAAACATTAAGAACACTACAACCCTCTAAGGGCAAAAGCCAAATGTCAAAGTACCAAACTCAGATAAATAAACCACAGGCGGATCGAATCCTAGTAAGAGACTCCACTACTGATCGTCCGGGTAGCGCACGTAGTACCGACTACGCTCTTCGTCGTACTCCCAATCCAGCTCGGTGCCATCACCTGGATAGCTCACAGCTGGACCTGCATCTGGTGTGTGAAGTAACTGTGAGACACAAAGGACTCAGCAATCCCGTCTCCGGGTAACAAGACTATCAAAGCCTTTAGGTGAGGAAAGGCTGAAGAAAAGAATAAGTCTGCAGCAGCAACTAGCATCTAGCTTACGTAAGTGAGAGCGAGAAGAGAAGGCATCGGCGAGAAGTGATCACGAAGTGATCCTAGCTACAAGCTCACAAACATAACCCCTCCGTGTTCAACTCCCGAATCCCTATTCGGAAATTGACAGTCACGGAACACACGCTGGTAGTGTATTAGTAACATTGTGTCAAGTTATCTACAACCGGAATTAACAAGATCCCATCTGCCACATAACCGCGGGCACGGCTTTCGAAAGTTCAAACCCTGCAGGGGTGTTCCAACTTGACCCATTACAAGCCCACGATCCGCGGAGTCGCAACTCCAAAGTGGGAAGACCCGAGTATCCTCGGAATCCCGTGCTCAAGATATACCGAGCTAAGGTAAGGCTAATCCAGCAAATCCTCCCGGCGTGTCGACACCCTGATAGTAGCCGCGCGTATCTAAGTCTCAGGACACGACCGGATGGGTGATGCTACAGGTGTATGCCAGATACCTCGGGTTGCCCCAAGGCGGCCCTGCAGGACCCCCGTTTCGGACCAACACTCATGTGGAGCACTGGCCCGGGGTTGTTGATTAAGAAAGAGGGTTAATTACTCCCTATGCAAGTTTAGTTTGTTATTAGGCAAATAGTACCAATGTTGGGATTTGCTGGAAAAGACTTAGCACTTAGCGGTTTATCGAGGGGGTCCCATACACCCCAACCGTGTTAGGAACGCATAATCAAGGAACATAATACCGGCTTATACGGATCCTAACGGCATGAGTGGAACAAATCACCAAGCAAAAGGCTTAGCCTTCCACCCTTGCCAATATATAGATGATTTCATTTAAAGCATTTATATAGTGTGATATAACCCAACCAAACTTCAACATGAAGTAAGCATCTTCGAACTTCACCTGCAACTAGCAACGCTATAAGAAGGGCTGAGCGAAGCGTACTTAGCCAAGCAACGGTTTGCATAGGTAGGGTGGTTAAACATGGCAATTGGTTACAAGTAGGAGGCTGACAAGAACAACATGGGCATCGAGGCAAAACTATAGATCGAGACTACTAGCAATAGGCAAAGATAGTAATGTTATCGGGGTTCGGTCATCTTGCCTGAAGAGAAGTCGTTCGGATCGTAAGAAGGGTCCTCGTGCTCAACCTCGTTGGAAACCTCGTGCTCAACTTCGTACCCGGTCTCAGCTTCCGGCTCTAAACAAAACAATCACACCAAGCACCAATCAACAAGATGCAATGCGCACTCGAAAAACATGAATGCATGATGGATGCACTAAGGATGCACACGGAGCACGTAAAACATCACTTAAGCAAAACACCTCAAAACAAGATAACAATCTGATATTATTAATCTACACAGAAAAACAATCAAGTTTGATATAAGATTCGCTGAAATCGGAGTTACGGGCTAAAAGTTATGCCCGAAACAAGATTTGAGCGAAAGTTGAAAATTACAGCAACATAGCATCTTTGGAGCTCAAAATAATTAAGCTACAGCACCCAAAAAGCATGGCAAAGGACATGAACACAAACTAGACATATAGTACAGCAACTAGGTCCAAAGTGCACCCTCAACGGAGTCACGGATCAATAGCAATGATCTTGGACATATTGAACTTTGCAATAAAATTTTGGCAGCAGAATTTTATTGAAACTTTAGAGCAAAAGATAAACATGCTACAGCCACTCAAATGGACATGTGAGGACATGAATGAAAAGACAACAATATATACTACAAGGAACAATCAAAATCCACCCCAAAACTAACATGCTTTGTCCTAGAACATCACACGAACATGGCATCGGAACGTTACAGATTTCAGACTTAGTGAAAATTCACTAAGTCCTAAATCAGCAATATCATCATAGCATACAAAAGAGCATGTTTAAGTCACCTCGAAACTAAACATGGCAAAGGGTAAGCACCTCCTCAAAGTGCACATGAAGGTGACCCCGAAACACACAAGCATGCATCATAGAGGTGAACACAACGATTGCAACGAGCTCAACAAGATGGCATTTCATAACAAGTGAAAACACAACATATGAACATGGCACTTTGCGACGATGATAACAAGGCAAAAATAAATCTACCATGCAACCTATCACAAGCAACACGTAGTTCGTGGCAAGACGAACACGTGGACATGTCATTTGCATCGTTTGGACAAACGAGCTCAAAGATATCACATGTCAAAGGTGGCATGAAAATAACACATAACAGCAGTTTATATCATGATGCACTCTTGCAACAGCAAAACAAGTGTCTAGATGATCTCTAACATGCATGACAACAACAGGTAAAACGTAGAGCACATCTCCACGAACGTCTGGACATGCTACACGCGCAAAACGGAGCAACACAGTAAAAGATACAGCAGGTCAAACATTGCATCTCAGAACAGTAAAAACTGGACTTAGTGGAATTAGGGTCAACCTTAGCAGTTCCAGATCTGAAAAAAAAATGGAGGGACGGGCCGGCGGCTGCGGATCTGGCCCGCGGAGGACTGGGCCGAGCGGAGTGGAGAGGCGGTGCGGTCGGCCCACTGAGGCGAGGGAGCCCACGCGGCGGCGCGCCCGCGGCTGGGCCGAAGCGGCCCGCGGCGCGGCTGGCTGGTGCGGCGGCCCGGCTCGGGCGAGGGACCGGAGCGCCCGGCCCGCTGCGGTGGAGGCGGCCCGACGCGGTGGAGAAGGGCCCGGCGCTGCGGTGTGGGACCAGGAGCGGGAGCGCTGGCGGTGTACGGGCCGGCGCGGCCCGTGGCGCACGGCTGGCCTCCAGGCGATGAAGTGGCCCGGCCAAGTGGTCCCGAACGGACCTGCCGACGCGGCCTGGCGCGGAGGGGTCGGTCGGCTGCGGTAGCGATCGGGCGTGGACTCGAAGGAAGCCGGCGCTCGAGGAGGGCCGGTCGGGACGCTGCGGAGGCTGGGCGGCGTTGACCCTGGCGTCCAGATCGGATCTGGCGCCAGGGGGCTTCGACCCAACGGGAAACTGCGGCGGCGGATGGATCCTTCGGTGGATCCCCTCGGGATCCGGGAGAAATTCTAGGGATTGGATCTGATTTGAAAGGAAGGGGAAAAAAATAGAGGGGAAGAGGGAAGAAGAAGGGGACATGCCAAAATAGACTAGGGGTCTATATATAGCAGTTTTTAGGGTTAGGAGGAGTTTTAGGGGCGCTAGGAGCCCTCCGATCGCGATCCGACGGATCCGATCGCGGGGATAGTTTTAAAAGGCCTAGGAGGAGAAAAGAGACTGCAGTAGGGGTGTTTCCGGGACACGAAGCGAAGGCACTTCGGACCCACACGGACAACGGATGGAAAAGTAAACGGAGTCCAAACGAGACGAGATTTGAGAGGCGGGTTGCACACAACAAAACAACAACACACAAAACAACCTCGCGGCACACCAGTAACGTAAAACGCCCGAACAACAAAGTAGGCCTACGGGACGTCACGGACACGTGAGGGAGCTCCGGAACGCGAAACGGACAACGGGAAGAAACACGACGAACCGGATGCAACCCACAACACAAATGCAATGCAATGCACATGTCTACATGATATGAATGAATGCCACACACTCACACAACAAAACGACGAAAGCCCGAAAGACAAAGAACCCGAAATGGAAATAGATGAAGCCGGATATATATTATAAGCCCAAAAGGGAAAGTATTACATCCGGGGCATTACAAACTCTCCTCTACTACAAAAAGATCTCGTCCCGAGATCTAGGACTGGAAAAAGGAAGGGTACTCGGAACGAAGATGATCTTCTTGTTCCCAGGTAGCTTCTCGGTCTGTGTGATGTGACCACTTGACTTTCAGAAACTTGATGGACTTGTTGCGAGTCTTGCGTTCGGTTTCTTCGAGAATTGCAACTGGATGCTCTCGGTAGGAAAGGTCTTGTTGAAGATCAATCTCCTCAAACGGAATCATGCGCTCAGGTGCCTTGAAGCATTTGCGAAGTTGAGACACATGGAAGACATCATGAACATTTGCAAAGTTGGAAGGGAGCTCGAGCTGATAGGCTAGATCGCCTCTTTTGCCAAGAATCTTGAAAGGCCCGACGTATCTAGGAGCAAGTTTTCCTTTGATACCGAATCTTTGGGTTCCTTTCATCGAAGAAACTCGGAGATAGACATGATCACCGATGTCGAAAGCCAAATCACGATGCTTGCCGTCATAGTAGCTCTTCTGACGCGACTGAGCGGCCTTGAGATTCTCACGTATGACTTTGCACATTTCTTCGGCTTCTGAGATCAAGTCATTGCCAAGAAGTTGGCGTTCACCTGTTTCAGACCAGTTGAGAGGGGTACGGCACTTTCTGCCATAGAGAATTTCAAATGGTGCTTTGCCTGCACTTGCTTGAAAGCTGTTGTTGTAAGAGAACTCGGCAAATGGAAGGCAGTCTTCCCATTTCATGCCGAAGGAGATTACACAGGCTCTGAGCATATCTTCTAGAATTTGATTCACACGCTCGACTTGACCACTAGTCTGAGGGTGAAAGGCAGTGCTGAACCTGATCTTCGTGCCCATGGCGGACTGAAAAGAGTCCCAGAACCTTGATGTGAACAAGCTGCCACGGTCTGAGGATATAACTTGAGGAATGCCATGTAGGGACACAATTCTGGAAGTGTACAGCTCTGCAAGTTGAGCTGCATTGATTGATTCTTTGACTGGAAGAAAGTGAGCAACTTTGGTTAACTTGTCAATCACCACAAAGATAGCATCATTGCCTCGCTTGGATTTAGGAAAGCCAGTGACGAAGTCCATTTCAATGTGGTCGAACTTCCACTCGGGGATAGGAAGAGGTTGGAGAAGACCGGCTGGACGTTGATGTTCTGCTTTCACTCTTCTGCATACATCACATTCATTCACGAATTGGGCAATCTCCCTTTTCATGCGTGTCCACCAGTAAGATTGCTTGAGGTCTTGATACATCTTGGAACTGCCAGGATGAATGGAAAGGAGAGAATCATGAGCTTCTTCCATTATGAGCTTCCTGAGATCACCTTTGGGAACAACGAGTCTGTCCTCGAAGAACAAGGTATCTCTCTCATCAACACGGAAGCACTTGTATTTTGGAGTGCCCTTTGCAATCCCATGTTTCACCTTCTTCACCATGGTATTACTGAGCTGGGCCTCACAGACTTGATCTTCCAAGGTAGGAGCAATTTGGAGATTTGCAAGAAAACCCTGCGGAACAACTTGGAGGTTGAGCTTCCTGAATGCTTCACAAAGCTCAGGCTGGTATGGCTTGATAAGAAGGCTGTTGCAATATGCCTTTCTGCTCAAAGCATCTGCAATCACATTCGCCTTGCCTGGAGTGTATTCAATGCTGGGGTTGTACTCTTGGATCATTTCGACCCAACGAGTCTGGCGGAGGTTCAGATGCGGCTGTGTGAAGATGTACTTCAAGCTCTTGTGATCAGTGAAGATGTCGACCTTTCTGCCCAACAACAGATGTCTCCACGTAATCAGAGCATGTACCACAGCTGCTAGCTCGAGATCATGTGTGGGATACTTCTTCTCACTTGGCTTGAGCTGCCGAGAAGTATATGCCACAATTTTCTTATCTTGCATAAGCACACCACCAAGACCTTGAAGAGAAGCGTCACAGAACACTTCATAGGGCTTGGTTTCATCCGGAGGAGTCAGAACTGGAGCAGAGACAAGCTTCTCTTTGAGGGTTTTGAATGCCACTTCACATTAGGGAGACCAAAAGTATTTGACATTCTTCTGAAGCAGGTTGGAAAGAGGCTTGGCAATCTTGGAGAAGTTCTCCACAAATCTTCTGCAATAGCTGGCAAGACCCAGAAAACTGCGGAGCTGCTTGACGTTCTGAGGAGCTTCCCAGTTGACAATTGCTTCAACTTTCTCGGGATTAACCGCAATACCGTCAGCTGAGATGATGTGGCCCAGGTACAAAACCTTATCGAGCCAGAACTCGCACTTTGAGAACTTGGCATAGAATTTATGCTCTCGGAGTCGATCAAGAACCAGACGTAAGTGCTTTTCGTGATCTTCTTCATTCTTGGAAAACACCAGAATATCATCCAGATACACAAGCACGAACTCGCCATTATAGGGGTTGAAGATGTAATGCATCATCCTTGAAAAGGTAGGAGGAGCATTGGCGAGACCGAAGGACATGACGGTATACTCGTATGAACCGAAGCTCGTTCTGAAGGCCGTCTTGGGAATGTCTTCCTCGCGAATGCGAATTTGATGATAGCCCATTCGGAGGTCAAGCTTAGAGAACACTTTAGCTCCTTTGAGCTGCTCAAAGAGTTCGTTGATGTTGGGGAGCGGATACTTGGTCTTAATCGTCTTCTTGTTCAATGGCCGGTAGTCAACACAGAGACGCTCCGTGCCATCTTTCTTCTTGACAAATAAGACACCACAGCCCCACGGAGATGTACTCGGTCTTATGAGACCCATACTCTCCTGCTTATCAAGCTGCTTCTTCAATTCCTTCAATTCATCCGGAGAGAGCTTGTATGGACGCCGGCAAGCAGGCTCAGTGCCCGGCTCGAGTTCAATGACAAACTCCACCTGACGGTGTGGAAGCATGCCTGGAAGATCTTCTGGAAAGACGTCTTGATATTCGTTCACCACTGGAATTTGCTCTATGGCATTAATTTCACCCTTATCATTAAGAGAGAAAAGCCGAATAGTATTATCCCTGGAGGCGAAGATAATCACATCTTCATCAGAATGAGTCAACTTGACTTCCTTTTGAGCACAATCAATGTGAGCATCGTGCTGAGAAAGCCAATTCATTCCGAGAATGAGGTCAATATCAGAATGACCAAGAATCACCGGAGAAGCCAAAAATCGATAATCGCCCATGCGAATAGAAACATCCGGAGCATATATACTGGAATGCATTCGTCTCCCCGGAGAAATAACTGATAACTCCCTTGGCAAGCTTTTGATGTCAACATTATACTTGGATGCAAATGGTTGAGACATGAAAGAGCATGATGCACCCGAATCAAACAATACTTTAGCAGGGATAGAGTTCACTGGAAGGTTACCCAAAATGACATCAGAAGAAGCCTCCGCTTGTGCTGCATTCATCAGATTGACCCTTGCTGCCTTTGGATCATGCCTGACAATGGCTGAACTCATAGGTGGTGGAGGAGGAAGACGCTTCGGATTCGGACATCTGTTGGCATAATGACCCTTCTGGCCACACTTGTTGCACACCACTTCAGAGAGAGGACGGAAATGAGAGCCACTGGACTTGGAGCCTTGAGACTAAAACTGCTTCTTCGACTGGTTGCTCGGGTTGGGTGGGTGGGAGAAACCACGACCACTAGAGTTCTTGTTGTTGGAGTTGTTGAAGTTGTTGGAGTTGTTGTATGGAGCTCGAATCACTGGAGGAGGAGGAAGCCAGAATTTCTGTTGTTTCGAGACCATCTGAGACGATGAGGAAGAGTGAACAGCATCTCGAATTCTCTTCTTAGAAGCTTCCATCTTAAGCTGAGCTGCTTCTTGTTTCAAAGCCATGTTATAGAACTTATCGAATTCCTCTGGCTCGAACAAAGTGAGAGCAAGCTGAAGTTCATCTTTGAGACCTCCACGGAACTGATAGATTTTACTCTTTGCATCAGGAATGTCTTGCTTTGCATAGCGAGCGAGGTTTTGGAACTTGACATTATACTGATAGACTGTCATGGAGCCCTGCTTGAGGTTGTGGAATTGCTCACGCATACCCTCGATGACACTTGTAGGAATGTGATGCGAGCGGAAATCCTTGCAGAAATTCTCCCAAGAGATCACTTGACCCGGCCTTGAGTATTTGTACTGCTGCCACCAGTCAGCTGCTTGATCTTTCAGTTGGAAGGCTGCAAACTTCACATAGTCATCTTCTTTCACGTTACTGCACTCAAAATGCTTCTTTATGTCGGTCAACCAATCCTCAGCATCGAGAGGGTCGACACAGTAACTGAAAGCTTTAGGATTGTTAGCCAGGAACTGGTTGAGAGTAGCATGGTGCTGCTGGAAGAAGTTGCCTTGGTTCATTGGAACACCCTGATTAGCTTGATTAGCTTGCATAGCTTGCATTTGCTGCATCATCTGCATCATCAACTGAGTGTTCTGAGCAGTAGTCTGCATAATTGCTCTCCAAGCCTCAGGCGGAGGAGGAGGGGAAGGAGGATGCTCTGGGACCTCTTCCACCTCTGGGTTAGCATTCGGAACCTTTTTCGGAGCCATCCTGTAAGAGATGACCACGAATCAGCAATTGATTGACAAAAGGAATAAGCTGAATCAATGGAATGAATTGCAACAAGTCTTCACAATAATCATTCGATCAATAGAACGATTGAAATCATCCGAACAAGAGGAACGAATGATATTCTCAGTTAAATGATAACATCAGTCTTCACGAGAAGCCACATAGGGATCAAAATGAAAATAAGAAAAACAACAAGGTACGGACAGGAACAAACACAAGAGAGGAGTTTCGTTCTAACATCTTTGTGCTGAAAGCATATGAACGCGTTACGAAAAGGTTTTGCAATCCCCGGATCAGCATAGCCAAGGACCCTTTAAGATGCAACTCCTGATAGTAACATCGGTCATATAACCCCTTCACTCAATGTCGAACCCCGAACTCACTAACCTGCATTCGTTGGAAGAATGCCTACGATCTACTGGATAAAACCCACCTATAGTTTTCCGAAAGATTCCAGTTATGCAATCAGGTGTTGGGGATACACGGGAAGCACCGCGCAATCAACTCTAACCTACATCCAGGTGTATCCATCCTTCAACACATAACCAGTCTTTCTCGGAAACTGTGTACCTCGGACCTTCGAAAAGCATCCACTATAGCAAGCTATGGCAATACTCCCGAACTACCTCCCAGTACTGGGTGATGTCGGGGTTATCTTGCCACTGGCCGTATAGGGGAGATTTTCGATGTCGGCCGTCTTAAGTATTTAGTACTGCCGCGATATGCTTGTTACAATGATACCCCGAAGCTCAACTCCTCGGTAACAGGAGGCATCGGGAACAATATCCTTGTCACAAGAACATCGAAACAATCCCAGAATACTCGCGGGATTCGTAAAAAAAATTTTGTGCAAATTTTGAAGATAGGAGAGACAAGAGTAGACGTCAGGAGTCCTCACCAGAGAGAAAGGGGATGAGAAGCAAAGAAATCCTACTCTCCGATATAATATAGGACTCAAAAAGTTTTCAGTGTGTGCCTAGACTCAACCGTCAACGGTTCGATCAAACAGTGGGGGCCCCTAGGTCGGAGAAGGCTCTGAATACCAACTTGTAATGCCCAGGATGGAGTTATACCTCCTACGTGTCGAGGCACGACTTAAAGGCATAAGTCCATCCTAGAATGATCTCAAGTTTGGTAATCTTTGCACAACTCATGTAAAAGGGGATAGTAAACTGAAAATAGTTGGCTTACACTCGCCACGTCACAGAATTACAGTACAAGTCTCAAACATCAAACATTAAGAACACTACAACCCTCTAAGGGCAAAAGCCAAATGTCAAAGTACCAAACTCAGATAAATAAACCACAGGCGGATCGAATCCTAGTAAGAGACTCCACTACTGATCGTCCGGGTAGCGCACGTAGTACCGACTACGCTCTTCGTCGTACTCCCAATCCAGCTCGGTGCCATCACCTGGATAGCTCATAGCTGGACCTGCATCTGGTGTGTGAAGTAACTGTGAGCCACAAAGGACTCAGCAATCCCGTCTCCGGGTAACAAGACTATCAAAGCCTTTAGGTGAGGAAAGGCTGAAGAAAAGAATAAGTCTGCAGCAGCAACTAGCATCTAGCTTACGTAAGTGAGAGCGAGAAGAGAAGGCATCGGCGAGAAGTGATCACGAAGTGATCCTAGCTACAAGCTCACAAACATAACCCCTCCGTGTTCAACTCCCGAATCCCTATTCGGAAATTCACAATCACGGAACACACGCTGGTAGTGTATTAGTAACATTGTGTCAAGTTATCTACAACCGGAATTAACAAGCTCCCATCTGCCACATAACCGCGGGCACGGCTTTCGAAAGTTCAAACCCTGCAGGGGTGTTCCAACTTGACCCATTACAAGCCCACGATCCGCGGAGTCGCAACTCCAAAGTGGGAAGACCCGAGTATCCTCGGAATCCCGTGCTCAAGATATACCGAGCTAAGGTAAGGCTAATCCAGCAAATCCTCCCGGCGTGTCGACACCCTGATAGTAGCTGCGCGTATCTAAGTCTCAGGACACGACCGGATGGGTGATGCTACAGGTGTATGCCAGATACCTCGGGTTGCCCCAAGGCGGCCCTGCAGGACCCCCGTTTCGGACCAACACTCATGTGGAGCACTGGCCCGGGGTTGTTGATTAAGAAAGAGGGTTAATTACTCCCTATGCAAGTTTAGTTTGTTATTAGGCAAATAGTACCAATGTTGGGATTTGCTGGAAAAGACTTAGCACTTAGCGGTTTATCGAGGGGGTCCCATACACCCCAACCGTGTTAGGAACGCATAATCAAGGAACATAATACCGGCTTATACGGATCCTAACGGCATGAGTAGAACAAATCACCAAGCAAAAGGCTTAGCCTTCCACCCTTGCCAATATATAGATGATTTCATTTAAAGCATTTATATAGTGTGATATAACCCAACCAAACTTCAACATGAAGCAAGCATCTTCGAACTTCACCTGCAACTAGCAACGCTATAAGAAGGGCTGAGCGAAGCGTACTTAGCCAAGCAACGGTTTGCATAGGTAGGGTGGTTAAACATGGCAATTGGTTACAAGTAGGAGGCTGACAAGAAGAACATGGGCATCGAGGCAAAACTATAGATCGAGACTACTAGCAATAGGCAAAGATAGTAATGTTATCGGGGTTCGGTCATCTTGCGTGAAGAGAAGTCGTTCGGATCGTAAGAAGGGTCCTCGTGCTCAACCTCGTTGGAAACCTCGTGCTCAACTTCGTACCCGGTCTCAGCTTCCGGCTCTAAACAAAACAATCACACCAAGCACCAATCAACAAGATGCAATGCGCACTCGAAAAACATGAATGCATGATGGATGCACTAAGGATGCACACGGAGCACGTAAAACATCACTCAAGCAAAACACCTCAAAACAAGATAACAATCTGATATTATTAATCTACACAGAAAAACAATCAAGTTTGATATAAGATTCGCTGAAATCGGAGTTACGGGCTAAAAGTTATGCCCGAAACAAGATTTGAGCGAAAGCTGAAAATTACAGCAACATAGCATCTTTGGAGCTCAAAATAATTAAGCTACAGCACCCAAAAAGCATGGCAAAGGACATGAACACAAACTAGACATATATTACAGCAACTAGGTCCAAAGTGCACCCCCAACGGAGTCACGGATCAATAGCAATGATCTTGGACATATTGAACTTTGCAATAAAATTCTGGCAGCAGAATTTTATTGAAACTTTAGAGCAAAAGATAAACATGCTACAGCCACTCAAATGGACATGTGAGGACATGAATGGAAAGACAACAATATATACTACAAGGAACAATCAAAATCCACCCCAAAACTAACATGCTTTGTCCTAGAACATCACACGAACATGGCATCGGAACGTTACAGATTTCAGACTTAGTGGAAATTCACTAAGTCCTAAATCAGCAATATCATCATAGCATACAAAAGAGCATGTTTAAGTCACCTCGAAACTAAACATGGCAAAGGGTAAGCACCTCCTCAAAGTGCACATGAAGGTGACCCCGAAACACACAAGCATGCATCATAGAGGTGAACACAACGATTGCAACGAGCTCAACAAGATGGCATTTCATAACAAGTGAAAACACAACATATGAACATGGCACTTTGCGAAGATGATAACAAGGCAAAAATAAATCTACCATGCAACCTATCACAAGCAACACGTAGTTCGTGGCAAGACGAACACGTGGACATGTCATTTGCATCGTTTGGACAAACGAGCTAAAAGATATCACATGTCAAAGGTGGCATGAAAATAACACATAACAGCAGTTTATATCATGATGCACTCTTGCAACAGCAAAACAAGTGTCTAGATGATCTCTAACATGCATGACAACAACAGGTAAAACGTAGAGCACATCTCCACGAACGTCTGGACATGCTACACGCGCAAAACGGAGCAACACAGTAAAAGATACAGCAGGTCAAACATTGCATCTCAGAACAGTAAACACTGGACTTAGTGGAATTAGGGTCAACCTTAGCAGTTCCAGATCTGAAAAAAAAATGGAGGGACGGGCCGGCGGCTGCGGATCTGGCCCGCGGAGGACTGGGCCGAGCGCAGTGGAGAGGCGGTGCGGTCGGCCCACTGAGGCGAGGGAGCCCGCGCGGCGGCGCGCCCGCGGCTGGGCCGAAGCGGCCCGTGGCGCGGCTGGCTGGTGCGGCGGCCCGGCTCGGGCGAGGGACCGGAGCGCCCAGCCCGCTGCGGTGGAGGCGGCCCGACGCGGTGGAGAAGGGCCCGGCGCTGCGGTGCGGGACCAGGAGCGGGAGCGCTGGCGGTGTACGGGCCGGCGCGGCCCGTGGCGCACGGCTGGCCTCCAGGCGACGAAGTGGCCCGGCCAAGTGGTCCCGAACGGACCTGCCGACGCGGCCTGGCGCGGAGGGGTCGGTCGGCTGCGGTAGCGATCGGGCGTGGACTCGAAGGAAGCCGGCGCTCGAGGAGGGCCGGTCGGGACGCTGCGGAGGCTGGGCGGCGTTGACCCTGGCGTCCAGATCGGATCTGGCGCCAGGGGGCTTCGACCCAACGGGAAACTGCGGCGGCGGATGGATCCTTCGGTGGATCCCCTCGGGATCCGGGAGAAATTCTAGGGATTGGATCTGATTTGAAAGGAAGGGGAAAAAATAGATGGGAAGAGGGAAGAAGAAGGGGACATGCCAAAATAGACTAGGGGTCTATATATAGCAGTTTTTAGGGTTAGGAGCAGTTTTAGGAGCGCTAGGAGCCCTCCGATCGCGATCCGACGGATCTGATCGCGGGGATAGTTTTAAAAGGCCTAGGAGGAGAAAAGAGACTGCAGTAGGGGTGTTTCCGGGACACGAAGCGAAGGCACTTCGGACCCCACACGGACAACGGATGGAAAAGTCAACGGAGTCCAAACGAGACGAGATTTGAGAGGCGGGTTGCACACAACAAAACAACAACACACAAAATAACCTCGCGGCACACCGGTAACGTAAAACGCCCGAACAACAAAGTAGGCCTACGGGACGTCACGGACACGTGAGGGAGCTCCGGAACGCGAAACGGACAACGGGAAGAAACACGACGAACCGGATGCAACCCACAACACAAATGCAATGCAATGCACATGTCTACATGATATGAATGAATGCCACACACTCACACAACAAAACGACGAAAGCCTGAAAGACAAAGAACCCGAAATGGAAATAGATGAAGCCGGATATATATTATAAGCCCAAAAGGGAAAGTATTACATCCGGGGCATTACATATGCGGAGCGCACAAGGCAATCATACTATGCGGCATTATTGCTTTCAATTAGACATAGGAATTTGACAATTGGGGCTAGGTACTAGCCCCTGGTGCGGATATGATATTCCCTAATTAATGTATCCATTGCACCTGGCTGGGCAAAAAAAAAACATTCGTATAACACGGGGTAGATCTCTATCGATCGTAGTATAAAACTAAGTCACCGGATTGCGGACCAGGTTCTCGCCTATCATGACAGTCAGTTTTCGGCTTTCTCTACTTAGGTACTTGACCGGACGAGCCAGAAGTACAATCGCAGTAGTTCTCCCTTTACACCCTAGCCGAACAATCGGGAACATAGGGGTAAGCACAGGAGCTGGGTAACCCAACTATTGACTCAAGACATGATTCAGAACTGATTCATATAAGGTAAATATCTAGGATGCCAAACACTCCTTATAGGTGTTCGGACTTTTTGACATATACCGGGCTGAATACAGCCCCTGGTAATAGACCCTGTTGACAAGGCACATGTGTCAATCTGTCGTGGGGAGAGAACATTTATGGTGAGTGAATAAAACTCCAAACATAATGTGAATCAAGCTGCTCTATTAATATCCCTTTATAGTATGGCGAGCCGTAAGCTTACAGATAATGCCGAGGACTTTCTTGGACATTTTACATGCCAGAAAGGTATAAAACAAGAAAGAGAAAAAGGTTTACACATGGTCTTAATCTGAAAAGAAACCTTAGCACGGGTCCCTGCTGCACGTCTGCGCCGTTTCTTCCTTTGTAATGTGTCCTTGAAGAGGGGAGTGTGATGGCCATCTGTAAAAAAGAAAAGAAAGAAACCTAGAAAAGAAAAGAGATCTAGTGTGGCCATAAACAAGACTGGTTCGTTGAGTGAACCTTAAAAGATAATTTTAGAGTCCGAATAGGGTCGAGCCGAACTATGGACTATATGTATGCAGTGTGCCCCCAGCGTCGCCCAAGAGATTTTGACGGCATAATTATGTACCTGAGGCACATATGCTATCACCTTATGGGGCAGTCGATGGGGGCGTAGCTACTAATCTAGATCAGGTTCATCTGAGCTGCTGCACTGAGGCGTATGCCGGACACGTTTAGCTATGTCCGCGACCGATAGGTTATCTAGCTTGAATAGGTCATTTTGGACTTCGACTGCTAAGGCCGCAGTGTCCTCCTCCGTACGGAGAGAACGCTTCATATTTCCATTGACCGTGATGACGCCACGTGGTCCAGGCATTTTAAGCTTTAGATAAGCATAATGCGGGACTGCATTAAAGCGGGCGAAGGTCGCTCTTCCGAGTAGTGCATGATAGCCACTTCGGAATGGAGCTATGTCAAAGATTAACTCTTTGCTTCGAAAGTTATCAGGAGAGCCGAATACAACCTCCAATGTTAAAGATCCCGTGCAGCGGGATTCTACGTCCGGTACCACTCCTTTAAAGGTCGTGCTGCTTGGCTTTATTCTTGACGGGTCGATCCCCATCTTGCGAACAGTGTCCTGATATATCAGATTGAGACTGCTGCCGCCGTCCATAAGGACTCGGGTGAGATGGTATCCATCGATTATTGGGTCGAGCACTAGGGCAGCCGAACCCCCAGGACGGATACTAGTCGGGTGATCCCTGCGATCGAAAGTGATCGGACAAGCCGACCATGGGTTGAATTTGGGGGCAACAGGCTCGACGGCATAGACAACTCGGAGTGCGTGCTTGCGCTCCCTCTTTGGGATATGAGTGGCATATATCATGTTCACTGTTTTGATCTCCAGTGGAAATTTCTTCTGTCCCCCTGTATTCGGCTCACGAGGTTTATCCTCGTCTTCGCTCTGGGGTCCCTTCCCCTTGTGTTCGGCATTGAGCTTGCTGGCCTGCTTGAAAACCCAACAGTTACGATTGGTATGGTTTGCAGGTTTTTCTGGGGTGCCATGGATTTGGCAGGGCCTATCTAATATTTTATCCAGGCTAGATGGACCATCTTTGTTGCCTTTAAATGGCTTCTTCCATTGGCCGGGTCTGGAGCCGTTGAATCCGGCGTTTACTGTTGTATCATTTGGGCTTCCAACATTATTTCGACATTTGTTTTTGTTATGTGATGGCTTTCCATTGTCGTCCCTGACTTCAGATGTTCCAGGGTCGTTGGTGCTGCTACGAGCTAACCACATGTCCTCGCCCGCGCAAAAGCGGGTCATGAGTGTAGTTAGGGCTGCAATTGTCCTCGGCTTTTCCCGTCTGAGGTATCTGGCTAGCCATTTGTCCCGGACACTGTGCTTGAAGGCCGCTAAGGCTTCGGCGTCCGGACAGTGGACGATTTGGTTCTTCTTAGTGAGAAACCGATTCCAAAGCTTGCGGGCTGACTCCCCGGGTTGTTGGATGATGTGACTTAGATCGTCAGTATCTGGAGGCCGGACATAGGTCCCTTGAAAATTGGCCCGAAAAGCATCCTCAAGTTCTTCCCAACTCCCAATGGAGTTCTCTGGGAGGCTGTTTAGCTAGTGCCGAGCTGGTCCTTTCAGCTTGAGGGGTAGGTATTTAATGGCGTGGAGATCATCCCCGCGAGCCATGTAGATGTGAAGGATGAAGTCTTCTATCCAGACGGCAGGATCCTTCGTTCCATCGTACGCCTCGATGTTCACGGGTTTAAACCCTTCTGGAAAATCGTGATCCAACACATCATCGGTGAAGCACAGAGGGTGTGCGGTGCCTCTGTATTTTGCTATATCATGGCGTATGTCCGATGGCTGTGATGTTCGGTATTGACCTCGAACTGGTATATCATCGACATGATTTGCTTGATAGCTGTCGTCCCGTGTGGGAGCACGGTCCCTAGATCCGTAGATGGATCTAGTCTTGCCAGCCTTTTTGTTCAGGTCCACACGCAAATCGTGTTTCCGTACTTGAGCCGCATCCTCCTTTCCTTTACGGGGTGAGGGTGCGGGCTTGTGCACGCCGTTGCTAGCCACTCTGTCCCGTCCACGAGGTGGTCCGTCCGGCTTATCAGTGGTGTTATTTTTCGGTGGTATGGGCGCAGTGGCCTCGTCGTCGAATTCTGGCAGCAGTTTACGCTTGGGATAGCCTTTGGTTTGGTGATTGTAGCCGTGTTTTTGCTCAGCGTCTAGCACTTTGTTCCATCTATCATTGAGCGTGTCTTGTGCGGCTTGAAGCCGTCTCTGCTGCTTTTTCAGGATCCTTCTAGTGGCAATAAGCCTCCGATGGAAGCGCTTTTGTTCTAAGGGTTCTTCTGGGACGATGTATTCATCGTCGCCCAGGGTAACATCCTCTTCGGGGATAGGTTCATAATTACTGTCTACGGCATCGCTGTCATCGGACAACAGTTTCGGGCTATGTTCGCCGTCCTGTCGCTCGTCCTGCTCCAACGTTGGGTCTACGGGGTCTTCGGCTTGCTACAGGCTGTCACCATCGTTAGTGACAGTGTTGCTATCTTTCCCTTTGCGAGATTTAGTTCGGCATTTTGAACGCTGACGTTTGGGAGGTTCATCGACAGGCTTGTCCTTTGCAGGGTCATTTTCGCAGTCGCCCTCCGTCTCCTTAGGTGTATCCACCATATACACATCGTATGAGGACGTAGCTGTCCATCGACCGGTTACAGGCCGGTTTTGGTCTAGATCTACATCGGCTTCGAGGTCCATCCCTTCGAAGTCTTCGGAATCGTAGTCAAGTAGATCGGTGAGATCTTCGACCGTGGGTACCAAGTGGGTGGTGGGTGGGGAGCAAAATTCTCCATCAGCCTCCAGTTCGAACCAGATATAATTTAGCTGTTCATCCCCAGCTAAGGAGAGTAATTTTAACGAGTTTAACATGTCGCCAAAGGGTGAGTGCTGGAAGATATCTGCAACACTGAATTCGGCGATAAATGCCTGATCGAGCTTGAAGGGCGCAGATGCGCATGATTCGGAACCTAAGGTCGGAAACGAGTCCGTAGTTCCGGTAACACAGATCCCGCTTGGAGTTGGGTCCGTGTGCGGCTCCAACGCCGTTGAGTCTGCGGCTTTCGCGGCGGGGTTGAGCTTCCCGTCCTCGGGTGACGCGATCTGTTCCGGATCTAGGGCCAGAACTGTTGCAGGTGCTATTTCCTGGTCTGATGACAGAACTAGGTCATGTGCATCATGGTGGCAGGGAGAGGTCGCCGTGGGCTCGAATCCGTCGAAGATCAAGTCTTCGCGGATATCAGCAACGTAGTTTAAGCTTCCAAACCTGACTTGATGGCCAGGCGCGTAGCTCTCAACCTGCTCGCGGTGGCCTTCAGTGTTGGCACGGAGCATGAAGCCGCCGAACACAAAAAGTTGTCTGGGAAGGAAAATTCCCTCGGTGTCGCCGTCGTAGTTGATGACGCGATCCATCAGTCCTTCGGTCGACGACATAGTGGAACTCTCAATGAAAGCACCAATGTCGGTGTCAAAACCGGTGAATCTCGGGCAGGGGGTCCCGAACTATGCGTCTGAGGATTGATGGTAACAGGAGGCTGGGGACACGATGTTTACCCAGGTTCAGGCCCTCTCGGTCGAGGTAATACCCTACTTCCTGCTATATTAATATGGATGAATATGATTACAAGAGTTGATCTACCTCGAGATCGTAACAGCTAAACCCTAGAGTCTAGCCTATGAGGATTTGTGATTCTCTATTAGCCTCTACGGACTAGACCCTCCAGTTTACATATGCACCGGAGGGGCCTAGGGTTTGTACATAACCATCTTGCAGAGGAAGGAAATATTACACCCAAACCTAAAACTTGCCATTATACGAATACAGGAGTCCTATCCGGATACAAGAGACTATCTTCAATAGTGATCTTCACGGCCCACCAGTCCGGTCCACCACGAGTTATCCGGACACATGAGGACCCCTCAATCCAGGACTCCCTCAGTCTTGCATATCAGGGTATGCACTGGTCAAATTAAAAAAATGGAAATTATACATTAAAGCAAAAATCTTAAGCCATGCTTAATTCAGAAGAAACACATGCCACTGAAGTGACATACTGTAAAACCTTCGAAGCCGTCCTTAAGCGTGAGAGAGAAGCATGTACCGTTATCTAGGTGCAGTCTGTCGCACATACCCCCGTCATCGATGTAGTCATCGCACTCGGGGATCTTATCGTTGTCGGACATTTCCTATATATGTTCATAATTCAAAGATTAAAAATTACATCATGATCTTTGCTAAAATAGGACATATCGAGCGCTTAAAATTTCTCGGAATGGAAATGAATCAACAATCATCCTAAAAGGTATAGCATTCTTTGATGACAAAATGATAATGACATAACAATTTATATTGTATACCTATATTCAAAAAACATGTACGATTACTAGTTTACTATTATATTCAAAAGACCGTTCGACCTATGACATAAAAAACCTATATGCAAATTGATCCACACTAAAAGGTATAGCATGCTTGATTGTCAATACATGGTCAACTTTTTCCTATGCAACTTTTTCCTATAAGTATAAAAAGCTAAAAAACTGAAAATCTATGCAAATTCCACCGTCCATCTACATATACATATATACATACATACATTGTATAAAAACTAGTGAAAAAAACTAAAACATACATACATATAGTGAAAAAATAATCATCTAAAACATCTAAACTAATTAATTTCTATACATGCATCTATACTAATATACTAATTAATTTCTCAAATGTCAATATTCCTCAACTTTTTTCTATACATACATATATACTAATATACCAACATGTATAGTGAAAAAAAATCTATAGATACATATATACTAAATAAGCATCCACAACTAACACATCTAAATAAAACATCAAACATTCATGCATACATGTATAAAAAAACTAGTGAAAAAAACTAGTCAAAATTCCTCAAAAAATTTATGCATACATTATACTAATTAATTCCGGTTTGGAAAAGATACATGTGGTCAAATGTTTTCTGTACAAATTGTATACATACATACATATATTGTATACATACATCATACATTGTATTCATACATATATACCGATAAATCACGAGTGGACATGCAGCCACGCGAGGTCGGTATCACGTCCGCCCGTTGCCACGTGATTCGTGCAGGTTTTATACAGTGAGCTTGTATATTTATTTTTCAGGACCGTATGGACTCACTATAGAGCCTGTATTCCCTCTGAACTCCCAACCACATGCTCTACAAGTCAGTAGCATGCAAGGACACAAGACGCATTGAATAGCTTGTCAGTCATAATGGCTCCCCCTCCGTCTCTTTAAACCAGCCGGCCTTCTTGTTTTATTCTTGGCTACTCTCCATCTCACTCTGGTTTCATACCATGGACTAACCATGGCTGAGAAACATGTGTTCATCCAAGTGTCAGGGTAGTTCGCCACCACCTCCATTGCATGTCCTTTTAAATCAGGTCGCCCCTCTCATCCATTACCCTTGCAACGCACGGTAAGTGATCTGGTTCATTTCTGGCACAATGTGACGCTCGAAGACCGACGTCCCAGAAGATTCCAGATGTTCTGGGTTCTCCCGTGTGTTTCATTTGTGCTTGTTTTATTTTATTTTACATTGCATCATGTGATCATGCCATCATGACTTTAATTCTGCAACTCAACCAAATAAGTCGTGTGGACCTTCGGTCCATTTAAATCGAGGGAAGGATGACTTCTCTTTATAACATATATATATATCCTCCTAATATTTATGGAGCTATTAAAAATATTCCATTTGTTTGGAATTCACCACAACACACTTGCATATATTTTTTTCATGCCTTCTCTTTCGCAATTCCTTGCCTCAAACCTTTCCAACTTTTCTTTTCCCTTTTATCGAGGCTCCTCCTAAAGTCTCAACATTTTGGACACTTTCTAGCCATGCCCTAATTCAAACCATTTGAATTAAACTCAAATGAGTTCGAATTTAATTCTTGCATTCTTGCCTCTCCTATTTTTCGTGGACCGTGGACATTTTTGTGAGTCCGCGGAAAATAACCTCATGCCCTAATTCTTTCCCTAGGTGCCCTTTTCTTTTCCTCTCTCTTTAGTTCTATGCTTGCTTTTATTTAAAAGAGAGAGAGAGGTAGTCCAAATGGACCTCCTCAGCAGCCCAGCCAGGCCCAATCGCTCCCAGGCAGCCCAACTCCCTCCTAGGCCTAGCCGCCTTTCTAACCTAACCCGAACCCGTCGCTCCCCCGAGCCTCTCCCTCTCGTTCTCCCTCTGCCGCCGCACGCCCCCATCTCTCGATCCCCATCTCTTTCCTCGCTCGATCCCTCTCACCCAGTGCCCGATCCTCTCTCCCTCTCCCTCGCTTGGTCGCCGCCTCGCGGACCCTCGCCTGTGGGTGCCCGAGCTCCGTCGCGCGGGCCTCGTCCAGCCGCGTTACAACTTCCTCCCCTGCCGCCACCTCGACCACTAGGGCGTTCCTGGCCGCAACGTCGCCGCCGAGCTGCTCCGCCCTAACAGCCTCGCCAGCTCGCCGGCCTCCTGACCACCTCCATCGTCGAGCCCCGGTCGTCCTCCTTCCCTGACCTCTCCTCCTCCGCGCGCCAACTGCATCGCGCCCGAGCGCCGTCCTCCTCGACGGATCCGGCGACCTCAGCCGCGCCTCGCGTCGTCCTCCCCTACTGCAGCACCCTCGGCCTCGCTACCGCGCTGTTCCGACGACCCAGCCCGCCGGGGACCTCGACCTCGCCGGCGCCTACCCCCTGCATCAGCCTCCGCAGCTCCTCTGACCAGCCAGCGCCTCCACCCTCGCCGACGTCCGTGCCACCTTGACGTCACGGCCTCTTTTGCTTCGGCCATGCCCAGCCTCGCGTTGACTTCCCCGACATCTTCTATCGAGAGCACAACATCCGCAAGCCCTGATGCCTTCTGTTGCAGCCGGTTCAATTTGTCATGTTGGACACCGACGACCGCAGATTTGGATGGGCCAAGTTCCTCTTTCAAATGTACGACTATATCCGACGTGGTTTTCGACAAGTACCACGATGGTCGGAGCCCTCGGAACTGTCAAGTTCGTCTACGTGCGTGTACCACTACAGTCGCAAGAACGAGACCTCAAGTACCACTACGACGCGACAAGTACCTCTCCGAGATGAAACGAGAATGACTACATCCTCTACCGTTGACCTCGGAGACCCGTGGATGCGCCAAGTACCCCTTCGGTCCGGAACGCGGCAAGTACCACGATGCGATAACGTGAACGACTACAAAACGTGTACCATGACCCGCGAGTACCACTACTTCCTCTACGACCTCGAACCCCCCCCCCCCCAAAAACGAACGTTCCGAAGGTATAACCCCGAGACGATGACCCGTGGACTGCATGTGTTGTATGAGATGTATCGAATGTTTGCATCGTGTCCGTTGTGCCCTCGTTTGCCTTGGTGGCAACCCGTGGGAACCCGGTGACGGGATCACCCCACCTTTCATCTTGTTTGACTCGCTCACGCCACCTTTCTTTTGCACCGGACTCTTAACGAGTTACCGGAACCGATATGTTGCGTGGCATCATTTTCGGATTCGCCGCCGTGGCCCCTTTCTTTCCACCACGGTGACAAATACTTCATATCTCTTCATGTTAACTTTTACTAAAAATTGCATAAAACTTGATCATGTCATCCGCATCATGTTAACAACAGTAAAATGTGTGAATTGTTGTTTGCTTAAAAATTGCTAAACATGCATATGGGAATTTTCCGGAATTGTTGTTGTAGTTTCCGGCCTCATTTAAACTTGTTGACTTGTGTTGTTTTTGAGTGCTTCCTACCTTGCCATGTATTGCTTCATATATAGACTTGTCTTGCATCATACCTTGCCATGTATTGCATCATATATAGACTTGTGTTATTTTCCAGTGCTTCCTACCTTGCCATGTATTGCTTCCTGTATAGACTTGTCATGCATCATACCTTGCCATGTATTGCATCATATATAGACTTGTGTTGCTTTCCTGTGCTTCCTACCTTGCCATGTATTGCTTCCTGTATAGACTTGTCATGCATCATACATTGCCATGTATTGCATCATATATAGACTTGTGTTGTTTTCCTGTGCTTCCTACCTTGCCATGTATTGCTTCCTGTATAGACTTGTCATGCATCATACCTTGCCATGTATTGATCATATATAGACTTATGTTGTTTTTCTGTGCTTCCTACCTTGCCATGTTTTGCTTCGTGTATAGACTTGTGGTGCATCCTATATAGACTTGTCTTGCATCATACTTGCTTGAGCATATTGTCATGTTCTTGTGTTGTGTGTTTACCGTATTGTTTGCTTCTTCTCGTTAGCTTCGGTTTCGTTCCAGAGTTGTGAGGAATTGTTCGACTACTTCATGGGCTTGTTCTTCTTCCCCGCGGAATCCCAGGCAAGATGACCATAACCTTGGATACCTTTACTACCATTGCCATGCTTAGTTGTCTCGATGCTATCGTTACATGTCGTGCTACCCATCGTTATTGTCAGCCCCTCTCCTTGTTGCCATGAAACCTCTAACCTTTGACACCTTCCTAGCAAACCATTGTTTGGCTATGTTACCCGCTTGCTCAGCCCCTCTTATAGCATTGTTAGCTGCAGGTGAAGATGAAGATTGTTCCATGTTGGAACTTGATGCTTTGGGAATATCACAATATCTATTATTATTATTAACACACCTATATACTGGGCATGGGTGGAAGGCTTGGCCTTTTTCTCGGTCTTTTGTTCCACTCATGCCACCTTAGGCGCCGATAAACCGGCATTTTGTTCCTTGATTTTGCATTCCTTACACGGTTGGGTATATGGGGACCCCTTGACACTTCGTCTTTGAATAAAACTCCTCCAGAAAGGCCCAACATTGGTTTTAATTTGCCTCATAATAACAACTTAATTAAATAATTAAAATTGCATAGGGTGTCGCGCCCTCGGGATTCTTTCTACATAGCAGGGGGGCCAGTGCTGATGGTGTTGGTCCCAAACGGGGGTCCTGTAGGGCCACCTTGGGGAAACCCGAGGGATGGTTTTACCTGTAGCATCACCCAGCCGGACGTGGCCTGAGACGAGATACGCGCGGCTACTATCAGTGTGTCGGCACGCCGGGAGGTCTTGCTGGATTTGTTTTACCATTGCCGAAATGTCTTGTGCACCGAGATACCGAGCCTGAACGGATTTCCCTAAGATAAGGGGTGGTAATATTATATTTATCACTTCAGCTGATCATGAGAGCTTGTGATGGGCTAAGTTGGGACACCCCTGCAGGATTATGATCTTTCGAAAGCCGTGCCCGCGGTTATGTGGCACATTGGAATTTGTTAATGTCCGGTTGTAGAAAACTTGACAGAGGATCCGAAGTAAAACACACAACTGTGTGAGTAACCGTGACTGTCTCTTTTCACTTTGAGAAGAGAACACGGTGGGGTTATGTTTGACTCGTAGGTAGTTCAGGATCTTTAGCGATCACTACTAGTTTGTGACCGCTTGCGTAGATGCTCATCTTATTCTTGTACTCGTAAGTTAGCCACCATATTATGCTTAGCCGCTGCTGCAACCTCACCACTACCTTCTCCATACCCATAAAGCTTTGCTAGTCTTGATACCCATGGTTATGGGATTGTTGAGTCCTCGTGGCTCATAGATACTACAACACCAGATGCAGGTACAACTGAGTACGATGCAGGAGATGGATCAAAACTTCAGTGGGAGTTCGATGAAGAGCGTAGCCGTATGTTTGTGACGTTTTCGACGATCAGTAGTGGTTTCTACTAGGGGCAATTCGGACCTGTGGCTTTATGTATTTGGTATCTTTCTTTTGGATCTTTGCCCGTAGTCGGGTTGTGATGTTTTGGATGATGATTTCCTTATGTAATGAATTGTGTGACGTGGCGAGTGTAAGCCAACTATCCTTTTGCAATTTCATCCCTATTATTTACATGAGTCGTGCAAAGATACCGAACTTGAGATCATTCCAGAATGGGCTTATACCTTTAAGTCGTGCCTCGACACGTAGGAGGTATAGTACCATCCTGGGCATTACAAGTTGGTATTCAGAGCCTTCTCCGACCTAGAAGCCCCACTGAGTGATCGAATCGTTGACGGTTGAGTCTAGGCACACACTTGAAAATGTTTTGAGTCCTATATATATCGGAGAGTAGGATTTCTTTTGCTCCTCATCTCTTTTCACTCTGGTGAGGACTCCTGGCGATTACTTATCTCTTCTACTCTCAAAAATGCACCAAATTTTTTTTATGATCACGCGAGTATTGTTTGGATTGTTCCGATGTCTTTGTGACGAGAAAATTGTTCTCGATGCCTCCTGTCATTTAGGGGTTGTGGCAGTGTCCCGGGGAGTTGAGCTCCGAGGTGTTGTCGTCACAAATATATCGCAGCAGTTCTGGAATACTTAAGACGGCCGACATCGAAAACTCTCCTATGCGGTTAGTGGCAAGATAACCCCGACATCACCCAGTACTGGGGAGGTAGTTCGGGAGTATTGTCATAGCTTGTATAGTAGATGTGTTTCGAAGGTCCGAGGTAAACGGTTTCCGGAAATAACTGGTTATGTGTTGAAGGATGGATACAGCTGGATGTAGGATTAGAGTTGAGTGCGCGATGCTTCCACTGTATCCCCAACACCTGATTGCATAACTGGAAACTTTCGGAAATTAATAGGTGGGTTTCAAGTAGCTCGTCGGCATTCTTCCAACGAGTGCATGATATGGAGTTCAGGGTTCAGCATCGAGTGAAGAGGGTTTATGGGCGTTGTTCCAATCGGGAGTTGCATCTTAAAGGGTCCTTGGCTATGCTGATCAGGGGATTGCAAAACCCTTTTGTAACACGTTCCATGAGCTTTCAGCACGAATATGTGGAACGAAGCTTCTATCTTGTATTTGTTCTATCTGCTCCTTGTTGTTTTTATTTACCTTTTTGTTCTCCCAAGTGGCTTCTCGAGAATTTGTTGTACCTACGAAATTCATTCGTTCAATTCTCTGTTCGGATGATATTGTGAAGTTATGTTGCAACATATCTATCCTTTATTTTTGTTTTGATTCTGGTATTCGAGTTGCTTGGATGTCAAGTGTTGATTCCATACCTTCCTAATCGGTGTTCTCATATTTCTATGGGAGTGCTAATTCTTCTTGACCATCCAGATCTTCATGTTAATCCTTTTCAACCGGTGTGCCTTCTCTTCAAGTTATTCCATATGGACGCCGTTGAGAAATCTGACGATTTGTCTGTTCCATTCATCCCAAATTGTCTTTGTTTTCCCCGCCCTCCCTCCCTTCTTATTCGAGGAGTCAGAAATTCTAGAATGAATTATCCATCTTATTCTTGTGATGTTTCCTCATTCTTTTCCTTCAATGTCCTTATCCGGTGATTTATCGTGAAGATGCTCAAGAGTTTCAAGTTCATCATTCTTAATTCTAATAATCTTCTCCGTTGAACTAAATCCAAGCTTCCGTATTGATCATATATGTGCCTCTTGTTTCACATGTTTTCCAATGTGGGAATTCTTATCCAAAGTCTCTCTTGATTATTTAACTCTCCCTAATTCTTATCCGGAGTGTACAAGAGATCTCAGAGGACTCGTGTGTCCATTTTCAACATGTTCATTATATTTTGAGATTGTTATCTCATCCAAGCCATTTAATTCATTCGGTGCAATATCACTTGAGAATTTTTTTTCAACGGTGATTTCTTTGAGTGGGCCCTAACCCACAGGTCTTTTCCCAGGATCTTACCTAACTCTTCTATTTTCCGGAGTCATTCGAAAATTCTTTTCAAGTTTGACGTAAGAATGGATTTCTCATCGGCCAAATGTATCCTCTAAGATCGCTTTCAAATTCTTTTCACCTTTGGGTCAACCTTCCTCTTTTCATTCGTCCAGAGTGCCTAAACAATTCTTCATGATATTCTCGTCGTTCTTATTAACATGTGAAGACCGGAGAAGAGTTTCTCTTAAATCCTGGCCGTCCTCTTGAAGATTCATGGTTCTAGCTTCATGCCATCCTCATTATTGTTCCGATTGTGAGGAATTCTTTTTATACCCATCCTAAGCATTTCATGAATTCTTTCCATTGTGTTCCTCCGAAGGCCATCATTTCATAAGATTTCTTCGTTCTTAGTTTGCAACTTCGTCCTCCAAATATTCTTCATCGATGCCTCTCCGTTCGTCTCCATGTTCTTCCGGTGCATCGTTCAAGTATTCTTTAATCAATTAGCGATCTCTTCGTTCTCTTGTATCTAAATTTCCTCTAGTGTTATTCTTCCCGGTGGATTATTCTCTTTCATCACCCGTTTTCAATTCTTACGGCGGTTCATTCAAGATTACTATTCCGTTGTTATCGTATTAATTCATTTGTTCTTTTCATAATCCTACCGGTGAGTCGTTCAAGATTATTCTCAAGTTTGGCTATATCTCTCTCCAATCCTTTTCAAGGAGAATAAGTAGTAGGCCAAATCCGTTGCTTGTCATCAATTTAATTTGATGAAGGATAAGAATACAGTAAATCTTATTCTTATTTCCTCGAGTGATTAATCTTTTTTTTCCGGAGCTTGTTCATCATATCATATTCTCGGTTCTAAATTCTTCATCTTGTTTTCCGGAGCTCCAAGTTATTTCAATTATATCATTTCAAACCTCCATCTAATTCATCGCAGGCCTTGAATCTTATTCTTTTCATCTTTCACTTCTCATGCTTTTCATTACCGGAGTTCTTCATGGTGGTTCATCATCATTTAATTCATCCTCGAAGTGTTCTTCAAGATTCTTGTTGGAGCTCAAGCAATCTTCATCATGCATTACGAAGTGCAATTCTTGCCCCTTTATCTTTTGATATGGTGTTATGTCATTCTTGACAATTTCCTTCATGTTTCATGATTCACGAGTTATCAAAAATGAGATATTTAAAACCATCTTATTCTTCGTTCATGAGGTCTTCCAACCCTTCAATTTTATTAGTTGGAGTAATCTTGGGTTGTATTTCACCTAAAAGCTTTCCCTAAGGATTGTTGCTATTTATGGTGCTTATAAATGACCCAAGTTCTTCATTTATCCTCCCGGTGAAAGTTTTTCGTCTCCTTGTTGATCTCAGTCCAATCAAATGTTTTCATAAGTGGTTGGTTGTCACCTCATAATTTTGAGATGTTTTCCATAAGCCCACATGAAGCTTATTCTTTTCGTTGTTGAATTTCCAACAACTCTATTCAATCTATCGTGGTAAGGATTCTCTTTCGAATTCAATTTTGGGAGAAGTTGTCATATTTTTTCTCTCTCCGTTCATTTCTTTCATTGATCTATATTCTATTCTTTCATTCCGGAGGCATTGTGATATTGCTCTCTTTGACCATCTTCTCGTTTTTATCAAGATCATATTCTTCCCTTGCTTGTCTATTTAACCGGAGTGTCGTGTCCTCCATTCAAGTTCCGTCATCTATCTAGCTTTTCCTCTATTTTCGACCGGAGTGCTGCCTGAAATCTTTCTTACCCCTTGTGTCATTCTTTCAATTGTTTCAGAGGCAGTGTGTTGTTGGTTTCATGAAGTATCATTCCATCTCCTCAAGTTCATGTTAATTCTTTCCATTTTTTAGACGGAGTGATGTCCAAATCATGTCATTCTTATTCCTTGGCTATACCGTTGCGGTTTCATATTCTTTTGGTTCGTAAGCTCTTGTTTCATGTCTTTCAACCTACAAGGTTCTCATAACGCTCATTCTTCCTCTTTTCTAACGGAGTGTTTTCATATTCGTTCATCTCCGTTGTATTCTTCTTTCAATTTGGTCAACTTCTCAGGTTCGTGGTTTCACTCGTTTGTCAAAGAAGCAACTTTGTTTTACCTCTTCCTCTTCCGTTTTTAACCGGTACCATCTCTAGGATCTCGGGTCGAGATCCTCTGTTAGTGTGGGAGAGTTGTGACGCCCGAAGACCGACGTCCCAGAAGATTCCAGATGTTCCCGGTTCTCCCGTGTGTTTCATTTGTGCTTGTTTTATTTTATTTTGCATTGCATCATGTCATCATGTCATCATGCCATCATGACTTTAATTCTGCAACTCAACCAAATAAGTCGTGTGGACCTTCGGTCCATTTAAATCGAGGGAAGGATGACTTCTCTTTATAACATATATATATCCTCCTAATATTTATGGAGCTATTAAAAATATTCCATTTGTTTGGAATTCACCACAACACACTTGCATATTTTTTCCCATACCTTCTCTTTCGCAATTCCTTGCCTCAAACATTGCCAACTTTTCCTTTCCCTTTTATCGAGGCTCCTCCTAAAGTCTCAACATTTTGGACACTTTCTAGCCATGCCCTAATTCAAACCATTTGAATTAAATTCAAATGAGTTCGAATTTAACTCTTGCATTCTTGCCTCTCCTATTTTTCGTGGACCGTGGACATTTTTGCGAGTGCGGGGAAAATAACCTCATGCCTAATTCTTTCCCTAGGTGCCCTTTTCTTTTCCTCTCTCTTTAGTTCTCCGCTTGCTTTTATTTAAAAGAGAGAGAGGTAGTCTAGATGGACCTCCTCAGCAGCCCAGCCAGGCCCAATCGCTCCCAGGCAGCCCAACTCCCTCCTAGGCCCAGCCGCCTTTCTAACCTAACCCGAACCCATCGCTCCCCCGAGCCTCTCCCTCTCGTTCTCCCTCCGCCGCCGCACGCCCCCATCTCTCGATCCCCATCTCTTTCCTCGCTCGACCCCTCTCACCCAGCGCCCGATCCTCTCTCCCTCTCCCTCGCTTGGTCGCCGCCTCGCGGACCCTCGCCTGTGGGTGCCCGAGCTCCATCGCGCGGGCCTCGTCCAGCCGCGTCGCCACTTCCTCCCATGTCGCCGCCTCGACCACCAGGGCGTTCCTGGCCGCAACGCCGCCGCCGAGCTGCTCCGCCCTAACGGCCTCGCCAGCTCGCCGGCCTCCTGACCTCCTCCATCGTCGAGCCCCGGTCGTCCTCCTTCCCCGACCTCTCCTCCTCCGCGCCCCCAACTGCATCGTGCCCGAGCGCCGTCCTCCTCGACGGATCCGGCGACCTCAGCCGCGCCTTGCGTCGCCCTCCCCTACTGCAGCACCCTCGGCCTCGCTACCGTGCTGTTTCGGCGACCCAGCCCGCCGGGGACCTCGACCTCGCTGGCGCCTACCCCCTGCATCGGCCTCCGCAGCTCCTCCGACCAGCCAGCGCCTCCACCCTCGGCGGCGTCCGTGCCACCTTGACGTCACGGCCTCTTCTGCTTCGGCCATGCCCAGCCCCGCGTTGACTTCCCCGGCATCTTCTGTCGAGAGCACAACATCCGCAAGCCCTGTTGCCTTCTGTTGAAGCCGGTTCAATTTGTCATGTTGGACACCGACGACCGCAGATTTGGATGGGACAAGTTCCTCTTTCAAATGTACGACTATATCCGACGTGGTTTTCGACAAGTACCACGGTGGCCGGAGCCCTCGGAACCGTCAAGTTCGTCTATGTGCGTGTACCACTACCGTCGCAAGAACGAGACCTCAAGTACCACTACGACGCGACAAGTACCTCTCCGAGATGAAACGAGAACGACTACATCCTCTACCGTCGACCTCGGAGACCCGTGGATGCGCCAAGTACCCCTTCGGTCCGGAACGCGGCAAGTACCACGACGCGATAACGTGAATGACTACAAAACGTGTACCACGACCCCGCGAGTACCACTACTTCCTTTACGACCTCGAACCCC
>LR738712.1:463583995-463653351 GCA_902687465.1 Secale cereale | reverse complement strand
CATCATATATAGACTTGTGTTGTTTTCCTGTGGTTCCTACCTTGCCATGTATTGCTTCCTGTATAGACTTGTCATGCATCATACCTTGCCATGTATTGCATCATATATAGACTTTTGTTGTTTTCCTGTGCTTCCTACCTTGCCATGTATTGCTTCCTGTATAGACTTGTCATGCATCATACCTTGCCATGTATTGCATCATATATAGACTTGTGTTGTTTTTCTGTGCTTCCTACCTTGCCATGTTTTGCTTCCTGTATAGACTTGTGGTGCATCCTATATAGACTTGTCTTGCATCATACTTGCTTGGGCATATTGTCATGTTCTTGTGTTGTGTGTTTACCGTATTGTTTGCTTCTTCTCGTTAGCTTCGGTTTTGTTCCGGAGTTGTGAGGAATTGTTCGACTACTTCATGGGCTTGTTCTTCTTCCCCGCGGAATCCCAGGCAAGATGACCATAACCTTGGATACCTTTACTACCATTGCCATGCTTAGTTGTCTCGATGCTATCGTTACATGTCGCGCTACCCACCATTATTGTCCGCCCCTCTCCTTGTTGCCATAAAACCTCTAACCTTTGACACCTTCCTAGCAAACCATTGTTTGGCTATGTTACCCGCTTGCTCAGCCCTTCTTATAGCATTGTTAGCTGCAGGTGAAGATGAAGATTGTTCCATGTTGGAACTTGATGCTTTGGGAATATCACAATATCTATTATTATTATTAACACACCTATATACTGGGCATGGGTGGAAGGCTTGGCCTTTTGCTCGGTGTTTTGTTCCACTCATGCCACCTTAGGCGCCGATAAACCGGCATTATGTTCCTTGATTTTGCGTTCCTTACACGGTTGGGTATATGGGGACCCCTTGACACTTTGTCTTTGAATAAAACTCCTCCAGCAAGGCCCAACATTGGTTTTAATTTGCCTCATAATAACAACTTAATTAAATAATGAAAATTGCATAGGGGGTCGCGCCCTCGGGATTCTTTTCTACATAGCGGGGGGGCAGTGCTGATGGTGTTGGTCCCAAACGGGGGTCCTACAGGGCCACCTTGGGGAAACCCGAGGGCTGATTTTACCTGTAGCATCACCCAGCCGGACGTGGCCTGAGACGAGATACGCGCGGCTACTATCAGGGTGTCGGCACGCCGAGAGGTGTTGCTGGACTTGTTTTACCATTGTCAAAATGTCTTGTGCACCGGGATACCGAGCCTGATCGGATTTCCCTAAGATAAGGTGTGGTAATATTATATTTATCACTTCAGCTGATCGTGAGAGCTTGTGATGGGCTAAGTTGGGACACCCCTGCAGGATTATGATCTTTCGAAAGCCGTGCCCGCGGTTATGTGGCAGATTGGAATTTGTTAATGTCCGGTTGTAAAAAACTTGACAGAGGATCCGAAGTAAAACACACAACTATGTGAGTAACCGTGACTATCTCTTTTCGCTTTGAGAAGAGAACACGGTGGGGTTATGTTTGACTCGTAGGTAGTTCAGGATCTTTAGCGATCACTACTAGTTTGCGACCGCTTGCGTAGATGCTCATCTTATTCTTGTACTCGTAAGTTAGCCATCATATTATGCTTAGCCGCTGCTGCAACCTCACCACTACCTTCTCCATACCCATAAAGCTTTGCTAGTCTTTATACCCATGGTTATGGGATTGCTGAGTCCTCGTGGCTCATAGATACTACAACACCAGATGCAGGTACAACTGAGTACGATGCAGGAGATGGATCAGAACTTCAGTGGGAGTTCGATGAAGAGCGTAGCCGTATGTTTGTGACGTTTTCGACGATCAGTAGTGGTTTCTACTAGGGGCGATTCGGACCTGTGGCTTTATGTATTTGGTATCTTTCTTTTGGATCTTCGGCCGTAGTCGGGTTATGATGTTTTGGATGATGATTTGCTTATGTAATGAATTGTGTGACGTGGCGAGTGTAAGCCAACTATCCTTTTGCAATTTCATCCCTATTTTTTATATGAGTCGTGCAAAGATACCGAACTTGAGATCATTCCTGAATGGGCTTATACCTTTAAGTCGTGCCTCGATACGTAGGAGGTATAGTCCCATCCTGGGCATTACACACAATCTTGAACCTGGCCGGGGAGGCATTTCTACTAGATTCATGGTGTAAGTTCATCGTCCATTATTTTTCATCCCTCGCTTGCACTCTGCATGACTAACCCAATTTCTTTGCGTGCTCTTCGTCAACTGAAACTCACCTGCAGGTTCGAAGTGGAAGAATAAGAACATTCAGTACTTCAGCGTGAGATGGGGTCACCTGCTATCATGCTCATTCGTCCAACGACACATATCTTTGCTGGAAGAGAATCAAGCCTAGATGGAGAATGTCTTCATCATGTGCCTTGCAAATCTGGTGGCCATCGTCGTGCTCTCCGTCAACTGAAACTCACCCCCTGCACAAGGATCGTAGTCGTTTTGTATTCAGCAGTGCACTCAACCAGTTCTTGGACAAGCCACCACGTACTTTATGTTTTGTCATCATTCCCTCCATGTATCTCCTAGTAAATGTTGCTTGTTCACCTAGCACGCAGGAAGCATGTGTATATGGGTTGTCGTCTACTAGTAATTGAGATTTCCAGCGTTGCGCTTAAGGTCCACCACTAGAAAATGCTTGCCTTGATCACAAACAGTAATCATTCATATATTATGATAAATCTACATCTACACATACAATCAATATCAAGGACATGAAATAATTTACCCATAAGTTAACTGTCCCAACAAAACAGCCATAAACGGTTACATGCGGTCGACAGACGTTTCATTCACAAGTTAGTGTTTAATCCCTTGCAGGCTATCAATTCACCCAGCATGAAGTAATTGTGCTATTTATCACGTGTGGCTGCTTACCAGGTAGCTTGCCAGTCTCAGGCGTCATTATTAGTAATTAATAAGCTTCCACTTCTCTCTTCGTCCAACCGAGCATCACGCATAATACTGTAGTAGAGATTTTTTGAATTCGAAAATCATATCAAAGCCTACCTTCTAACCCATCCAACCTTATCATCCAGAGCTACATAAGGCATCCTTCGCTCTTACGCTCATTAGGATCCAACAGATTTGTTGTCTAATCTCTGACGAATCTAATACATCTACGAATCCACCTGACGGCTCATCCTGGAACACCTCACTAAATCAAATACAACTGAATCCGAGTAAACCGTCAAGTCCAACGATCCCAATAAACACCTCAATCCAGAACTCTCTACCAACCCAATGTCACGCAGAAGAAACAGAAGTCAACACGCTGCCCAACAAGGAATTAAATACAAAGGATCAAATCGGGGGTGAAACACTAACATGCAACTACTGAATGACGTATGGTATGAAATAAATGATATTGTCCCTGGCCTCACTGTATTCATATGCATTACTAGATAGAAATCATCGTATAGCACAAATGTCTATATTAAATAGTAATCTTGATGTGCATGTGGATGTACCAGATTACAGCATCGCGTGGTACCATGTCCCAAAAAATCACGTCCCAGTCCCATATATACATCATACACAACATCTAGTAAAAAAATCAATCTATCAATGAAAAAATATATAAACAAATTTTGTGTGTGTGCACCTGCGGCGGCGCGGCGGCTTCGATTGGAGGGAGGAGAGGGGGGAGAGGGGCTCACAGCGCGAGCGAGGTCGAGGCGACGGTGACTGCGAGGCGAGGGGACGACAGCGGCGATGGCAAGGTCGAGGGAGACGAGAGCGGCCGGCGAGGTCGAGGCGATGGCGAGACGAGACCGAGGCGACGGCGAGACGAGACCGAGGCGACGGTGAGGCGACAGTGACAGCGACGGTGCGGCAACGTTGAGGCGAGGCGAGGCGACAGCGACAACGACGACGAGACGAGGCGGCGCAGCAGCCATGCAGTTCGGCGTCGTTGAGAGAATGGAGAATTTGGGTGAAATTTTCGAAGTCCGAGCTTATATACAAACACCTTTAGTCCCGGTTGGTGGCTCCAACCGTGACTAAAGGGATCCTTTAGTCGCGGTTGAAGCCACCAACTGGAACCAAAGGTCACTTTTGGCCAGGCCAAGCGGTGGGAAAGGGGGTTTTTAGTCGCAATTGGTGGCTCCAACCGCGACTTAAGGGGTGCGTTTAGTCGCGGTTGGAGCCACCAACCGCGACTAAAGACCTGCTCCTGGCACAGTGCAGTGCGGTGGATGTTTAGTCCCACCTCGCCCAGCAAAGGGTGCCCGCACTGGTTTATAAGCCCCGCTGCAGCCTCTCCATCGAGCTCCTCTTCAAAGCAGGCCGTGTGGGCCTACCGATCTGTCCTACCATGTGGGCCATGCCGGGTCGTGCAGGCCTGTATCCTGGCCCAACTATTAGTTGGGTTTCTAGTCGTATGTAGGTCGTGGCGGCCCAATAGGCGGGCTTTTTTTAATTTATTTATTTTCTAGTTTTTTTCAGTTGAGATTGTCCATTTTGTACCCGAAGTGCATCCAGTTTTTGTCGTAAACCTCTCAACTTTTTAGCACATGCTATGTGGGTGAAATGATGACACCATGCCAACTTTCAACCTTTTCAGACTTCATTTGTAGTGATTTTCAATTTCAGGGTCGTTTAGCTCAAAAAATAAGTAAATGCATGAAAAATAGTAAATGAAGTCAGAAAGGGTTGAAAATTAATGACGTGGCTTTGAATGGTGTATACTAAACTCACAAAAAGTCTGGAGTTGAAATAAGTTTAACAAAATGAAATGCCTTTGTAACAAATGAGTTTTCGTCCGAAACCCTTATACTTCCAAAGAGATTGTACATTTTGTACATGAAGTGCATGCTATGTGGGTGAAATGATCATACCATGTCAACTTTCAACATTTTCATACTTCATTTGTAGTGCTTTTCAATTTCAGGGTCATTTAGCTCAAAAAATTAAGCAAATGCATGAAAAATAGCAAATGAAGTCAGAGAGGGTTGAAAATTGATGACGTGGCTTTGAATGGTGCATACTGAACGCATAAAAAGTCTGGAGTTGAAATAAGTTTTAAAAAATAAAATGCCTTTTTACCAAACGAGTTTTCGTCCGAAACCCTTATACTTCGAAAGAGATTGTCCATGTTGTACACGAAGTGCATCCAGTTTTTGTCGTAACCCTCTCAACTTTTTAGCACATGCTATGTGGGTGAAATGATGATACCATGCAAACTTTCAACCTTTTCAGGCTTCATTTGTAATGTTTTTCAATTTCAGGGTCATTTAACTCAAAATAAATAAGTAAATGTATGAAAAATAGCAAATGAAGTCAGAAAGGGTTTAAAATTGATGACGTGGCTTTGAATGGTGCATAGTGAACGTACAAAAAGTCTGGAGTTGAAATAAGTCTAAAAAATTAAAATTCCTTTGTGACAGATGAGTTTTCGTTCGAAATCCTTATACTTCGAAAGAGATTGTCCATTTCGTACATGAAGTGCATCCAGTTTTTGCCGTAATCCTCTCAACTTATTAGCACATGCTATGTGGGTGAAATGATGATACCATGCCAACTTTCAACCTTTTCAGACTTCATTTGTAGTGCTTTTTAATTTTAGGGTCATCTAGCTCAAAAAAATAAGTAAATGCATGAAAAATAGCAAATGAAGTCATAAAGGGTCGAAAATTGATGACATGGCTTTGAATGGTGCATACTGAACGCACAAAAAGTCTGGAATTGGAATAAGTTTAAAAAAATAAAATGCCTTTGTAACAGATGAGTTTTCGTTTGGAAGCCTAGTACTTCGAAAGAGATTATTCATTTTGTACACGAAGTGCATCCAGTTTTTGTCGTAACCCTCTCAACTTTTTAGCACATGCTATATGGGTGAAATAATTTGGTTGGACATAATATTTCTTCGCGTTTCAAATGCCAAAACACATAAGTACCCTAACTACCTCCGGTTTGTCCGAAGTGGGACTTTCCAGATATATAAGTCCGGAAACTCACTAGAGAAGAAAGTAAGACAGTGAAGCCGGTCACATCCCAGAGTGGGATCTTTGGGTATAAAAAAAATCTTCGTGTGTGTCCCTTTGCGCCATAACCATGGACAATCTTCGTCGTTTAACTGGATGCTCGGGACATTATTCACTATGAAGGGAGCAATTTCATGAAACTTTTTATAATCTTCTGACATGTCTGTCTTGTCCTCCACTCCCACGATGTTTCTTTTCCCAGGAAGAACTATGTGGCGCTTTGGATCATTGTATGATGTATTCGCTTACTTGTATTTTCTTTTTCTTGGCTTGGTAGACATGTTCTTCACATGGAAAACATGCGCCACATCATTAGCTAGGACGAATGGTTCGTCTGCGTACCCAAGATTGTTGAGATCCACTATTGTCATTCCGTACCACGAGTCTTCCTTTACCCCGCCTCCTTTTAGATTGATCCATTTGGACCGAAACAAAGGGACCTTCAAATAATTTCCATAGTCCAGTTCCCATATCTCCTCCATGTAACCATAATATGTGTCCTTTGGCCTATTGGTGTTTGCTGCATCAAAGCAGACACCACTGTTTTGGTTGGTGCTCTTTTTATCTTGGGTGATCGTGTAAAATGTATTACCATTTATCTCGTACCCTTTGAAAGTCAGTATAGTCAAAGATGGTAACTTGGACAACAAGTACAACTCATCTGCAACAGTGTTGTCACGCATGAGACGTGTCTGCAACCAACCGGTGAATGTCCCCGTTTATTCATGTGTAATTCAGTCGTTAGACTGCTCCGGGTGTTTCGAGTGTAGAATATTCTTGTGTTCCTCGATATACGGAGCCACCAAGGCAGAACTTTGTAGAACTATGTAGTGTGTTTGCGCCCAAGAATGCTCGTCCATACATATTACTTGGTCCCTTCCTAGCGTGCCTTTTCCACCCAGTCTACCCTCATGCCGCGATTCAGGAACACCAATCGGCTTAAGGTTAGGAATAAAGTCAACACAAAACTCAATGACCATCTCTGTTTCATGGCCCTTGGAGATGCTTCCTTCTAGCCTAGCACAGTTATGAACATATTTCTTTAAGACTCCCATAAACCTCTCAAAGGGGAACATACAATGTAGAAATACAGGACCCAGAATGTCAATCTCTTCGACTAGGTGAACTAAGACGTGTGTCATGATATTGAAGAAGGATGGTGGGAACACCAACTCGAAACTAACAAGACATTGCACCAAATCATTCTCTAACCTTGGTAGGATTTCTGGATCGATTACCTTTTGAGAGATTGCATTGAGGAATGTGCATAGCTTCACAATGGCTAATCAAACGTTTTCCGGTAGAAGCCCCCTCAATGCAACTAGAAGCAGTTGCGTCATAATCATGTGGCAGTCATGAGACTTTAGGTTCTAGAACTTTTTCTCCGCCATATTTATTATTCCCTTTATATTCGACGAGAAGCCAGATGGGACCTTCATACTGAGCAGGCATTCGAAGAATATTTCCTTCTCTTCTTTGGTAAGAGCGTAGCTAGCATGACCCTGATACTACTTTGGATTCATGTCGTCTTTTCTGTGCATACGTTGCTGGTCCTCCCATGCCTCCGGTGTATCTTTTGTCTTCCCATACATGCCCAAGAAGCCTAGCAGGTTCACGTAAAGATTCTTCGCCACGTGCATCACGTCGATTGCAGAGCGGATCTCCAGGTATTTCCAATAGGGTAGGCCCCAAACTATAGATTTCTTCTTCCACCTGGGTGCACGTTCGTCAGCGTCATTCGGAACAGATTGTCCGCCAGTACCCTTTCCAAAGATTACTTTAGATCCTTGACCATATCAAGTATATCATCGCCAGTACGGTGGCGAGGTTTTTTCCGGTACTCTGCCTCACCTTTGAAATGCTTGCCTTTCTTTCTTAAGGCCTGCTTGGTCCGAAGAAATAACGATGTCCCGGGTACACATTCTTCTTAGATTTATCCAAATATATATTGTCAGTATCATCTAAACAGTGCGTGCATGCATGGTATCCCTTGTTTGTCTACCCTGAAAGGTTACTGAGAGTAGGGCAATCATTGATGGTTACAAACATCAACGTGTGTAGGTTAAATTATGCCTATTTGTGCACATCCCACACACGTACACCTTTTCTGTTCCACAGCTGTAAAAGTTCTTCAACTAATGGCCTTAGGTACACATCAATGTCGTTGCTGGGTTGCTTAGGGCCTTGGATGAGCACCGACATCATAATGAACTTCCACTTCATGCACAACCAAGGAGGAAGGTTATAATACATAGAGTCACATGCCATGTGCTATGATTGCGGCTCTGCTCCTCAAAAGGATCAATGACATCTTCACTTAGACTAAACCATATGTTCCTTGCGTCATCTGCAAAGTCCTCCCATTTTCTCTCGATTTTTCTCCACTGCGACCCGTTAGCGGGTACTCTCAACTTCTCGTCTTTCTTATGGTCTTCTCTGTGCCATAGCATCAACTTGGTATCCTCTTTGTTTTGGAACAAACGTTTCAACCATGGTATTATAGGAGCATACCACATCACCTTGGTAGGAATCTTCTTCCTCTGGCGCTCGCCCTCAACATCACCAGGGTCATCACGGCTGATCTTATACCACAATGCACCGCATACCGAGCATGCATTCTAATCCTCGTAGTCACCGCGATAGAGGATGCAGTCATTAGGGAATGCATGTATCTTCTGCACCTCTAATCTTAGAGGGTAGACAACCTTCTTTGCTTCTTACGTACTATCACGCAATTCATTGTCCTTTGGAAGCATCTTCTTTAACATTATCAACAACTTTTCAAATCCCTTATCGGATACACTATTCTGTGCCTTCCATTGCAGCAATTTCAGTGTGGTGCCCAGCTTTTTCTTGTCATCTTCGCAATTTAAGTACAACAATTTCTTGTGATCCTCTAACATGCGCTGCAACTTCAGCTTCTCATTTTCACTTGCGTAGTTTCCCTTTGCATCGGCAATGGCCCGACCAAGATCATCAGCAGGCTCATCTGATGCCTCTTGTTCAGCTTCTTCCCGCATTGACGGCTCAGATTCTTCCCCCATTATTGTACCATCATATTCAGGGGACCCATGGCTAGGATACATGTTGTCAACCTCTTCTTCTTCATTTTCTTCCATTATGATCCCTCTTTCTCCGTGCTTGGTCCAACAGTTATAGCCGGACATGAAACTGGACTCAAACAGGTGGACGTGAATGGTTCTTGAGTTAGAGTAATTTTGATCATTCTTACATCCGGCACATGGACAATACATAAAACTATCCGCCCGCTTGTTTGCCTCAACCACAAGCAAAAAAATACGCAGGCCATTAATGAACCAGGGAGATCATCGGTCATCATACATCCATTGTCGGCTCACATTACACAACACCGAAAAGACCAAATTAATACAAGTTCATACACACTTGTTCTCATAAAACAACATACAAACTCTCTAGCTAAACCATTTAAACACAACAACAAATGCGATCAAGATCGCAACTAATGTAACAATTGATCCAATGGCATAATGATACCAAGCCTCATTATCAATGCATATTTTCTAATCTTTCTAATCTTCAAGCTCATTGCATCTATCTTTATCTTGTGATCATCGATGACATCGGCAACATACAACTCCAGTTTCATCTTCTCTTCTTCAATTCTTTTCAATTTTTCTTTCAAATACTTGTTTTCTTTTTCAACTAAATTTAACTTCTCGACAAGAGGGTCGGTTGCAATTTCCGGTTCACATACCTCCTAGAAAAATAATCTATGTCAACTTGATGGGCATAATTTTTCATAAACACGAAATTCAGCATATAGTTATAAAAGAGAATATACCACATCTGAATCATAAACCAGACGAGGGTTGACGGGGACGGATATCACAACCATGCCACTATGTATAACAAACAACGTACGGGTAAGAAAATTATACAAGTAACTACCTAAATCACACAAACATGATTTTTAATACAAAAAGGATAAGAACAAGAGGCTCACCAAGTGGTGCCAGTGACGGGACGGTGCAGGCGATCGATAGTGGTTAGGACGGGGACAACAAGGCACTAAGTAAACCACACCTACATATGCAAACTAAGAATTTAATTTGAGCTCAAATTGCATATAAATCAAATAAACTACCACATGTAATTACTCACAAACGAAAACTCACAAATCACTATACTTATAGAGCATTACAGGAGCTAATCTAGCAATGAGATGTGAAAGGACAAAGTTGCTAACCTTTGTGAACACTTGGATGGATGGGGTGCCTCCAAATCTTGACAATTTTTTGCAAAAATGGAGGATGAGCTCGAGGAAAAGGGGAAGAACAGAGAGGATAGGAAAGGGGAAGAACAGAGAGCTCCGACTGGACGAAGGGTTTATATACGTGCATCTTTAGTCCCGGTTCGTGACACAAACCGGGACTAAAGATGAACCTCTAGTACCGGTTCGTTACACGAACTGAGACTAAAGGGGATCATGGGGCCCCAGCCTGGCACCACACCTTTAGTCCTGGTTCGTGACACGAACTGGTACTATAGGTTCAACACAAACCGGGACTAATGATGCCCGTCCCCCTATCCGTTGGAACTGGGACTGATTGTCACATTAGTACCGGTCCGTTTCCAAACCGAGACTAATGGGGCTCACATAAAGTCCTTTTTCTACTAGTGCGTGATTGTTGTGACAAAGTGTTGGCATTTGAGATGTATTATTATTGCTCACTAGTTGATTATGTCATTGATATGAGTGAATATAATTTATAAGAGTTATCATTTGCATGGTTAGTTATGATCTTTGCTGAAAACTTAGGTATTACTTACGCATATATATAGACACAAGAACAAAAGAGTTTGTAAAAGTTTTTCTTTATCACTTTCAGTTTGTCAACTGAACTGCTTGAGGACAAGCAATGAGTTAAGCTTGGGGGAGTTGATACGTCTCCATCGTATCTACTTTTCCAAACACTTTTGCTCTTGTTTTGGACTCTAATTTGCATGATTTGAATGAAACTAACAGGGGCTGACGCTGTTTTCAACAGAACTACCATGGTGTTGTTTTGTGCAGAAATTAAAATTCTTAGAATTGAACGAAACTTTTCAGAGGATTATTTTGGAATAAATGAAAAATACTGGAGCAAAGACCCATTGGAGGGGGCATGCTGCCCACTAGGCACCAGGGCACGCCACCCCCCTCTGGCGTGCCCTGGTGGGTAGTGGGGCCCACGAGGCCCCGCCAACCCTAATTCCAACCCTATAAATTCTTGTTTTTTGAAGAAAAAATAAGAGAGGAAGTTTCATCACGTTTTACGATACTGAGCCACCGCCACCTCATGTTCTTCATCGGGAGGCCAGATCTGGAGTCCGTTTGGGGCTCGAGAGAGGGGGATCTTCCGTCTTCATCATCATCAACCATCCTCCATCACCAATTTCATGATGCTCATCGCCGAGAGTGAGTAATTCCTTCGTAGGCTCGCTGGGCGATGATGTGTTGGATGAGATTCACCATGTAATCGAGTTAGTTTTGTTAGGTTTTGATCCCTAGTATCCTCTCTGTTCTGAGATTGATGTTGCTATGACTTTGCTATGCTTAATGCTTGACACCAGGGCCCGAGTGCCATGATTTTAGACGTGGACATGGACCCCGCTGCCATAGGAGGGTAGGACAAAATATGTCATGCAAGCTCTTTTGTCTAAGCACGTATGACTATCTCCGGAATACATGCCTACGTTAAATTGATGGATTGGAGCTAGTTCTGTGTCTCCCTAGGTTATGACTATTATATGATGAATATTATCCAACATTATCACCGATCCAATGCCTATGAGTTTTTCACATATTGATCTTTGCTAAGTTACTATTGTTGTTGTTACAGTTACTACAAAACTACTATCATTGATGTTACTGTTACCATTGCTATCGTTACTAATACTATCAAATTGCCATACTACTTTGCTATTGATAACTCTACTGCAAATATTTAGTCTCCAGGTGTGGTTGAATTAACAACTCAACTGCTGATACTTACAAGTATTCTTTGGCTCCCCTTGTGTGGAATCAATAAATTTGGGTTGAATACTCTACCCTTGAAAACTGTTGCGATCCCCTATACTTGTGGGTTATCAGTCCTCTCCATGATATGCTTCGTCTCTTCCCTCTCCATGCTCTTCTTACTCTCTTCCCTCTCCATGCTCTGCTTCCTCTTCCCTCTCCATGCTCTTCTTCTTCTCTTCCCTCTGCCTGCTTTGCTTCCTCTCCTCCTTCAGCACACCTTGGTAATTCCCTTAGAGTAATTACCCTTGGCAGAGGGGGCCCATCAATGATCACATCATCATATAATGTTCTGATCTTATTCTCCTCATCCACTATCAATAGCAGAGTCTTGGCTTCTTTGCTTGCATTGACCATAGTAGCAATCACCTCTTCGGTATTCACACAAACAAGACCATCTACAATGTCCTTGCCTAGTAAGCACTGGTACACTTGCAGATTAGGAAAACCATGGGAGTAATCCAACTTGTCCAACCAGTACTTCACCATCAGCAATGACCATGTTTCTACATGGCATATGTATTGCCAAGGTAGGATCTGTTAACTCCTTACCCTATGAATATGCCATTATGCTCAAATTCAGCTGAGAGCAACAAGTGTTCTTCTCCTGAAGTAACTGAAAAATGAACACTTTTCTTCAGACTTAACTCATGTGCACTGTAATAAATGAATTTTAAACTAATCAACTGCATTGATCCATTACACAAACAAAATGAAGTGCATTCATCCATTACTACACTCAATCATAACTAATAGCATTTATTAACTGAGAAACATGTATATATGTAACTAAACTTGTCCAGACTTAACTAAATCAACAGGAAACAGGGCAGAGGTGAAACAACAAATTTATTGCATGATAGTTGTCTAACAGTTCAACATGAGTAACATAACAGATTGTACACACTTGGATCGGCAACAATAATCCACCCTGCACTAATTTAACCCTAAATCGACCGCCGAACCTTTGATCATGATCACCACCCCACAAAACCAAAATTTTCCCTTCCTTCAACAATAATCTGTTGATCACATCTACTCTACCAACAAAAACATCAATCTTTGCGGCCATAACATGAAGAACACCAATCGATCATCGCCTATAGAAAAAACCTGGAAGGGGGGTGTCCTCGCAAGGAGAAGTGACAGAGATGGCTCATAACGTACTCTGGAGTGAACAACCCCGGTTCCCGGTGGAGCGGCTCCATGTCGATTCGATCAACGGTGCCAATGCCAATGCCGCCGACGGAGACCTGTCGCGCCAGCCTCGAGGCAGCGGTGTGGTCGAGACAGAAAGAGAGGGGTTAGGGAGGGTTTCTGGGCGACATGTATCTCAAATCTAACCAGACCGGGGAATGGCTCTCTCCTCTCCTCTCCTTCCCCTGGCGGAGCTCCCCTTCCCATCCTCCCTTGTGGCGGTGACGTCGCCACGTGCGGCCTCCCCCCTCTTCCCCGTCGACTCCTCCTCGCTCCTCCCTGGCGGCGCTCTGCTCCCCCTCTTCCACCCTGGCGCACTCACCTCGCTCCTTCTCGGGCCAACAGGTTCTGGGCTCTCGATTCAGAGGATCCGGGGTCAGACTCTGAGGCCTTCCCTTCTCCTCCTCGTCCGGTGCATGTGGGCGGCCTCTCCATCGTTTCGGCCCCGAGCCTCCGTCGGAAGTTCGCGCCTGGAGGGCGCAGGCGACTCCCCGACGTCGTGGTGGAGGAGGATGGTTGGCGCCGTGTTTCTCGTGGTCGTCGCCGTACTGCGGCCTGGTCTCCGGATCGGGGGATCCTGGGCTCTGGTAGGGACGGGGTGGCGGTGCCAGCGGCGTCCTCTCCTTCCGGTGCCCTTCCCCGCCTATGCGTCCTCTGGGGGGTCGGCTCCGGCCCCGTCGATGGCGGCGGCGCTGGCGTTTGACCAAGATCTGGCGTTGGGGTGCGTGGATGGTTCCGTGTCTGGGCTGCGGGCCCTCGTGCCGCTTGATGGGCCTGGGTCGGTGCCTGCCCTGAATTGTGCGTCCGTTTTCCTTCCCCTCCCTCTCCTGGTTTCTGGGCCGCGGTTGGCTCAGGCCCACTCCCCCCCTCCCCCCTCGACCCTCCCTGTCGACTCGGGCCTGGCTCGGGCCGGATATATATGGATCCGGAAGGGATCGGTCCCCCCATTTCTAGGGTTCCCTGCCTCCTCTTCTGACCTGCGTCATTGGCGCTTCCCCATTCTCTTCTTCTCCATATTTGCTCCTCCCTCTCCCCTCTCCTGTTCGTTTGCTACAGTGGTCGCGATGGATCGTTCGAGCGGGTCCTCTAGCAAGGCCGTCTCCGGCCAGAAGCGGGGACGTGACGGTTCTGGCGAGGCGGCGGCGGATCTGGTGTATGAGGCTGCGCTGCGTGCTAAGCTCCACGTGTCGCGCGCTCTGGTGGCAGGGTCGGCGGTGGCGGCGGCCAGCTCGCCCCCGCTTGCCTCCAGTTCTGGGCCGGTGGATCCCTTGCTGCCTCTGCCTGGATCTACTCCGGCCTCTGCTGATCCATGAGAGGTGGCGGCTGCGGGCAGTCGTGCTAGCTCATCTGGCATGGCTCCGTCGCCTCCTCCGCGTGGTGCTGCGCCCCAGGGTGGTGGTCCACTGCGGGCTCCGGGGGTGGCTGGTGGCGGTCCGTCGCGCTTCATCCCGTGGGGTGCGTCGGGGACACCGGTCCGCCGTCCCGTTGGGGCTGCTGCTGGGCGGGGCGTCGGTTCTGGGCCCTGCGCTGCTCGTGATGGCATTCTCCCCCCTCCCCATGTGGATCTGGTCGCGTACCTCTTCAGTCTCAAGTCGCCAACCCTACTCTCACCTGCTTCGCGTGTCATCGTCCTGGTCATTTCCAGTCCCAAAACCAAAACCCTCCCTTCTGCCTCATCTGTAGGGAAGATGGTCACCTCACTGTGGATTGTCAGAACCAAACCAAGCCACCTGCCATTGTCCATTATGGTCTTGGCCACCCTGGGTGCTTCTTCTTTGCTTTAGATAAGGAGGTCCCTATTGTTGCTCCTATACCAGCGCTCTCCAACTCCGGCATCATTTCTGTCCAGTCCAAACGCATCACACCCCAGGTCCTTCTCGATGTGCTCCGGTGGTGGGACGAGGGGGGGATTGGCAAATTCGCCAGCTTTTGGATTTTGAGTTTGCTGCGACTTTCCCCTCCAAGGAAAGCCTCCGGATGATATCATCCTGTACTAGCTTTACGCTGCCTCTGAATCAACTGGTAGTCTCGGTCAAGGTTGCGTCTAATGGCTCCAATGCTATCTCTCCCCTGTCTGATGCATGGGTTCTAGTGGATGATGTTCCTCCTGTTTTGCGTTCCACGGCTTTCCTGATGGCTTTTGGGGTGCTTGTCGGCAAACCTATTGAGGTTGATCAAGAGTCGTTGGCTATTCGTGGGTCGGTACGTCTGCGGGTGTGGTGTGTTGATCCCCTTTGTATCCGTGGCTCCATCGACGTCTTCCCCTCGGCTGGAGGCTTCCGGCTCAGGGTTCGGGTGGAGGGTGACTCAGGCTCGGTGTCGCCTCCCCCCCCCCCCCACCTCCTGCTTCCGGCAACGATGACAAGAGCAAGGATGGTGACGGCTTTCCGGAGGATTCTATGCATGGCAATGATCATCGCTTTACCCAGTCGGAGTGGGACGGGCTCTCTCCAGAAGACTAGGACCTACTGAAGGAGAATGCTCCGGCTGGTGGGGGTCAATGATTCACTACCGGACTCGGTTGGAGGAGCCGCGACTTCTGGTGGGACGAAGGGAACTCCATTCTCGGCGGTGTGCTCTAACCTTCCAGCTCGCCCTGCCTCTCCTTCCCTCTCGGGCATTGAAGACTTGCCCCCGGCCGGCCCCTTGGCATCCAAAAAGAAGAAGTCGTCGGTCAAGAAGTACTCCGCTAAAAGCGGGGCGTCTGGTGACTCATGGCAGTCTGCGGCTGGGCTCTGTCGTAGGCTGGATGCTGATATGGGTACGGCCTCGGGCCCGTCTTCTGTTGTGGCGTCTCCCTGCCGTGCTCGTCCTGCGGCGTTACGCTCGCCGGCGTCCATGGCCCGCAAGAGCGGTCGCATCTCCAACAGTGGCGAGCGGGTTGCTGATCAGGCTGCTCGGCGCGCTGCGGCTCGGGATCTGCCTCCTTCAGGTGCGCGTCCATCCCCCCCTCTCCTAACCCCATTGTTCATTCTCTAGTCCGTTTAGTGCTTCCGTCTCAATCCAATGATCATTTGCTTCGTATTTTAGAAGATTTTGGTATTTCTTATGATGCTAGTTTAGGCTCTCCTTCTTCCTTGCTTGGCATTATTAGGGCTAAAAGTAGCTCAGGCTGACATCACTAAAGCCAAGGAGGCTGGGCTGGGATCTACTGCCCCATTGGTTGTGGCTGGTGGGGATGAGGGGGGATTTGATAGAAGTCAGGCTCCCCCGGCTGTATCTAAACATGGGGCTGGTAAACGTGCTAAATCATGCATGGCTCCTATCAGGTCGAGCCTTCGCATTAAAAACCTCTCTTTTAGATGAAGGCTCTATTCTGGAATATTAGGGGTTTCGGCGCTAGGGGGCGCAGGGACCAGCTAAAGGACTTGGTCTGTTCTGAAAATATTGATATCATTGGTCTTGTCGAGACTCTCAAACCTTCCTTATCCCCCAAATGAGCTCTTAGCCGTTTCTGGGACCGATAGATTCGATTGGAATTTTGTGGCTCATGTTGGTCATTCAGGTGGTATCCTCCTTGGCACAAAGAGAGACTTGTTTGATTTTGTCGCTTTTGATCAAGGTATTTTTTGGGCTAGCACGGTGGTGTCTCATCGTACCCTTAATTCTTTACTAGAAATCATGGTGGTATATGGTCCGGCTGACCATTCTTTGTCCTATATTTTTCTGGATGAACTTTGAAATAAAATAGACTCTTGTGAGCTGCCGCTACTTATTGGGGGAGACTTTAATCTGATGCGCTACCCTTCGGATAAGAGTTCCTCTAACTTCTCGTGGCCGCTGGCCGATGCGTTTAATGCTTTCATCAGAGACACGGCGATACGTGAAATTCCTAGGGTCGGGGCCCATTACACCTGGACGAATCGCCAAACATCTCCTATTCGCCCTATCCTCGATCGGGTTTTCTTGTGTTCTAGATGGGACTCGTGTTCCCCCGTGCCATTCTCAGAGCCCTGGCAATAGTGGGCTCGGACCATTCCCCTCTGATTCTTGATGATGGTACTCGTTCGGTTTCCTTTCCGAGGTTTCAGTTCGATGCCTCCTGGCTCCTAGTTGAGGGTTTTGCTAACTTGATTGCGCAAAAGATTTCGTCTTTCCTGTCCTCTAACAGCCGATCTTTTGGTCCGATGGACGACTGGCATTAGTGCTCCTACTTTCTTCGTAGATTCCTTCGTGGTTGGTCTAAAAATCATTTTGCTGAGTCAAGGCATGACAAAGTTAGGTTGACTGCTCAAATTGGTGCGCTTGATGCTCGCGCGGACGATATGGGCCTCTCTCCGGTCGAGTGGCAGATTCGGTACGGCCTAGAAGAGGCCCTTTTGGATATCCATCGTCAGGAGGAAGTGTATTGGAAGCAAAGAGGCGCTATTAACTGGACTTTAAAGGGTGACTTGCCCACGGCCTATTTCTTTGCCATCACGAATGGTAGACGTCGGCGATGTATGATTGATAGCCTCCTTATCGATGGTGTCAGGGTCTCTGATCAATCTGTGATTATGCAACATGTGGTTCATTTCTTCCCTGCTCTCTTATCTGCTAAATCCGAGGTGGGTTTTAGGTTGGCGTCTACCTTCTGGTCTCCCCTCGAGCAGATTTCGAGCAATGAAAACGAGGGATTGATGATCCCCCCTTCTGAAGAGGAGATCTTCGATGCGATCCGATCTGCCAACTCTAACGTGGCCTCTAGGCTTGATGGCTTCTCCATCCCTTTCTTTAGGCAGTTCTGGCCTCAGTTAAAGGGCCTCATTCAGGAAATTATACAAGGTTTTTGGCTAGGAACTGTTGACATCTCTAGATTGAATTACGCGATGCTCACTCTCATTCCTAAGGTCAAAGGGGCTGACCTGATTTCCCAGTTTAGGCCCATTGCCTTAATTAATAATTTTGCGAAGATCCCGGCTAAGGGTCTGGCTACCAGGTTATCTCCGATCGCCCATTGCATCATTAGTCCTTTTCAATCTGTGTTTATAAAGGGGAGATTTATTCTGGATGGTGTTCTATGCTTGCATGAGATTGTCCATGACTTGCGAACCAAGGGCACTAAGGCAGTGGTACTCAAACTTGACTTCGAGAAGGCTTACGACTCGGTGAACTGGAATTTTCTTCGCCAAGTCCTTCTTGCTAAAGGTTTTGAGGGAGCGGTGGTTCACCGTGTTATGCAGCTGGTCTCGGGAGGTCACACGGCTGTGGCGGTTAATGGGCGGATTCGTAATTTATTTGCCAATGGTAGGGGCCTTAGACAAGGAGACCCAGCTTCCCCCCTTCTCTTTAATTTCATTGCGGATGCTCTCTCTCTCATATCCTTTCTCGAGCAGCTTTTGCTGGTCACATTACGCCTGTTAGTTCTCACTTGATTCCCAATGGCATCACTCACCTTCAATATGCGGACGACGCCATTATTATGGTTGAACTTAAAGAAGCTAGTCTCACGCATCTGAAATTCCTTCTTATATGCTTTGAAGCGCTATCGGGTCTTAAAATCAACTTTTCAAAGAGCGAAGTTATTGTGACTGGGGTAATTGAATCTGAAGCTCAGAGAGTGTCGCATCTTCTGAACTGCTCCCTTGGTTCTTTCCCTTTCAAATACATGGGCCTCCCAATCTCCCCTCTCAAGCTATTGGCAAAAGACTTTGCCCCGACAGTGACTAAAGTAGGGAACATGGTTTTGCCGTGGAGAGGCCGATATAATTCCCAGGCGGGCAAGGTTGCCCTTACTAATTATTGCCTCTCCTCCCTTTCGATGTTTCTAATGGGCTTTTATCTCCTGTCCGGAGGGATCCACGCTGGCTTTGACAAGCATAGGGGTGCTTATTACTCGAACTCCTATGACAATAAGCGCAAATTAGGATGGTTAAGTGGGATCTCATCTGTAGGCCTAAGAACATGGGGGGATTCGGTATCATTAACACGGTGGTCATGAACAAGTGCCTCATGATAAAATGGTGGTGGAAAATAATGTTCCTCGAGGAGCGCCCCCTCTGGCTATCTATTCTCAAAGCTAAATATTTCCCCTCCTTGAGTCCCATGTTCGCTTCTTCTTCAGGTGGCTCTCAATTTTGGCGTCAGCTTGTTAAAGTTCGCCTGATCTTTTGGTCCCTTGTAAGTTTGTAGTTAGGAATAGTAAGTCCACTCGCTTTTGGTTAGATTGGTGGGTTGGTGATACCACTCTCGCGGTGGCTTTCCCGACCTTGTTCTCGTATTGCTCTGCTCCGGAGATCTCTATCTTTGAGTTCTCGGTTCACAATTGGGACCTTGACTTCCGGCGATCCCTTTCTCCTGCGGAGTTGGATGATTGGCAACGTCTTACTGCCTGCTTCCCCTTGCTCTCGGAGGAAGACAACTTGGTTGCCTGTCCTCACTCTTCTTCTGGTCATTTCTCAGTTAAGTCTGCGTACGCCAAACTTATCTCAGGTGCCCATGCAGTGAAATTCAAGGATATTTGGTTGGCCCACATGTAGGATCGAAAGTAGGTCTAGAGGGGGGGTGATTAGACTACTTGACAATATAAAAAATCTGCCTTTAGATCATGCAATGTTTTTGGCAGTTTCACAATTAAGATCAATTCAAGTATCACCCTACACATGCAATTCTAGAGTATAAGCAGCGGAAAGTAAATTGCACATGTAAAAGAGAGGTGGAGAAGATCAAACGCAGTTTGGTGACACGAAGATTTTTGTCGTGGTTCCGATAGGTGGTGCTATCGTACATCCACGTTGATGGAGACTTCAACCCATGGAGGGTAACGGCTGCGCGAGTCCACGGAGGGCTCCACCCACGAAGGGTCCACGAAGAAGCAACCTTGTCTATTCCATCATGGCCTACGCCCACGGAGGACTAGCCTTACTTGGGGTAGATCTTCACGAAGTAGGCGATCTCCTTGCCCTTACAAACTTCTTGGTTCAACTCCACATCTCGAAGACGGAGGCTCCCAAGCGACACCTAACCAATCTAGGAGGCACCACCCTCCAAAAGGTAATAGACGGTGTTGATGATGATGAACTCCTTGCTCTTGTGCTTCAAATGATAATCTCCCCAACACTCAACTCTCCTCACTGATATGGCTGTGGTGGAAGAAAGGTTTGAGTGGAAAGCAACTTGGGAAGGCTAGAAATCAAGTCTCATATGGTAGGAATGGAATGGCTTGATCTCAACACAAGGGTAGGTGGTTCACTTCTCAGAAAGTGTATGGTAGGAGTGGTAGACTTTCTGATGGCTCTCTCCACGAATGAAGAGGGGGTGGAGGGGTATATATAGCCTCCACACAAAATCCAACCGTTACACACACATTTGACCAATCTCTGTGAGACCGAAGTTAAAACTCGGTCAGACCGAAAGTTCAAATATAGTGTACGTTGGGATTTTCGGTGGGACCGAAAATACCATCTCGGTGTGTCCGAAGTGAGTCAAAGGTTGGAGCTTGCCATCTCGGTGAGACCGAAAGTAACAACTCGGATATTCCGAAGTGATGTCAATTGGTTACAGAAGGTTGGCAGTCCATTTTCGGTGCGACCGAAACTCAAAATCGGATGGACCGAGAAATTAGGGTTTGGAAGAATAACTGAGGTGGTTCATCTCGGTGGGACTGAGTTTGCAGAATCGGTTTGTCCGAGATTACTTATGAGTGTGTTAAGTAGTGAAGAGTGCTGATAGTTGAGGGAGCTAGATCACCAAGCACTTGAGCAACTAGATCATTAACACAACCTCATCCCCTTTTAATAGTATTGGCTTTTCCTATGGACTCAATGTGATCTTTGATCACTAAACCAAAAATAGAGTCTTGAGCTTTTGCCAATGCTTGTCTTAGCATTTTGAGGGGTCCACTTCTTCAGACATTTCCATACCCATATCATCGAACTTTTCTGAAATGATTCTCAAGTAAATATTAGTTCAATGATATATATGTTGTTATTAATTACCAAAACCACCCGGGGATTTGTTGCACTTTCAATCTCCCCCTTTTTGGTAATTGATGACAACATATAGATCAAAGCTTCGACAAAGGATATAATCAATGAATAATATCGTCGCTTTGAGAAGTATGTGATAAACAAGAGCTCCCCCTAAATTTGTGCATTATTTAAAATTTGCGTTTGAATGCAAATGCACAATCGATTAGGATTATGGGTCACTCTTCCATGTCACATACATCTTGGTGGAGCGCACAAAATGATAAGAATGAATAACATGCACTCAATCACCAAGACAAGAGTAAATAGCCATACAATAAGGAATAGCATATGATAAGAAATAAGCACACATTAAAGCATAGTATGACTAGGCACTCATTAAGATAGCATCAAACGTAGTAGCAAGCACACTTAAAGTTTCAGGAACCAAAAGAAACCAATGTATCTCAAAGAAAACCGGCAAAAGAACGAAAGACGAAAGAGCACTCTCTCTCTCGAAGCCCTATGATCTATAACAATTTCTCCCCCTTTGGCAACAAGTTACCAAAAAGTTCGAAAAGGTATAGAGCTAAGCGTCACTGCGGGCTCTGCTGGCGGCTCCCGTCTGGGTAGATGTCGGTGTAGAGATAACTGCATCGGCGAAGACTTCTGCTGATGTCTGCGGTGGAGGAGTGGATGCTGGAGCTGGAGCAACTGCTGGAGCTGTAGCTGGTGCTGAAGTGGTAGCCCTGGAGTCTGTCACTGGGATAGCTGCAGATCTGGATCCTCTCGGAACCGGAGTAGTCTGGCGATGAGAGTCCTGGACTAGATCATCCTGCATAAGCTCTGCTCTCTCCTGCCTTGTCTCCTCCATGTCTGCCTCAAGCTTGTTGACAGACACCTGAATCTCAGTCAGCTTCACGTCCAGAGCGTGGATCTTGTCCTCAACAATCCTCTCTAGGCTCTCCTGAGATTGCTCAATGCTGGCCAGGCGTTGTTCAATCCTCTGGGTAGCTTCAAGAATTTGTTCTCCAAAGCTCTTTGGCTTAGCTGCTGCTGCTGCTGCCTCTTTGTCAGCTTTAGCCTTCTTCGCAGCTTCGATTTTGGCTTGTCCTTCAACTGAGGTAGGATCCTCTTCATCCATCACAACTACGTTGTCCTCATGCTCTGGCTGCAGTGGCAAGTGCTTCCTATCCAACATGAATTTGCCCGTGCCAAACTTGGCGTTGATGAGCATCTGAATCTGCGGAGCAAACCCACACGACCTCTTCTGGTCAGCTGCAGTCCTCTTAATGGTCTCTACCATCAAGTCCATCACCTTGAAAGGTGCCTTCTCATCGAGAATGTGCAGCATGTTGATAGAATAGCCTCGAATCATGCGGTGGTCTCCAGACTTAGGCATTAATGTATGCCTCAGAATAGTGTTAGTGGTGGTCAGACCTGCCTGGAGATAGTACACTAAGCCAAGCTTCCATCCTTCCAAATCAGCAGCCGGGATCTCCTTGTACATGTTCTTCATGGAATCATGACTCTTCTTAGGAATCCCATAGACATCAATGTCGTCCTCTCTCTGCACTGGAGCGTTCAGAAGTTCTGCCCATTCTTCAACAGTCGAAGAAAACCTTTGACCTTCAGTCATCCAGGTGATCTTGCCATCAGGATAGAAGTGGGCTGTGGCATAGAACTGCATGATCATCTCGTCATTCCAAGCTGTCAGCTCTTGACCCACAAAATCAGCAACTCCACATGCAGTAAAGCTCTCATGCACATGGGGAAAGAAGTCCCGGTGCTCTTCACTGTCAATATACTTCCAGTCAACATACCTGGTGTCAGCAACAATGGGCTTCTTATCCATCAGCACGGTCTCATAGAAATCCTGCTGCTCTCTGGTGTGGAATCTGGGGTCCACAGCAGTCCTTCTCCTTACAGCATATGGATCAGACTGTCTCCATAGCCTGAGACCTTTGTCCTTCCTTGCCTTCATGTCCTCAGCTTGAGGATGAGCATCATTGTGGAGTGGCAACTTGGGACGGAGCTTAAGCAACACATGCTCTTCATCTGATTCAGACGGTGGCATCTCATCTTTGTTCTTCTCAGAAGCTGGAATGCTTCTGGTTGTTCTCTTGGGCTTAGCTGGAGCTGCCTTGGCTTGAGCAGGCTTCTTGGGTTTAGAGGAGGCTTGAGCCCGAATAGCATCACCCATGAACTTAGCTTTCTGAGGAGGAGACTGGGGTGCTTCTTCTTCTTCTTCTTCTGCAGCATCAACTTGAGGTTCAGCATATACTACCCTCTTCCTTTTGGAAGTCTTCTTCACCTTGCTTGGAGCAGGCTCTTCCAAGTTGAGCTTCTTTGCAACTGCTGACTGCTTTACTTTGCTTGTGTCTTTCCTTGACTGCTGCCCTTGGTGCTCTTTGGCAACCACATTCCTCTTTGGCTTGGAGGTAACTTCCTCAGCAACAAAGTCAGAGTCTTCATCATCAGAAGTTCTCTTCTTCCTGGTTCTGGTGGCTGCGGGAGGCAAACCACTAGGGGTGCTCCTCTCACCATCATCACTGGAACTGCTAGCAGGACTTGTATCTCCCTCTGGAATTTCAGCAAACGGTGATTCAGACCTGTTCTGCCTGTCACTGACATCTGACATGGCTGAAAAATTGTGAAAAGATAAGGTATAGGCAGAGTAGAAGAGTTATCACAACTGCAGAGGTTTTTGCAAAAAAATGAGTTCAAAACTTAGTTTTGAGTTTTCACAGAATGTATTTCGGTCAAACCGATTTCAAGTTTCGGTGCAACCGAAGTGCTCAACAGAAACCTACACACCACTTTCGGTCAGACCGAAATGGGTTTCGGTCCTACCGATAACTTAGGGTTTCACTGAAACTACGTTTCGGTCATTCCGATTGGCACAACTCGGTTAAACCGAATGATGCAGTGCAATGGCCAGAGGCCAAATCGGTCATTCTGAGTTTCAAAAATCGGCTTCACCGAGATGCATTCCGTGGAAACCTAAACCTAAGAATTTTGCTCGAAACTAGAAGATCTGAACTAATGTATAGGGAATATCTCAAACGTGGATTGAATCATGGCAAGCCTATCGTGCAAGAATCGGATGGGGAGCACGAAAAGGGATCGGGACACACCCTAACTTGGTGGTGTCCCTCTACGGCGGCAACGGTGGAGATGATTACCGTTGACGGCGGCGGAGACCTGCGGCGAGGGCGCACAGGCGACGACGGCGACGATCCGTAGACCAGGGCGACGGCAGCAGGGGTCTTGGGGGCGAACGGTTTGAAGAGTTGAATCGCGCGCAGCCCTCAGGTATATATAACCCCATGCTGTCGGTGGGACCGAGTTGAAAAACTCGGTGTCACCGAGATGTATAACTGCTGTGCAGTTACGCATATCGGTCAGACCGAGATTTTGAACTCGGTTTCACCGAGATGAAACCTAGATCAGTCTAAGCGTTTCGGTTGGACCGAGATTGAGAAGCCGGTCAGACCGAAATGGACTTAGAAGGTTTTGGAAGTCAGCCTTAGACGAATCGGTGGCTCCGAGTGCTCCTCACTCGGACTGTCCGAAAAAGACTTGTTCAAAGTTGTGATATGAGCATGAATAGAATTTGAGACAAGAAAGCATAGATAGCTAGGGAAAGGTGCTTAGGCATTCTTGTCCATCCATTTGGCCAGAAAAAGAAAAACAAAACAATCAAAACAACAAATGGATGTCCTTGAATGGATAAAATCATGCATTCAACATGCTCACACAATAAGATAGCAACTGAAATATGTGTCAAACATGCACAACCAATCACTCTAGCTACTAGCACACAATTTGTCGATGACTAGGTCATCTATATATGAGTATATTGACTTAGGAGCCAAATGAGAACATTTGATCATAGGTCATACTCATCGTTTAAGCACAAGTGGGGTTACCACTTTTACATAAAGCATTTATGTGTTCACATCATTTGGAGATGCTTTAGCTCAATTTTTTAGAGTAAAGCTCCCCCTAGATGTGAGAACCCCTTTCAAAGGGTCAAACTAACCTTGGGTTGTCGTAGAAGACTTCATGTAGATGTTGAAGATGTGGATGCTCAATGTTGATGCAGATCATCAAGAGTTGGGAGCAATCCTTTGGATTAGGGCACTTTCAATACCTACATGGGTTAGTCCCACAAGGAACAAACAAGAATATCCATAGACATAGAGTGAAGTACACAAAAGATGATGTCCATGAAAGCAATGATTACCTTGTCCCTTGACTTACCAACAAGAGGGTTTGTGACTCCATGAACAAGTGCATGATGTGGAAGTTGATTGCACAAGTTCTTGCCAAAATGAATATGAGTGAAGTTTGTTGGCGGAGTCACCCTCAAGAACCTACTAGTTCTTCTTCTTTGGGATCCACATCATCTTGATGGGAATCCTTGGTGTTGTAGTTGAGCTTGACGAAGTAGAACTTGATGTGTCCTTGGGAACCCACTTGACCATGGCTTGAGGTGCTTCAATGAATGCATCAATCTCCTCTTGAAGCTTGTCCTTGGCCTTTAGCTTGTGGTCTTGTGGTGGAAGGTCATCTTGAGCTTGTTCCACATTGGAAGAAGTAGGATCATACTTCTCCTTTTGTGAAACAAACTGTGGAGTAGGGTATTGACCTTCTTCCCACTCAACACCTTCGGCGTTGAACTTTCGCTCAAAACCAATCCCTTGATTCTTCCGGTGTCTTCCTTGTTTGCGAACAATCTCTTCAAAGTTCTTGCTTCCGGCAAGACTCTTGTAGACACCTTTCTCTATGATTTCCTTCAATAAGCTATTTTCTTGCTCAAGTGTAACTTGGCTTGAAACATTGTTAGTGGAATCAAGAGAACTACTAGAGGTAACAATATTGGATTTAACATTGTTATTGTTACTACTAGAGGAAGAATTTTTCTTATGCTTGTCATGCTTAGTCTTAATAGGTGGCAAGAAATTAGACAAGAGAAGTCGTTTGGCAAGATATGAAGAACTCTTCTTTCGAAGATCGTCATTGATCGCTTTTAGAAACTCATGTTCTTGCTCTAGAGTGAGCTTCTCGAAGCGTAGCTTCTCATGAGATCTTAGGAGCTCTCTATGATCTTCTTGAGTTGTTTCATGAGCTAACTTAAGATTGTTTAGTTCTTTAGTTAGACGCTCAATCTTCTTCATAGCATTGTCATTCGACTCTTCTCGACTATAAAGACTACTAGCATTTTCATCATTACTAAGCTCACTAGATTTATCATGCAAGAGCTCATCTTCACCAAGCAAGTCATCCTCATCACTATCAAAGTCAATGAATTCAGGGTGTGTTACCTTGGGACCTTTAGCCATGAAGCATCTTCCAATTCCCTCATTTGGTGAATCAAATAAGTCGTAGGAGTTGGAGTTGGAGGATACGAGTGCAAGTCCGGCAACACCTTCATCTTGACTATAGTCGGAGTCGGAGTGATAGCTTCCATCGGATTGATTGTCAGAGTCGGAGCCGGAGACCCATTCACCAACATGAGCTTGATGTCTTCTTCTTGTGTAGCTCCTTGATGACTTGTCTTTCCTCTCCGAATCCTTGCTTCTCCGAGAGGGTCTTCGTTCATAACGATCATCTCTGCTCCTTCTCTCTCTCCGAGGTGACTCATCTCTTGCTCTTCTTCTTGGAGATTCTTCTCTTCTCTTGTGGGGAGTCGTACACTCATTTGAGAAGTGTCCGGGTCTTCCACAATTGTAGCAGTTTCGATCACGACTAGAAGATCTCTTTTCATCATATGATCTAGACTTTGAGCTTCTTTCTTTGCCTCTATTCTTGTAGAACTTGTTGAAGTTCCTGACCATTAGGCTTATCTCTTCATTGGAAATTAGCTTGTCACTTGAGGTAGTGGGAGCATCACTTGTAGCTTTGTAAGCACCACTTGACTTGTTGTGAAGCTCTTCCTTATCCTTAAGTGTCATCTCATGAGCAATAATTCTTCCAATGACTTCAGTTGGCTTGAGGGTCTTGTAGTTTGGCATCATTTGGATCAAAGTGCACACGGTGTCATACTTTCCATCCAAAGCTCTGAGAATCTTCTTAATGATGAATCGGTCGGTCATTTCTTCGCTTCCTAAGCCGGCAATCTCATTTGTGATGAGAGCGAGCCTAGAGTACATTTCAGCGACTCCTTCACCATCCTTCATCTTGAACTTGTCAAGTTGACCTTGAAGAATATCTAGCTTTGATTCCTTCACAGATTCAGTACCTTCGTGCATTTCAACCAAAGTATCCCAAATCTCTTTAGCATTCTCAAGACGGCTGATTTTGTTGAACTCTTCGGGACACAAAGCATTGAAGAGAATGTCACAAGCTTGAGCATTGTTTTGCAACATCCGCAACTCTTCCGGTGTAGCTTCGCGATCCGGAACTTTTCCTTCCTCGAAGAATTCACCTTGCATACCAACACAAATAATGCCCCATGCGGCTGGGTTATGACCAAGAATATGCATTTTCATTTTATGCTTCCAACTAGCAAAATTTGTACCATCAAAGTAAGGACCTCTACGATAATTACCCTCACTAGACGCCATACTCTCCTAGGTTGTGAAACCAAGCTTATGGAGTCCAATGCAATGGAAACCAAAGCAATGGAGACCAAAGCTCTGATACCACTTGTAGGATCAAAAGTAGGTCTAGAGGGGGGGTGATTAGACTACTTGACAATATAAAAAATCTGCCTTTAGGTCATGCAAAGTTTTTGGCAGTTTCACAATTAAGATCAATTCAAGTATCACCCTACACATGCAATTCTAGAGTATAAGCAGCGGAAAGTAAATTGCACATGTAAAAGAGAGGTGGAGAAGATCAAACGCAGTTTGGTGACACGAAGATTTTTGTCGTGGTTCCGATAGGTGGTGCTATCGTACATCCACGTTGATGGAGACTTCAACCCACGGAGGGTAACGGCTGCGCGAGTCCACGGAGGGCTCCACCCACGAAGGGTCCACGAAGAAGCAACCTTGTCTATTCCATCATGGCCTACGCCCACGGAGGACTAGCCTTACTCGGGGTAGATCTTCACGAAGTAGGCGATCTCCTTGCCCTTACAAACTTCTTGGTTCAACTCCACATCTCGAAGACGGAGGCTCCCAAGCGACACCTAACCAATCTAGGAGGCACCACCCTCCAAAAGGTAATAGACGGTGTTGATGATGATGAACTCCTTGCTCTTGTGCTTCAAATGATAATCTCCCCAACACTCAACTCTCCTCACTGATATGGTTGTGGTGGAAGAAAGGTTTGAGTGGAAAGCAACTTGGGAAGGCTAGAAATCAAGTCTCATATGGTAGGAATGGAATGGCTTGATCTCAACACAAGGGTAGGTGGTTCACTTCTCAGAAAGTGTATGGTAGGAGTGGTAGACTTTCTGATGGCTCTCTCCACGAATGAAGAGGGGGTGGAGGGGTATATATAGCCTCCACACAAAATCCAACCGTTACACACACATTTGACCAATCTCGGTGAGACCGAAGTTAAAACTCGGTCAGACCGAAAGTTCAAATATAGTGAACGTTGGGATTTTCGGTGGGACCGAAAATACCATCTCGGTGTGTCCGAAGTGAGTCAAAGGTTGGAGCTTGCCATCTCGGTGAGACCGAAAGTAACAACTCGGATATTCCGAAGTGATGTCAATTGGTTACAGAAGGTTGGCAGTCCATTTTCGGTGCGACCGAAACTCAAAATCGGATGGACCGAGAAATTAGGGTTTGGAAGAATAACTGAGGTGGTTCATCTCGGTGGGACTGAGTTTGCAGAATCGGTTTATCCGAGATTACTTATGAGTGTGTTAAGTAGTGAAGAGTGCTGATAGTTGAGGGAGCTAGATCACCAAGCACTTGAGCAACTAGATCATTAACACAACCTCATCCCCTTTTAATAGTATTGGCTTTTCCTATGGACTCAATGTGATCTTTGATCACTAAACCAAAAATAGAGTCTTGAGCTTTTGCCAATGCTTGTCTTAGCATTTTGAGGGGTCCACTTCTTCAGACATTTCCATACCCATATCATCGAACTTTTCTGAAATGATTCTCAAGTAAATATTAGTTCAATGATATATATGTTGTTATTAATTACCAAAACCACACGGGGATTAGTTGCACTTTCACCACATTCCTCCTAAGATCAAAATTTTCATGTGGCAAGCTTTCCGTCGTAAACTTCCCGCGGCTGATCAAATTAGGAAGATGAATGGTCTGGGCTCTGATAGATGCGCTTTATGTGGGGCTTTTGAAAATACCGAGCACATATTTTTTTCATTGCTCGTTGGCTAAATTCCTTTGGAGTTGCATTAGACATTGGCTTCATGTTAATTGGAATCCATCTTCCTTCGAGGACCTGCGGCACTGTGTTAATACTCTATCCGGTCGGGCTAAGAGGTTATTCTGGGTTGGTCGGGCAGCGACCTGTTGGTCGCTGTGGACTACTAAGAACAAGTTCACTATCGAGCACATCTTTCCGGCTAATCCTGTGAATTGCTTATTTAAAGCCAATCTCTTTTTGCAGCAGTAGAGATTATTGACTAAGGAGGTGGACCTAGATGTGTTCGACGACATGTTATCTAAGATGAGATCTACGACTTCTTCCCTACTGTGGCGATCTAGGAGGATGGCTTAATCTTCTGTTCTTTTGTACTCAAGGCTGGCCTGCGTGCCATGATTGGCTGGTTGCCATGTATCCGTACTTTTTTAATATTTGCTCTGCTTCTGTGTTGTCTGGATGGTTGGGATGTGACTCTGCCTGGAGGCTTTATTTATAAAGTCGGGCGTATGCCTTTTCTCTAAAAAAAAGGTTTCTGGGCAACAAACGTGGTTATACATGTGAGAGGGAGGGTGTTTTCAAAAGAAAAAAAATGACTGGCAGTGATTGCGAGGATTACACTACACAGTTACTCCACCACTCAAGGGGGTTTGTGCGAAATGTCCAGACAAGGGGTGCGTGCCTCCTTACGTGGCAGTCGACGCGTCGTGTTTCACACAATTTTGTGCCACTGCCAATCTGTTACAACATCAAAGATGTTGCATGGCTTTTTTTGTGTGTGTGTTTAGATCCATTAACGCCGCGAAAGTTTATGTACCCAGGTGTAATTAACTCCTTATATAAAAGCAAATACCCACCATACTCGATCAAATTTTCCATAACTTAGATATGTTACTACAACTAGTAAAAATGCCCGTGCATTGCAGCGGGAGAAAAAAATCACACCTCTAATTCAATGAGAAAAACTCACACCACCAATCCAAGAAGTACGGCTCAAAACCCCCACTTGTCAATTCCAAGTTCCTCGCAAAAAAAAAGACCATCACACGAGACACATGTCATTGAAAGGAAATGTTTGAAACTGAAAAATATTCTCCTTGAGCTGGATGTGCGGGCCGCCCTTCACAAGCTACACCATGCACCTGGTCTGACGCATCGCATTGCAACCGCAGTGAGAAAACGTTCTCAACACGAGCGGGGTGTTGTCAGCTCGCGTCATTGGGATATGAATGCTCCAGCATTGATGGAGTAGAGTCTGTCTACGACTCGCACTCAACAATATTTACACCAGCTTTAGCTAAAAGATGATCACTCATATTTGCTACTCTGCATCAAACGAACTCCACCTGAATATTACTTGCACACATCTCCTTAATTTCCTGAACAAAAGGGATAACATGATATCTCTCAAACCCATCACACTGATATTTTTTACTACCTCCGCACAGTCAAGCTCAATAATCATGTTAAAAAAAGTGGCCATGAGAAGTAACAAATTTGTTCCAGCTCCCTCCATGCCTCTTGGACATAAATACAGTCCCAAAAACAGTGATAAAAGATTCTCCTGAATCAATACAAACAGTTTACCAGATCTTTACTCTTTCGCCTCTTAAGCTCATCTCCAACAGCAATACTCCAAAGATAAATAAACGAAAAATAGTTTTTTACACACACCATGGTAGCATCATATCCATCCACACACACATAACGCTAACATCAGACCCAAACATGAGAGAGAGAGAGGAGGTGACACAGCAAGGCCAGCACACGAGAGCGGTGTCGCTGCCCCCAGAGGATTGCGGTCGCCAGCGGGAGCAGAAGGGCAGGGGTGCTGCTGTGGCCTCAAGGCGAGGCAGATACAGATGGGTACGTCGTGGGCTCATGGCAGACCACAAACAATCAGTCAACAAAGATAGTATTGACATTTTGCAAGCCAATAAACATTTTTTCAGTGTCTCACACAAAAAGAAATCAATTTTTTTGAATTTTTGAATTTTTTTACTGTTCACCCGAGCTCACATGACCTCTGGTGTAGAACAACACTTTCGATATAATGCCCACGTCTTAATATACTATAGTCGTTGATAAAACTACAATAAATCAGTCTAATTGAAAATATAAATTCTGCACATGAATTAGTCCAAACAGTCACAAAAACAAATTTTAACAAATGGACGTGTTTAGTTCTCATGTACCCATAAGAAGAGGCTAAGGTTAATGAAGTCCTTGTGGTGTTAGTGTGTTATTTGCGCCTGATCGTGGTGATGGTGGTGATGATCTACTCCTGAAATCTGGAAACAAGATGGAATTGAAGACATAGTTGTGGCCAGCTTTTGTATGTTCAGGTACTGCTTTATATCCCTACAATTTCAGTTTGCCTACTATGATCGTAATAGTTATTTTCGGCTTTTATGCACATTATATATTTTATTTTATGCACTAAAGAATGCAATAAGGGGAAAATTGTAGTCCCCAGCCAAAACTAAACAATAAGATGACAGTTTTGCTCGTGTGAGGCCTTGTAGTAAAGAAAATACTACACGGTAAGCTGAACCTGCAGTAGTTCAGTAGGGCTTCCCTGATATTGCAGCCGTCGAGCTCGCCTTCAAAATCGTCCACCCCGAACGATTTGTCGATGTACGCCGTCGGTTTCGCCAGCATCTAAATACCACAGTGGTACCCGGCGACATCCCAACCACAGCTCTCGAGTGTCTGTTCATCGCACGAAACCAGAGAAAAACAACAAAAAGGATAGCACGCATGTCAAATATTGAATTTCTCTGAGATGCCAACCTTTATCTCTGAACTAAGGTTTGGGAGGTATGTCAGGGACTAACCTTCATCAGTTTGTTGGCGTGATGAGATTAGAGAAATGTTGATCCCTCTTGTTCTTCAAAACCAACAACTTCCTATAAGTGCATTTCAAAGTGTGATGTGGTCGGCTTGGGCTTGTGAATATATCCTCCTTTTCGAAGAAAAAAAAGTACTTGTGAAATATGTCGACTTGGGCTTGTGAAAATATCCTCCTTTTTGAAGAAAAAAAAGCACTTGTGAAATATGTTCGACCAAGGAAAGGTCATAAAAGAAGTACCTGTTCCGCAAAATCCAGCCATCTCTGTTGTGGAACTCCAGACCAGAGAAGGTGTCTATCACTACCCAAGCTCCATGCTCAGCACAAACAGAAAGCATATCTTTTATCTCCCCCTCACCGTACAGGAAAAAAATAAAAGGGTTAACTATAGGGCCAGAAATATCCAATCGCTGATATGCTTTCTCATTCTTGTATGCATTATCCAGAGCTGCTGGTAGGGCGCTCGGCTCAATCTTGAAGCCTGAACCTACATTTTCTCGAATCGTCAATGTTTTCGCATTCTTGGTGCCAATGGGGAATAGAAGGTGCCTTGTTCCAGCATAAGACAAATGACAAGCTTGTTCAAAATACTTCAGCACAACATTGGAGCTTGTCAGATAAGACCACTCTAGTTGCTCTAAAATATTTAGGAACAATCGGGAACCCATCTTCGGTTGTACCGGGCTTCCTGTGAATGGCAACAATCATTTAGTTCTACACCACTCAACGGAAAAAATTAAGGAGCAGCATAAAAAATCAACCAAAATGTTACAAAATGATTTAAAAACATAAGGCCCAAATCAGGAATGGTCATTATGAATTGGCTCAGAGAATGTGAACAATATAACCAGCAAAGTGCTATATATAACAGTATAACCGAAGATTATCACAAAATTCATTAACTGTCAACCTCTACCGGCACAGTTGTGCCCATTCAAAATATCATCAAATTTTAGTGTTACATAATATTTCAGCAGTACTACAAGAAAGTTGAAAGAATCATGAGCCGAGACCCGAGCGAGTTAGGTGCGAGATTTAGTGTTGAAGTATCTTTGTGCATAGTACTATGATACATTACACGGAGGTGGAAATTAAATTTAACAAACACGGTAATCACTAAGCTGCCATTGTCAGCAAAGTTACCAATAGCATGCATGGACGCCATGCTTAAGTGGAAACCTTACTTGATGAGGACCTGAAGTGCCACATTCTTCATACTATTAAGACATTGGAGGAATTAGGAATATATACTACATTATACACCTGTCAATATCTGTCGGCATATAATTATACCACATCCAACAAAAAGAGCCTGCTATCGAGCAAAAGGAACCGGTAAGAAATGATGGAATCGTGCTTGCATAATTAAGCTATTTCAGCACTGCAGCTGGTTTTGTTGGCCCTGAACCAAGTTCATACAAATACCCCTTATCATAGAAATTACGATGTATATGTGCCAACACAAATACCTATAATTAGGCTACTTCTGGATAATTATTGTTTCCGCATAGAAATCGAGAAATTCAGAGTTGTTTAGAAATCAGAATACGTGCAAAATCCCAACAGTAAAATAGCACGACATACCGAGACATACCTTGATCATCATTTAAAATGCATGCCAATGAATATCTTATAAAACTTGAGAAATATATGATAGACTTGTAACAATAGTTTATGTTGCTCTTTGCCACTGGAAACAACTTAAATTTCTTCAGATTATCTCAAGAGAAAGACAAACTTATACAAAAAAAACATGATTTGCAAGATTAGGGACTATTGGGATTATCTGATATAGCCAATGATAAAAAAACATTTGGCTTCAGATATTCAGGTGAGCAATCGAAAACAAATACAGACAACTATATTGAGCATGAATGATAGAGTCACCATAGGAATGTCCAGTCTTTGTGCCTTAGAAAAGAAAAATGAATGCATACATCATTTGGCTTCAGATATTTAGTTGAGCAATCAAAAACAAACACGACCAACTTTATTGATCGTAAATGGTAGTCAACATAGGAATGTCTAGTCTGGTGCCTTAGGAATTACAAGAACCTCCTTCGCCTCCACCTGAGACGCCTTTGGCACCTCCACGTGCACAAACAACAGAGACATCAAAACCAATCATCCTACACTTCAAGAGCATGCCAAAATTCAGAATCAGCATGCCGCGCACGGGCTCGCCAGGAATCCAGTGGACTTAACAAAAGAATGGAAACTGAACCGAGTGTGTGCACGCTCAGATTTATATTGGATTCTAAATTATGTGTCATTTTTCATGTTTGCATTTCAGTGCAACGCTTGCAATCAAGATGCTTCTACTATTCAGCATGATTCACATGAATCTTTGTGACAGTTGTGTTTGACTTGTATTGAAACATCTGATGGCTGAGAGTAAGGAAAGGGTGATGAAAATTCAAAAAGTAGAGACGATTACGCGGCATGACCAAAAGAATAACAAATTCTTCAAGAAGGTTCAACCAGATCGAAACTGGAATAATCAACAGAGGAATTGAAACTGAAACCAAGGTGCTTATCAACTTAACAGAACCAAGAATATCTTCCAATCAACAAGATTCAGGAAACTGAGGCAGACATGAGCATTTAAGAGTTTAATTTTATCTAATTTGATTTAGAGGACCTGAAACAACATGCACTTTATAAGAAAAATTGGACTGGTCTCTCGTATCTGATATTATAGTATAGATTGATTGACGCTCTTGCCTCGAGGGTCAGTTTTAGACATGAAAATTAACGCAATGTATTGGATTTGGAGGATGATTGACGCTCAGGTCTGGTGTGCATACATGGCTGAATCAAATGTTGGACTTGGCCGGTGTCTACTCGGCTCACGACGCTTGTTAACAGGGGTCAAGTGGAAGCACACCTCTGGTGTAGACGCCGTAGGCGACATTGGAGTGCTGAACGGATGTTTGTGTACCTCCGGCGAACTCGGAGCTTCTTCCTCCTGCGAACGTGAGACAGGTGATGCCCCTGACATGGACTTAAATCGGTGCGTGTCCCATGTCTTTCTGTAGTTGCAGTGTCCTGCGTTATGTGTCTTGACTATCGTATCTGAAACTGATGAGAATTTTGTTTGCAATCAATTAGGTGATGATATGAAGACTACTCTACCCACGCAACAATTGGAAAAGCAGGCCATGGATCTTCAGAACAAAGAGCAAAACAAGTTGGTTGAGGACCAGTGTCAGGAAGATGCAGCAGAAACTGCACTGGTATCCTCTGACGAGCAAGATGGTAGCATTGAAGAAATAGAAGAAGAGGCCATGGATCCTCATAACGTGTTAACAGGGGGTCAAAGTTGTTTGCCGAGGAGCTGCTGAATGGGTTCACTGGCTGCGTGCTGAAAGACCGAGATGGCTGACGATTCAGTTCAGCGAGATTGGCAGCGAGGCGAGCCTTCTGCTCTCGTCGAGCTGCTCGGCAAGGATGTCGTCCTCGGTGAGCTCGAGTGCGAGGACCGCAGCGCTACCGCCAGCGCACGCGACGAACGCACGCTTTAGGAGGATGTGGAGGATGAAGGCGGCGCAGGACCCGTGGCAGCCGGCGGCGACACCGGTTGTCGCACGGAGAGGTGGGGTTGAGGAGGAGGCCGGGGTTGTGGTGGACGGCGGCGCGGCCTGGCTGGGGCCTCGGGGTGGCGCGACGGGCGCTGTTGGTGGTCGCCAGCGACGGCGGGTGGTGAGGGGCTGCCGGAGCGGTGCAAGGAGGCGTGATGCGTGGGCACAGGAGCTCGCGCGCGAGCGCGCCTCTCCGCGCCGTCCATCCTCCCGGCGAGCGCCCTCCATCCTTCCGCGCGAGGCACAGCGGCCGCTGGCGCACGACGGGATGGGCGAAGTCGCTCGCGCATGACAGAATGGATAAGACGAAGGGGAGGACTGCGGACTGTATTGAAATGACTATAGGGTTTTTTCTGTAAAAGTGAAATGTTTTCCTAGAGTGTCACTAAAACAGGGACTGCAGGTTGATTTCAGTTAAGCGGAGGGGCGTTTTTGCAAAACAGCCACGACGGACGACCAGAAACAATCGCTGGTTTATTAGTAGGTAAAAGAATAGCGGAAAGGTGCGGGTGAACCCAAACAGCCCCTTGGTTGGATGTCCACAGCTGTCCATGGGCAGACCGGCGACGGCGAAGGTCGCGGGCGAGATCCACCGGTCGGCCCTGTGTGGCTACGCCGATAGACACGCACAAGCGTGCGCACGTGCCCCTAGTAGGAGGAGAGAACAAGGAGAAGAAGGTGACGCTCCGCGCTCGCTAGTGGCGCGTCCAGTCGTCCCCCTCCTCTCCCCGTGAGCACATGCACATGCATGCCCACGCCCATCCATCCTCCTTCCCTTCCCACAGTCCCAGATCCCACTCCAACCCCACCTCTTAAAAACCAGACCAAACCCGAACGCTACAGGAAAACACACAGGCGCAGCAGCACTAGCAGCCGCCGCCGCCGCCGCCTGCGCGCCCTATCTACAGCTCCTCCTCCAACCCCTGGCCCTGCCCGGCCATTCCAGCGCCCAATGCAGCAGCCCAAACCCGCCGATCCGCCGGGCCGGCCCTTCCCGCCGCCTTCCCCGTCGATGGCGGCGGCCGCCACGGCCATGCGCGGGGCTCACCACCGCCGCGCCAGATCTGAGGTCGCCTTCCGCCTCCCGGACGACCTCGACGTCGGCGGCGGCGCCGACGGCGACGCCTCCGCGGGCTTCGACGAGATCGGCTCCGAGGACGACCTCTTCTCCACATTCATGGACATCGAGAAGATCTCCTCCGGCCCCGCCGCGGGCTCAGACCGCGACCGCGACCGCGCCGCCGAGACCTCCTCCCCGCCGCGCCCCAAGCACCGCTACAGCAGCTCCGTCGACGGCTCCGGCATCTTCTCCGCTGCCGGCAGCGCTGCACGGAGGGACGCCGCTGCCGCCCAAGCGCTGGCCGATGTCCTGGAGGCCAAGAAGGCCATGTCCCCCGAGCAGCTCGCCGAGCTCGCAGCCATTGACCCCAAGCGCGCCAAAAGGTGCCGATCTTCCCTACACTTCGATGCTCAATGTTGCATACTTGCGCTACTGTCTGCTTGGTACGGATATTGCCCGATACCGGGCGATTCCGTCAGGCATACAAGGACAATTATTCATGTTTTTCGTGAGCTTAGGGAAAATATGTGCCTCTGCAGCTTAATTTGTTTCTTTGTGCGTAGCGTACTGTTTCTTTATGGCTACAAAAGTGAATGAGACATAACTAAAACTCAGCTAGATGAGTTCTAGCAAAACTGTTCTTTCTTTGCGCATTGTGTTGGATGGTTGGTTGGCAGGTGGGAAGTTAAGGTGGTGGTTCTTTAGCGTTTAGTTGGTGGGATTTTGGATAACTGCTTGTTTCTGTGTGATGGCGCATGCTTTAAAACGCCTTCCGCCGGGTGCTGGGCAGTTGGCGGGTTAACGAACATCTTCAGTAGTAATAAAGGGGTAGCTGTAATTCGCTTAATTCTTTACCTGCAAGTCTTGCAGTGTGCTGATAGGTGAATTGGTTTGGAGGACTGGATTGTTATGTACTCCCTCCGTCCCAAAATTCTTGTCTTAGATTTGTCTAGATACGGATGTATCATTTTAGTATTATATATACATCCGTATCTAGACAAATCTAAGACAAGAAATTTGGGACAGAGGGAGTACTTAGTAGCGATGCTTGGAAAGGTATTGGACAAATGCGAATCCTATAGTCAAAAGAAAATATGAAAACTTACGGAATAGATAAATCCTGAACGTTCGGATTTTAAACAAGGAGCTGTGGCAGAAACATTGAATATCAGCCCTTCATTATCTTAGATCCAATGGCCTACATTGCTCCCAATGACGTTGTACCAATTAAAGCACCTTAAATCTCAATCAAATCTCCAATCAAAGCACTGTGCATTAAAAAAAATGTCGTATCAATCAATCAAATCACCGTAATTAGTATTCCAAAAAATAAACCACCATAATTAGCATTCCAAAAATATAAATCGCCATAATTACCATCCCAAAACAAACATCTTATCCCCGCAAAAATCTTCGTAATTTGGAATGTTCTCAAATCAGTCGACCTGATCCCCAAACCACAAACCTGTAAGCCGCGAACTGTGACACCGCTGGCGCCTCACCACCATTGCCGATTAAAATCAGATTTTTTTTAAAAAAAAATCGGATCGTGTGTTGCACATACGTGACTATACTAGTAATTTCTAACTATACAGCTTAAGGCATTGTCTAATTATATTGCATGAGTTGTGCTATTCCCCCATATCTTTTACATGCAAGACGTTTTTCTTCTACAAAATTCAAAACATTTGTAAGCTTGTATTTACTCTCTGAGTTTGTAATCATGCAGAATTCTAGCAAACAGGCAATCTGCGGCTAGATCAAAAGAAAGGAAGGCTCGTTATATGACCGAACTTGAGCGGAAGGTTCAAACTCTTCAGACTGAAGCGACCACTCTCTCAGCTCAGCTCACGCTATTTCAGGTACTATTTCCCAGCTGTCTGTTGTATCATGGGTATCAGGCCCAGTAAGTTCATCTAGTTTATTGTAGTGAGAACACTGTAAGGGCAATATAACATATTTCTTTAAGCAAGCTGGCTATATTAGCAGCTACCAGATCACAGCTCGTTGCAAATTGCATCTGGTTTCTTTGGATGTATGGACTAGGGCTATTGCATATGTTGTGATCGATCTAAACATCCATTGGATTATTGTATATGGTTGTGTGTACATTTGGAGAGTTAATCCTGATTCTCTGCATGCGAGAATAAATAATTGTGTTAACTATTGACTTTGACCATCTCGTTCTAGCGGTTGGAATATTTTTATGCTGTTGACTATTGAAGGCGCATCCTGTTTCTAGGCTGCTGTGCTGCTGAGTTGAATTACTTGATGCCCGTTAAACATTGTGTTTTATTCCATTGCAGAGAGATACAACTGGGCTTTCTTCAGAAAATACAGAGCTCAAGATAAGGTTGCAGGCGATGGAGCAGCAGGCTCAACTGCGTGATGGTAAGCATTTTAGATAAATAATGATTGTGCAGTTTGCAGTTTAGTACTTATCAGTAACATAACTAATTATAGAACTGGCAATCATTTTGAAGTGATATGTCATCCCAAGCCATCATTGTTTCCTGGCTTGCTCACTCTGTTTCATGCTATAAGTCAATCTAGGCTTCTGGTTTTTCAATTGTTTCAGACACTAAATTTGTCATTATCTTTGTCATTTGATGCCCCCTTTGCTTTTTTGCAATATTATGCCTGTGATTTATCCTTTTCTCTCTTGGCATGACACCCGGAACAGTGTTAAACTTGGTTTTGTCAAATTACCGCATATTTTGAATCTTATTCAAAGTGCTGGAATTATTTATGAGTTACGATCTGTGGTACATAGTGATTTATATTGGACCAATGTAGAAGAAAGTGGTGACTGCAGTTTGCATTTATTAGAATACATGCCTATGCAGGATTATGTTGTAACAAAACCTGGTATATTGTGCAGCTCTGAATGACGCACTGAAGCAGGAAGTGGAGAGGCTCAAGATGGCTACGGGTGAGATGTCAAATTCCAGTGATGCATATAGCATGGGATTGCAACATGTCCTATACAACTCGTCCTTCTTCCCACAGTCCCAGCAAAACACAGCCCAGCACCAGGGGGGCGCCCGGTTTCCACCGCCATTCCACCCGCCTCATCCTAATGTACCAAACCATCAGATGCTATCCCACCCAAACACGCTGTCAGATATCATGCAACAAGACCATCTTGCGCGGCTCCAGGGTTTGGACATCAGCAAAGGGCACCCAGTTGTGAAGTCAGAGAGCAGCTCGATCTCTGCCAGCGAAAGCAGCAGTACATTCTAACCAGGCCTAGGCCTACCCTGATCGAGCCCTCAGTTTCATTAGGTTCCTTTGTTCATAGCCTGACATCCTTGTGCTGTTTCTGGTCCTGTAAACTTAATTTTTCATTCCATTTGTTCGATTTTAGTTGAAATTCGTTGTAATCTCAGTTGCTGATTTTTGTAGACACAATCCCTGGGGTTCCTCCCACCCGTTTGTTTCGGGTTCATTTTCTGCATGTGTGATATGTTGTTTGGGATTGTATTGGGGAACTGGGAGGAAGAGAGCTTCCTCCCAGAATACCGTGTTGCTGTTGTTGGGACTGTCTATTTTTGTTGTCAGAACAGTTTGAATTTGTGATGTTCATCATTGTATGCTTATCGAGCTAGTTTTTCCTGCTTCTGTATTCAGCATTTGTGGGTGCTCACATGACTAGCATTTTAAAGCCCAACTCTTCTGTTTCGAGATTTCAAATTGCGCATGTTTGTTTCCTGAGGTTTGAAAAGGGGAGGCTGATTCATTGTGATGGCTAGCTATATTATGTCTCCAGAATACAAGTAATGCTACTGGAGGAGCAAGTCTGTCCCATGCTCCTGGAGTAGCACCGCGCGGCCGTGATGCAAATTGTGGTGGAGCGTGGGGATGCAGCTGTTGTCGTGGCTGTCTGGGTGGTGCTTGTGTCCTTGCGGGTGTGTCCTTGCAGAGCGCCCGCACGGCCGACCGCGAGGGCGGCCAATTCCATATCAACGAGGTGTGTCGCCCCTAAGACCGCGCTTGGCATCGCGGTATTTTTTATACACCTGTATTTATTTTACAGGTGTATAATACCGGCCACACTTGATTTTAAGCTGGAAAGAAAAACGACCGAGGAAGGTCTGTATATTTTACAGATGTAATATTGCGCCGTGAAACGCCAATCCAGTCAGGGCCTAACTCTTTTGAGGAGCTCGAGGCTGAGGACGGCAAGGCCAATTCCACATCAACGAGGTGTGGCGCCCCTAACTCTTTTGAGGCGCTCGAGGCTGAGGACGGCAATGAGGTTGAGCAATACAACGATGATGCAAGGTGGTTCGCGTCTGCGGCCATCGACGCTGAGGCCCTAGGGGTGTGGGGGTCATCGACCCCACTATCCATCGGAGTAGGATTTGTTAGTTTCAGTTTTTATTGGCGATCTTTTGTGTTTTATGTGTACCATTGATCTCAGCCTCTTAAACCTGCCGACCATGAATCTGGCGCATCTAGAGCAGCCTTTCACTACGGAGGAAGTGGAGAAGATTGTGAAGAACATGTCCATGGACAAGGCGCCGGGTCCAGACGGACGATTCTTTGCATCCTGCTGGCATATCATCAAGGACGACTTAATGTGGGCACTCCAAGCATTCTACCAAGGCGACATGAGGGGCCTGCAAGACATTAACAAGGCGATAGTAGCCCTCCTTCCCAAAAAGGATGGTGCAGTGGACATTCGAGATTTTAGGCCGGTGAGCCTGGTGCATAGCGCGATAAAGATTTTCGACAAGACACTATCTACACGGCTTGCAGCGGATCTACCTTCCATAGTGGGGAAGCACCAGAGCGCCTTCGTAAGAGGACGATCCATCCATGATAATTTCATGCTTGTGCAATGCACGACATGAAGACTACATGCCCTACGAGACCCAACCATTATGCTCAAGCTCGATATATCAAAGGCGTTTGACTCGGTGCAATGGCCTTTCATACTCGAAGTCCTCCGTATGGCTGGGTTTGGGGAGCGCTGGATCATGTGGATATGTGGGATGCTGGCGAGTACATCAACAAGGATCATGATCAACAGAACGACGGGACGACCAATATACAATACCATGGGCTAGAGGCAAGGCGCCCCCTCTCCCCAATGTTATTCATTCTGATCATGGAGCCCTTGCACCGCATGTTTGAGTTGGCAACTGCGAGAGGCCTGCTTGCTCCGCTTGCAAGAACTGGGTTGCAGCATCGCCTTTCGATGTTTGCCGACGAAGTCATGATCTTCCTTAAGACAAATGAGCGGGATCTGAACACATGTGCATCACTACTTACTCTGTTTGGAGAAGCATCGGGCCTTCGCGCCAACCTTGCCAAAAGCGCGGCCTACCCAATAAGGTGCTCTGTCGAGATCATGGAAACAGTGGAGCGAATTCTTGGCTGTCCGAGAGGTGCTTTTCCGTGCAAATACCTAGGGCCGCCGCTCACCCTGAGGAAGCAATCCCATGTGCAGCTGTCAAACCTTGTCGATCAACTATCGGCAGTGCTGCCAAAGTGGAAGGCGGCCAGGTTGCCGAAGAGTGGAAGAATGCTTCTAGTTCAATCCGTGCTATGTGCGACCCCCGTTGCACGCAATGATGGCACTCGACCTCCCGCATAAGACAATTGCACCAATGAGCAAAATTTATCGCAGCATCCTATGGTGCGCAGAGGCAAGCTCGTCCGGCGACAGCTGTGCTGTCGCCTGGGAGACCGTATGTGCCCCAAGTGGGTGGGTGGTCTAGGTATTCCCAACCTAAGATGGATGAACACATTCGTGCAGGCAAGGTGGCCTTGGCTGCAACGATCAGACACATCGAGACCATGGGCTGAATTTGACATCGTGGTGCCGCAAGCTTCATGGTAAATCTTCAACGCGGCTTCTCGCTGGATCATAGGTGATGGAAATGCAGCACTCTTTTGGGATGATAGATGGCTTGAAGGGTATCAGATTGCGGAGATTGCACCTTTGACCTATGGGCGAGTCGGGAAGAAAATAAGAGGCACATGCACCGTATCCCAAGCATCGCAGGACGATCATTGGGTTGCTCAAGTGAGCCCGAAGGTAACAGCCAAATCATTACGCGAGTACTTGCAGCTGTGGAATATGATCCAAAGAGTGGAGCTTAACCTAACATACCGCGACAACATCACCTGGTCATGGGAAGCAACTGGATGGTACTCAAGGTGGACATCCTACGCCGCCAAGTTGTGGGGCAGGTAGATCGTCCCCATGGCCGAATTCACTTGGAAATCTAAGGCACCATGACCTTGTCGCTTGTTCACATGGCTCGCAGTTCAAAACAGATGATGGACGTCCGATCGGTTGGCAAGAAGAGGACTCGACCGCCAAGACAAATGCCCAATGTGCAACTAAGCAGAGGAGGGCATTAACCACATCCTTTTGCAATGTGTCGTTGCACGAGAGGTGTGGACCGCGACCTGCCGCCCCCTAGGCAAGCCAGAGTGGATACCCACAGGGAACGACAACCTCACTGCATGGTGTCAAGACAAGGGAGGAAGAGGACATGCTAGGAGGGATGCACATGCAATCATCATCCTATGCCTATGACAACTATGGAAGCACCGCAACTCTATCGTCTTCGACGGGGCCATACCTTCAAAGAATCGGGTTATCCACGCCGTCGTCAGAGATGGCCGCGTATGAAAGCAGACGGGCATACTAAAAGGGGACATGGATGTGTTCTTCGTAGAAGTGGAAAGGTGGGCTGCAGAGAGTAGCTAGACATAGGAGAGGAAGGTGGAGGGTGGGGTTATTGTTCGGTGTGTATATATGTAATTTGTAACACTAACATGGTGGCGGCGGGCTCTTTATCCTGGTTTCTTCTTTATAATATAGTACGCACACTCGTGCGTATTCGAAATACTATTCCCTCCGTCTCATAATATAAAAATATTCTTGACTAACTCCCTCCGTTAAACGAAGGGAGTACTACCTCCGTCTAGGTGAATAAGTCATTCGCGTAGTTCTATGTCATCGATTTGAGGAATTAAATATGTGTTATATGTCATGAAAATTATATCACTAGATTTCTACACAGATGTAGTTTTTAAATATATATTTTTTATCACATATAATACTCCATATGTCCCAAAATGTAAGACGTTTTTTGGCACTGTCATAATGTCAAAAAATGTCTTACATTTTGGGACGGAGGGAGTACATATTTAGATAGTTAAATCGTCGATCTAGAACTATGCGAATGTTTTATTCACCTAGACGGAGGTAGTAGTTAAAATGACTTGATTCCCTTTATCCGGAATTAGTTATTGCTCGAATGGAATTAGTCTAGCATTGACGAAATTCCTTGTCCAATGGCGTAGGGCGGTAGGGTCCTATAAGAGCATCTCCAATAGCACGTCTAAACGGACGTGTATACTCGTTTTAGACGATATGGCCCAAAATCTTGCGTCCAACAGCTCGTCTAAACGGACGCCCAAATCTATACATCGTCCAAACCAGCCTCGAAGACATCCACAGGTAGACGATGTGAAGCCGTCGTCCAAATCGCAACCGAAGGCCAGTTCCTCCTTCCCGCCGAGACCAGGAAGAGGCGCGCCGCCGTCAGCTCAGCTCCATCGTCAGCTCGCCGCCATCAGGTATGCCCTTTTTGCTCGAAAGAGAAGGGGAGGGGATCCCGCGGGGTCGGGCTGGATCCAGCCGCCGCCGCGCTCGATCGGGGAGGGTCGCCGCCGCCGCCGCGCTCTGGGAGGGTCGCCACCGCGGCGCTCGCGAGGGCCGCCGCCACCGCCGCGCTCGGTAGGGCCGCCACCGCCGCCGCGCTCGGGGAGGGCCGCAGCTGCTGCCGCGGTCGGGGGTTGCGGGGAGCACGGGGCTGAAACTGAAACTTGTTCTGTCTAGTGTTCTGAAGATATCTCTGTAGCTATACATGTTCAGGGTAGTTAACTGAAACTTGTGTTCAATTATACTAGTGTTGCTACTGCTATCTATATAGATAATTTTCTTTGATATTGATGCTGCTAGGTAGGCTATATGATGTGGTGCTATATGAAACTTGTGTCAAATTTTTCGCAGATGGAAGGCGACGAGAGTTTCCTGGGCATGTTGAACTTTGGTGTCTCAACACAAGTGCCGGATAGTCCAGTTGGAGAGCAAGAGTCGCCCATGCCGCCAACTCAAGAAACATCTACAATTGTGAAAGGAAAATCCACCAAGGGAAAGAATTGGTCTACTGAAGAGGATGATCTGTTGGTGGCAGCATGGGTGCACACAAGTTTGGATGCTTTGATAGGAACAGATCAAACATCAAATTCTTATTGGGGTAGGATTTATGACTACTACAGCACGCGCAAGAAAGTGTCATGGCCGGTGCGTGTACAAAATGCACTCAACGGTCGTTGGACCACTATGAATGAACAAGTGAGCAAGTTTTGTGGATGCTATCAGCAAATACTTAATAGAAACCAAAGCGGAGTGACTATTGCTCAACAGGTATGCATCCATCTTTTTAATTCGATTCTATATATTCATGTGTTTGGTTCAAGTATAATAGGCCATTTATTTGTGCAGCAAGCCCAGGCACTTGTTCTGTACCAGTCCAAAGATCCTAAAAAGAGCCCATTTACATTAATGCATTGTTGGTTAGTGTTGGAAAAGCATCCTAAGTAGGAGAATCGTGTGATTTCGAAGGGGCCTCGGATAAAGCAGAAGAAGACCTCGGATGCAAGTCCAGGTACAACTTCTAATGACGAAGACTTCGAGACATGCACTGATACTCTTGAAACAGAGACAAGACCTGATGGTACGAAGCGAGAGAAAAACCGTTTACAAAAAGCTAAAGATTCTGCTTCTGATGCTTTTATTCCCAAGTTATCATTAGAAAATGTGTGGGCACAAAAGTTAGAGAAGGCTGCGGTCAAAGAGGCCACAAAGAATGCTCGTTATGAGCGAGCGTTTGAATTGCAAGAGAAGCAGATTGCAATGCAGGAGAGGCAGATGCTAAACCAAGAGAGGGAGCTAGAAGAGAAGATCATGTCCATGGACATTGCTGTTATGAGTGGGGCTCAACAAGAATACTACATGAACAAGCAGAATGAGATCGCCGCTCGCCGGTTCAACACATCGGGTTGAACCATTTGTCAGGTCTGCTAGTATTTGTCGTGTGAACTATTTTTCACATCTGAAGCTACTTTTCATATCTGAAACTACTTTTCATATATGAAACTATTTTCTTATCTGAAATAGTACATCATTACAACCGCGTACCGGATTTAAAACACTACATTATTAGAACTACGTCCATAATCATTCCTCTCCAAACTTTTGCCAGATGTGCTCAACTAGATCATCTTGGAGCTGAGAGTGAAATGCTCTGTTTGTGATCCGTTGATGCATTTGAATAAACACACTTAGTTTTTCTGCATGACTATGAGATGGAGTCATCTTTACTCCCATAGAGTCATAGATGTAGTCATGTGGACCGCTGTCTCGCTCGTCTTCGACTATTATATTGTTCATTATGATGCAGCTTTCATTAGATCACCAATTTCTTTTCGTTTCCAACCTTTTGCTGGTCCTCGAACTATGGCAAAACGGGATTGCAGAACTCCAAATGCTCTCTCCACATCCTTTCTGGCCCCCTCTTGTCTTTTGGCAAAACGTTTCTTCTTTCTGCCTTTTGGAGCTGGTATGGTCTTCACAAATGTTGCCCATGGTGGATATTACCATCTGCAAGGTAATACCCCATTGTGTACGGATGACCATTGATGGTATAATTCACTTTTGGAGCTTCACCTTCAGATAGCTTTGCAAACATAGGTGAGCGTTGAAGCACATTTATGTCATTGAAAGACCCTGGTAAACCAAAGAATGCATGCCAAATCCAAAGATCCTTTGAAGCAACTGCCTCGAGAATCATTGTTGGCTTGTTCACATGACCTTTAAACACGCCATGCCATTTATAGGACAATTTTTCCAAGTCCAATGCATGCAATCTATAGACCCTAACATACCAGGAAAACCTCTTTGCTCCCCTATTGCAAGCAATCTAGCAGTATCTTCTTCATTTGGAGATCTCAGATACTGATCCCCAAATATTTCACAAATATCTATCACAAACTTTTTGCAAGATGCTAGATTTGTAGATTCTCCAGACCGACAATACTCATCCGCAGCATCAACCGCATATCCATAAGTTAGCAGTCGCATTGCCGCTGTCATCTTCTGCAGAGGATGCAACCCAAGAGCTCCAGCAGAATTTCTTTTTTGCTTAAAATAACTATCATGCTCAAGTACTGCTTCAGCTATGTGATTAAACAAATTACGGGACATTCTATACCTGTGCGGATAAACAAATATGAGATATGAAGATGAAAAATAGGCGGACAAGGAATAATTTAGTAATACTAACCTTCGGCGAAAATAACTTTGGGGAAAAGTGGGATTTTCTTTGAAGTAGTGGCTCCACAATAGAACAAATCCGGCATCTGTTCCGCGATGCAAAAATTGTCGTCCCAGTGTGGAACCGCCATGACGTCGAGCATTTGCCTCCTCTTCCTCCTCGCGCTCTGCAAATGCTGCAAGAATTAGTTCGTCGTCGTCCGACGAAGACGACGACGACGAATTCATGAGCATATCCAAAACAAATCCTGTTTCACTCATTGTGTTGTAGCACAAGATGGAATGATATTTGAGAGAGGAGAGGGTTGATATATATAGGTCAGCAATAGAGCTGTTGGAATAGAGCCGTTGGAATAGAGCTGTTGCAATAGAGCCGTTGGAATAGAGCTGTTGGAAAAGTAGCCATTGAAAATTAGCCGTTTGGAAAGTGCCCATTGAAAAAATAGCAATTGACACTGCAATAATAAATCGTTGAATTATTGTTAAGATGGTAGTTGAATTGGTAGTTACAAATTAATATTAAAATATACGAAAGAAAATATAGACGTTCTATATATCCACGTTCTACTGCAAAACTGGATGTGTACTAGAGCTCGGCAGCTCGCGCACGCCAATTAAATTATCAGGTACTTTCGTTTCTTGATAATGAATCTAATGTTCATGAGAATATGATGCTGCCTAAATTGGATACATTTGTCTTGCTTACAAATGAAGGGCCTAGCTTGGACAAGAAGGATGAACATTGGAGCAAGATCAAGCATGGAGATGATGGCATGTGCAAGGGGAACAAGAATGGAGTTTCAATTGATGATTTCAGGACTTTGAAGCCACCATAATGAGTGCGAGAAGCCTTGGACGAAATATACAAGATGCCATTTCATAAATTTCATCCAGAGGCTATTATAGGTGCTGCGTCACCTTATTTTTGGGCCAGGCCCATGTAATTTCGAAATACTTGAGTATAGGCTGTTTTTAGAGTCCGTATGTGTGAGGAAACAAGAGTTAGGGTTGGTTTCGGACCCCTCCACCAAGGGCCACGAAATTCCCCCCTCTTTCCCTCATATATACAGCCCTTAGGGCGTCGTTTAGACTTTGGGTTTTGTTTAGATTAAAATTCGCCATAGCTGCAACTTCGCGTACTTCGTTTGTGTTCAACGACCAGACCAAGACGTCACAGAACCCCACTTGATCAATAAAGCTTTCCTCTTGAATTCGCAATATCCAGATTGCAATCTCAGTTTCTTGCTTGTTCTTCGTTTGCCTGCAGGAAACAGACCTTCGTGGTCAGGTTGATCGTGCTCCGGCGTGATCAATAACCTCTCGGAGTTGGTTTAGCGATTGCTAAGGCGCGACGTCCACGCACGTTAATAGTCGGATCGTCAAAGTCGACTTCATCCAAATGATAGCCACCATCTCATCGAAAGACGGGACACCTTTGCCTCTTATCATTCTGCCAAAAGTTGTACAACTCATAAGCTTTCTTCGAAGCTTCTTCTGGAGGCAGCTTATTAAGGCATGCCTGTTGGAACGGCTTGTAGCTCAATTCACCTATGTTCTTTATTGCAATATTCCGTACTGAAGTAGCACTAATATCCATGAATCCCTGGAGCACAAGAAATTTTCAATATTCCATCTCGTGTTCATTTTTCAACAGAACAGTTAAAATAGTGTGACCAAACCAGCCATGGTTGGCCATAGAGCTACGAGCAAACATTCCACACTTTTCAAAGAATGGCTGAGTAACCTTCAATAAGGATTTTCAGTTTTTTTTAGTAGGTACCACCTGAAACGTCTTCTAAAAGTTTACAGATGAGTATTTTCTTTCTTTTATTTGGTCTCTATTCATTTATTAAGCTCTCTGGGTTAACTCTGCTTATCTTCTTGTACAATTTACTGCTTCTAGTTATTATTAATAAAAACTGCAGTGGGGCTTTTCGCCATTGTTTGCCATATAAAAAAAATTCAAACAGTAATGATCAGAATGCATGCAGAATCTAATGTCAGCAGAGGGTGACCGAACCTTGATCAGCTTAGAGTGGATATCAGAAAGTTCCTTTTTAGCATTCTCAAGCTCAGTGCTTAAACCTTTATCAGGATTGTCCATAACATCATGCTCATCAGCAACTTCACCGTTGCCGTTAGATTCTCGTGTCCGTTTATTCTGTGCATAAAGATTCATCAGGGCATTACATGGCACTAACAAACACACGTACACAATAAAGTGGGAAATTTTGTACTTTGTTAAATCACCAAGATCAATGACTCCAAATAAGAATAAGACAATGATCACTATACTAGTTTACCAGTCAATGGCCCAATGAAATGTGACTACTGAACAGACACTACTGCAAATAAAGATCCACATAGATCAACTGCAGCCAATAAACTCAAGATCTGACAAAAAAATCCATAATCAAAAGAACAATCAAGATGCTATACTGTAATCTGCAATCTGAACAGAGGTAATGTCCCTCTAATTCATTCAAGACAGCAAGGATTAGCAATCAAAATGCGATTTCCAATTGCTCCAAGGAAAAATACTCACTCTTCCAGACTGGCTACTCTGAAGACCACTTCCCTGCAGTGCCAGTAGTACATGGCTTGACTCCCTTGCTTCCAGCTGTTCCTTTAGAGATTCAATCTCTGCTGCCTGTTCTTCATTCCTTGTTTTCAGTTCAGCGATCAGTTTGTCCTTTTCAGTGATCAGTTTGTCCTTCTCAGTGACCAGTTTGTCCTTTTCAGTGACCAGTTTGTCCTTTTCAGTGACCAGTTGCCCCGTCGCTGTTCACAGTACCAAAAAGAATAGAACAAAGCTCAGTTTAGTTTTTTTAGGATTATCTTATGGTTTGGCTGACAATAAAAGTTCAAGTGTGAAGTATCGGTATTATTTTTGTATAGCTTAAGGTAGTAAACTACTCGCCCTGTCGTAATTAGATACTTCCTCCGTTCCTAAATATAAGTCTTTCTAGAGATTCCACTATGAACCACATACGAATGTATATAGATGCATTTTAGAGTGTAGATTCACTCATTTTGCTCCGTATGTGGTCCATGGTGGAATTTCTCCAAAGACTTATATTTAGGAACGGAGGGAGTAGATAACATCCTAGAATGTGTACAGTCAAAACATTTCCAACTGTGACTCACCATGTGAAAACTTATTTAGTATCGTTATTTTGAAACTAATACTATTAGACCAGTAAGAGAAAATACATTTATAATATCACAATTTTTCAAATTTCTATTAGCAAATTCATGTGACAAATGTAGAAAAGTTGCATAGCAGAGACCTTGTCCATGCACAAAACATATTCTTTAACAAACAGATGGGAGTATTGTGTTTCTGATGATCCTATTATGTCATGGCAACAGAATTCATCTCTTGCGATACGATCTTCTTATGTAGAAATTACGAGCACCTCAAAGTTATCACCTAGACGGTTATTATTACATACTAAAGGATACGAAAATTCCTACTAAAACACAAGAGTTATTACCATTCTGTTCTAGCTGAAGCCTTGCTTTTTTCTCTATGACACAGTGAAGCGCATTGTTGATGCCAAAGTATTCCGTATAGGCATTCTTGTAGAACTCCAGCCTGGAGTGTACATCAGAAGCCAACACATCAAGGCTTGTAGGCAAATGACGTGCGCCTCCCATCTCAGCCATATAGCCTGCAAATGGACCTATAAAATATCAGAATATATATCCATTTGGGTTTAATTTATCAACCAATTATTGTGGAAACCAGTAACCGATACATCCGTAGACAGTGGTTAGAAGCAATACACAATCTTTACTGTCCACAGAACTTAAGTATCATTATTCCACTAAATTTAATGAGATCACTTTCTTTTCCTTTTTGTACTTTTACTCTTCATCCACGCAAACTTTCTTTGGTACCAGTTCATGATGTGAAAAATTAACAACTGCCAGTTGCCAATGAATTACCTAAAGAGCGAAATAAAGGCAATTGAAGTATTATCCAAGGTGTCATTTCTTGTTCATAAATCATAGTTTTACTAACCCATTTGTCTGCATATTCCAAATATAAAAGGAAAATTAAATAGTCTTAGCTGGAATCTAAACAATGCATTAAGTCAACATACTTGTAAATCGATAAATGTGCACCCAAATAAATGTTCTGAGAATTAAAAAAAATCATAATAATAAATGCAAATCTAAATCTTGATACAAAGAACTCCTGATTTCCATGAGAACCTTCTTCAGAGGAAATAGAAATTAATCTGAAAACTCTGTCATTACCGGTTAACCAGAGGAAAAGGAAAACATCATGTCGATTTCTGAACAAGTCAGAGCATACAATTGGATTGCATATCACAAGGTGAGGCATACTCATGTAATGATTTTTTATTTTTTTTGTGGGGATACTCATGTAATGATTTAAAAAGAGGTAAATGATCAGTTAGACGAATCGGCATGCACGTATACTTTCTATTTTGCAGGAAAGTTGGGGGTTTTATCGATTAATGAATAGGTTTACAATCCAAAGCCAAAAGGCTTAAAAGATTCTCGGGAGCATCTTGTAACCACCAATCGGTTCGACATGCACGCATACTTGGCAAGAAAAAATGGCAGGTGTACCAAGTGCTCTAGTTATATACTCCCTCCGTTCCTAAATATAAGTCTTTTTAGACATAGTACAACATACGGATGTATGTAGACATATTTTAGAGTGTAAATTCACTCATTTTACTCCGTATGTAGTCACTTGTTGGAATCTCTACAAAGACTTATATTTGGGAAGGGAGGGAGTATGAAGTTTCCGTGTCGAATCTGCTTTATTTTAGATTTACAGTGTTGTCTCTAGAGTCCTTCTTTCAGCTGAGTGCCTGAGTAGCACGTTTTTTATGTTTCCCGGAAAATGTTTAGTTGATGTACCAAATACTAAGAGGGGAATAGGGATAACACAATGTGTGCTTCTTTATTTTACCTCTTCTAGAAACAGCAACAGTTACAACTTACTCTTTTTTTTTTTGTGATGAACAGTTACAACTTACTACATCAAAATCTATCATGATAAAAAAAATTAAAAAAATCTATCATGATAAACACTGACAAAATCCCCCATCCCAGAAATATGGTGTTTCTCTGATGACAAAAAGAAAAGTACGAACAAGTTGCAGGGAAAACGTCACCTCAACAGGAGTGGATGCAACAGCGCTGGACTCCCCTAACAGATCTGCAAAGGGGAAAATCAAGCAGGTCAATAAAGGACAGAAAGGGGAGTAGGCGAGTATTGCAGCATACTACAAAACTGGAATGTAGCTTGAAGAAGAAATGCGGGCAGAAATCTGCGGTGACCAAGAAGGAATGGGATGGAACTACGAAGAACAGAGCAAAACGAGATCAACCGAAAAGGAAGTCCAAAAATACGGAACAATCTCTGGAAAAAATAATGCCTGCTACCGAAAACATCAGTCGAATCTGCAACCAGCCGGATGGATTCTAGTACCTCTGTCGATTGCTCACGGCAAAGACCAGAGAGCTTCGGAGTTTCTTGTTTTCTTCGTTTGGGTTGGTGAATGCGAGGGGACGGGGGCGGCCGGTTAATGGCAAAGCAGCGTCTGGGGAGGCTGCGATGACGACGGGACGGCAGGGCAGGAGGGAGCGACGAGTGGAGAGAGATACTACTCCAGTACTAGTAGTGACTAGTAGAACGCCCGTGCGTTGCTACGGGGTTTTGAAACTAAATTACGATGTTAATAACGGATTCTGCGGCCATGTATTGCTACGGGCTTTTGAATAGAAGTTAGGATGCTAATGATGGAGCTTGCTAAAATAACCGAGAACAATGTCATCTCAGCTAACACGACAATCAGCTAACACACTTCATACTCTCAAATCCTCCACAAATGTCAATGGACGCGCCCGATCAGTGACCAAACATGAGAGAGAAGGAAAAAAGGTGACCCAACCACACCCCTCATACAGGACCGGACCACAGATTTAGGAGGCCCTGGGGCAAGACATCAACAAGGGGCCCTTTTTTACTCGAAAGCTTAAAATATTTTCTATTTGAAAAGCAAAGTAAATATCTAGTGCATAGCATAGACGATGATCTTTGGACTTTAAAATTGAGAGTACAATTTATTTATTGATAAGGTGAACTACACCATGATAGTAATGAAACAATGTAGTTCCACATTAACTCACTTTTCTTAATTTGAACAACGGAGACTTTATTTTGTTCTGCAAAACATATAACCTTGTCCAAACTGGTTGCTACTTAAGAAAATTGTGCTACCATCAGATAAGAAGTTAGCACATGTACGTACATCTGTTTCTGAATCTTTCCCAATCCGCCATGTTCTTCGCTCCCAAGAAATTTACGCAGATAATAACTCAATTCTTCCAACTTTGTTGTTGTTGATTTGAAAAGCTTACTCAACTTTCTGGAATTATAAGTTTGTGAAAAATGTCTAGAATTACTATCTGGAGGGAACACAATATCATTATGTCTAGAATTACTATCTCAACTAAAAAACCCTAGCCTTATCATTCAGATTGTCGTAATTTGGCAGATCAAAAATATTAACAGTGCATCATTGTTGTTCATCGACACTCGGTGGTCTTTTTACCAGATAAACACAATTATCCATTCGATTGAACAATCGGGCGAATATGCAAGAAAATACCCTCATATCCACAAATCGGCTTCTCTTAGTTCATTCAATTTATCCACTTTTAAGTGCACACTTGCCAGCCATTAGGCACAAGAATGGATCAAAAAAATTCTAGCTTCCCATATACAATAGTCTGCCAATTAACCCCCTGTGAAAGCACCATAAAATCAATGGAACATGACATTCAAAACTAAAATTAGTAAATCATCTTGTTGGGACATCAGAAAAGAAATAGAGTTTATCTATGACTGGATGTGTACCTTCCGGCTCGTAGACCATGAACTAAAGAGTTGTGATTTGCTTCCCTTCCTTCCTTGGTCCTCCATGTAACAAAACATTACTCATACTCCTTTTGTACGCAGCTAAATAATGAATCAAAGAAAAGTCTGAACAACTTCACACAAATAAAAGAGCATATCTAATGAAACACATCCAGTCAAAAAATTGTTCTCGTTGGAGAGCACATCAATATAAAATGAAAAGTATCAATCAACTTTTAAGTTGTACACGGAGTAAGGTGCAGAACGTAATTGTTTGTCATCCTCTGTCGCACACACCGACGCCCAATCTGCATCTCCGCTTGACAAAAAGTCTGAATCAATTGTTCAGTCCGCATAGTTGAATAATGCGGCAGAACACTTCTACTAAAGCCAAGAAAATATTACAGGGTGGAATTATCAGAAGTCTCAATAACGACGTGGTATTTATTGTTGCCATTGCACACGAAGTGGATCTTGCTCTTCCACCTACGACAAACAAATATGTGCTTGCGAAAATTGCGGAATAACTTGTTATGTGAGCACGTTACATTATAGCAGGGATTAATAATTTAAAAAAGCATAATGCAAGTGATATAGGTACAGTTTATCAAAAAAATGTGCAAATTAGCAGACGTCTTCTGTCCATATATAGTACCATTAAGAGGTGAAAACCAAGTGAACTGTGGCATCCTGGAAGCACTGAATCAACAAGGATAGTTAGAATGCAAACATATTGGAGATGAGAACTCAATTAACCTTTTATCTGACACCAGCTTCGCCTCCGATCAACTTCATGAAGAAAATTAACTTGTACGTAGCATTGTGCTACCCTCTCGAGCTCTCACGCTCTTGTAGATGCATGTAATCTCAAATTCAAAGGACAATATAGTGGAGGCCTGATTACATACCATGGCAGCTGGTCCGAATCTAAGAGCTAGAGAGGATGACAAACCTAAGAGCTAGACTGTGGTCAGAATAAATGCAAACCAATTACGAAGTTCAGTAACAAACCAATTACAAAGTTCGGTAGGAAAAAAGTTCCGATTAGAGCTCAGGAGTTTTAATTCATCATTGAAGGCCAAATCAATATTCGAATCTAGCGAATTGATTTGCTGGGAAGGACCAGGGGGTGGGAGGGGGTGACCTTGCAAGTGGGCGTCGAGTACGATATCGCGGACGCGGAGGTTGAAGGCGCGGAAGAACACCTCCTGCCCGGTGGTGGGGTCAACGGCAAAGCGACGATGGACGGAGCCCAGGAGGCGCCTCGCCTCGATTAGGCGCTTCGCCTCGATTCTCCTCTGCGGGTTCCTGGAGGCGCTCGAGAATGGCCATAGCAACGCCATACGCCTCATCACCGGCGGTTTGTGGACGGATCTGGGCGTGCCTCGCGCGGAAGGGTGTGCGGCATGACCCGTAGCTCCAAGTGATTGGGTAGGAGAGGCAGACGGCGACGTAGCCCATGGCGGCGGCTCTTTGGAAACGGCATGGCGAAGGGAACGGTGGCGAAGGAGAGGGATGGGAACCCTAATCGGGTTGGGAGGAAGAGAGAAGGGTGAGGAGGCGTCGGGGTGTACTTTTTGTTGTTGTTCTGCGGGTCGTGAAAAAAACCCTGTGGGAGAGCACGAGAAGTGGTGGGAGGTGGGACGAGATAAAATTGGATAAAAATAAATCGTGGTTGATCGTGATTTAATATAAGGCTAATTAATTTAGATTTAAGGTAAGGATAATTAATTGAGATTTGATCTGGCCGAGCGATTTATGGTAAGGATAATTAATTTACATTCGATTTTTAGAGATTGATCGTAATTGATTCTTTCACATAAAGATATTACTAAATAACTTGTGCCAGCATGGAAATTTCTGATCCGTTTCGAGTTTTTTCGTTGTGTGAGAGAGTGACGCGAAACTAAACCGGTGGGGTGAGGGAGGGGACGAAAAAAAAACTTGCGAAAATAAACCGTGGATACTATTAACCAACTCAGAGATTAGGAGTAGAGATTATTTCCCTACATACACGTGATTGTTTCCTTCTGATTTGTTAACAGGTTGGATAGCACCATTATATATCGGGAGCAAGAAAATCGCCCGAGATATCGCTATGTTTTATTGAATTGATTGTGTCTGGTTACCTTAAGTTAATTGATTGCGTTTGAAAAGAATTGATTGTCATGCATTATTGCGTTTTATTGAATTGATTGTGTCTGGTTACCTTAAGTTAATTGATCGCGTTTGGAAAGAATTGATTGCCATGCATTATTGTGTTTGGAAAGAATTGATTGTCATGCATGATTGCGTTTGGAAAGAATTGATTGTCATTCATGAATCGGGGACGTAAGGGGGGAAAGGAACCTGACTGCGTGCGGTGAGTGGAGTGGGGTTGGGCTGGGTTAATTGTAGCGAAAAAAAACCGGTTGAAAAAAAGCCAGACGAGGTGGGACGAAAAAAAACCAGACGAGGTGGGACGCCCAATCTGCATCTCCGCTTGACAAAAAGTCTGAATCAATTGTTCAGTCCGCATAGTTGAATAATGCGGCAGAACACTTCTACTAAAGCCAAGAAAATATTACAGGGTGGAATTATCAGAAGTCTCAATAACGACGTGGTATTTATTGTTGCCATTGCACACGAAGTGGATCTTGCTCTTCCACCTACGACAAACAAATATGTGCTTGCGAAAATTGCGGAATAACTTGTTATGTGAGCACGTTACATTATAGCAGGGATTAATAATTTAAAAAAGCATAATGCAAGTGATATAGGTACAGTTTATCAAAAAAATGTGCAAATTAGCAGACGTCTTCTGTCCATATATAGTACCATTAAGAGGTGAAAACCAAGTGAACTGTGGCATCCTGGAAGCACTGAATCAACAAGGATAGTTAGAATGCAAACATATTGGAGATGAGAACTCAATTAACCTTTTATCTGACACCAGCTTCGCCTCCGATCAACTTCATGAAGAAAATTAACTTGTACGTAGCATTGTGCTACCCTCTCGAGCTCTCACGCTCTTGTAGATGCATGTAATCTCAAATTCAAAGGACAATATAGTGGAGGCCTGATTACATACCATGGCAGCTGGTCCGAATCTAAGAGCTAGAGAGGATGACAAACCTAAGAGCTAGACTGTGGTCAGAATAAATGCAAACCAATTACGAAGTTCAGTAACAAACCAATTACAAAGTTCGGTAGGAAAAAAGTTCCGATTAGAGCTCAGGAGTTTTAATTCATCATTGAAGGCCAAATCAATATTCGAATCTAGCGAATTGATTTGCTGGGAAGGACCAGGGGGTGGGAGGGGGTGACCTTGCAAGTGGGCGTCGAGTACGATATCGCGGACGCGGAGGTTGAAGGCGCGGAAGAACACCTCCTGCCCGGTGGTGGGGTCAACGGCAAAGCGACGATGGACGGAGCCCAGGAGGCGCCTCGCCTCGATTAGGCGCTTCGCCTCGATTCTCCTCTGCGGGTTCCTGGAGGCGCTCGAGAATGGCCATAGCAACGCCATACGCCTCATCACCGGCGGTTTGTGGACGGATCTGGGCGTGCCTCGCGCGGAAGGGTGTGCGGCATGACCCGTAGCTCCAAGTGATTGGGTAGGAGAGGCAGACGGCGACGTAGCCCATGGCGGCGGCTCTTTGGAAACGGCATGGCGAAGGGAACGGTGGCGAAGGAGAGGGATGGGAACCCTAATCGGGTTGGGAGGAAGAGAGAAGGGTGAGGAGGCGTCGGGGTGTACTTTTTGTTGTTGTTCTGCGGGTCGTGAAAAAAACCCTGTGGGAGAGCACGAGAAGTGGTGGGAGGTGGGACGAGATAAAATTGGATAAAAATAAATCGTGGTTGATCGTGATTTAATATAAGGCTAATTAATTTAGATTTAAGGTAAGGATAATTAATTGAGATTTGATCTGGCCGAGCGATTTATGGTAAGGATAATTAATTTACATTCGATTTTTAGAGATTGATCGTAATTGATTCTTTCACATAAAGATATTACTAAATAACTTGTGCCAGCATGGAAATTTCTGATCCGTTTCGAGTTTTTTCGTTGTGTGAGAGAGTGACGCGAAACTAAACCGGTGGGGTGAGGGAGGGGACGAAAAAAAAACTTGCGAAAATAAACCGTGGATACTATTAACCAACTCAGAGATTAGGAGTAGAGATTATTTCCCTACATACACGTGATTGTTTCCTTCTGATTTGTTAACAGGTTGGATAGCACCATTATATATCGGGAGCAAGAAAATCGCCCGAGATATCGCTATGTTTTATTGAATTGATTGTGTCTGGTTACCTTAAGTTAATTGATTGCGTTTGAAAAGAATTGATTGTCATGCATTATTGCGTTTTATTGAATTGATTGTGTCTGGTTACCTTAAGTTAATTGATCGCGTTTGGAAAGAATTGATTGCCATGCATTATTGTGTTTGGAAAGAATTGATTGTCATGCATGATTGCGTTTGGAAAGAATTGATTGTCATTCATGAATCGGGGACGTAAGGGGGGAAAGGAACCTGACTGCGTGCGGTGAGTGGAGTGGGGTTGGGCTGGGTTAATTGTAGCGAAAAAAAACCGGTTGAAAAAAAGCCAGACGAGGTGGAACGAAAAAAAACCAGACGAGGTGGGACGAAAAAAAACCTGGAACAAAGACTACCAACTGCTCCATTAGGAGTAGAGATATGAGGAAATCTTTTTAAACCATTGTCTATATGAATATATAGACATCCAAATTTACACATGCTGTTGGAGATGCTCTAAGTGCCCCGTTTGGAACGCACTTGCGTCAGAAGCGATTCCTTGATACAGGCATACAGCTAAGCCAAAGCTCCGTATTGTAACCCTAAATAAACAAAACCAAGATATAAACGAAGGAAACAGGGAGGAGGCCCGCGCTGCTACTGCCCGCCGCACACCTCCCTCCCTCCATCCCTCCTTCGTGTCTACAAGGCGGCGGCTGTCGGCCGAGATGGCGGCGGCTGTGTCGCGCGACGACGAGCTGGTGGTCAAGTCCCCCAGCGACAACCGTTCCTATCGCCTCCTCCGCCTCGCCAATGGCCTCTGCGCCCTCCTCATCCACGACCCCGAGATCTACGCCGACGGCGGCCCTGCCCCCAAGCCCAACGAAGACGTGGACATGGACGATGGGGACGACGAAGAAGACGAGGACGAGGAAGATGACGAAGAATATAGCGACGAGGAGGGGGATGACGACGACGATGAAGAAGGCGAGGAAGACGAGGATGGGAGCGAGCCCAAGAGGAACAAGGACAAGAGCAGCTCCGAGCCGGTCATTAAGAAGGTACCCATGAGTTTTGCTCTTACATACCTCTACTTGCTCTATTCAATCTAATAATGCTACTAGTACATTGGATCACTCTCCTCTGTGGTGGCTGTGATGCTGCTATTCATGAACAGTAGATGGATCTAGCATAATTTAGTGGTATTGGCAACGATCAGACAGGTGTATCATAACTAATGAATGTAAATTGAACTGTTGAAAATAATTCGTGTGTCCAAGTGGTTAGAACCAATTGCTAGCTCGACGACTGGTTCAGGATTGTGCTGTAAGAGATATTACGCTCCCTCTTTCTGCAAATCTGGAAGGCCGTGAGTATTGCTGCCTGTTGCAAGTTTGATGTTTGGTTTTGCTTTTTCTTACATGACGCATCGAATTTCAGGCTGCTGCTGCAGTGTGTGTTGGAATGGGCAGTTTTGCGGACCCTCCAAAGGCACAGGGCTTGGCTCATTTTCTAGGTATGCAATCATTGTCATCTTTGTTTTACCTATCTTGTATTACGGCTGATCATATGTATCAGTTAAAAGCTTAAAACTACTAAGCCTTCTGTTGGATGCTATCCAAAAGTTGGAGGGAACTAGTCTGATGATATGTACGCTCTAGCTTATAGTAATCTCAGAGTGTGCTGAATTTCTGCAGAGCACATGCTTTTTATGGGGAGCTCTATTTTTCCAGATGAAAATGAGGTTTGTACAATGTCTATGCTTTTACGCCCCTTAATCTGTTCTGAGTCAAACCCTGAGATTAGCTGTGTCTGAGAAAGTTATGTGCGTTTTTATTGTCAATTACCATCACATGCTCCGCTTGGATCAATGTTGTTTCGGTAGAAAAATATTGAAGCATTTTGGCAGTACACAGCTTATAGTGGTGATATACATGATGATACTGTGCTATATTTGACAACACCTTACCTATGTGGTTACTAGAATAAGAGCATCTCCAACAGCAGACTAAAAATGTTGCTACTAAATCCACTTTTTGAGGAGGAGAGAGAAGATTTAGGTAGCCAATTTTTTTCTGCTTTTACATCCGACCTGAAAACTGGATACCTAAGTTTTAAGCTTCTAATTCAAACAATACCAAACTCATGTCAAATAAATCTGAAACAAATAAAACACAAACAGTACTTTATCATTACATAGTTCATCAATCCACAATCCGAAACTCAACACAAGTAACCAAAAAAAGCAAACAAAAATACCTTTGGGGAATTCCATGGAACACATAAGGGGCACCGGGCTTGATTTCGGCTGGCGGAGCTTGCCAGGGCCGAGAAGGTCGCTGGATGACTAGAAAAGGCGTCGGGAGGGACCCAGGGGCGGAGGGGAGCCGGGGCCACACTCCGGCAGCGCCGAGCTGCCCGAACACATAGAGCTTGGCACAGAGCCATGGCTCAATGGTGCTCGTGGGGGTGTCGTGCGCGTTGCGCAGCTGCTAATTGACCTTGGTGGGCAGCGGGGGATGGCCGGAATCGGCACAAAATACACCTTATAGACAGAAACGACGGAGTGACATACTAATGAACCATAAGAATAAAATATAAACTTTCCTTGTGTTAGGGCTCAGACAAAAACCTGAAACACCTTTGTTTATAAGTGCCAATATAGTACTTGATGCTGCACACCATAGGCCTATAGTGGGCTGCTACATCGCAGCTAGCCGAAATGTAGCAGCCCTTTGTCCACTATGACAGTTCTATTGCTGGTCTGCTTGCACAGTACCCATGCTGCAATGATTCACATAGTCCTTGAGCTTCTATATTCCATTTGTCTCACATGCAAACTTGCTTTGTCTTAAATTTGCAATATGTTACATTTCCTAGTAATTTGTTAATGAAGACCTTATGTAGATTTGGTGAATGCTTTTATAGCAGTTTGATAAATATTCTTATGTAGTATGACAGTTACCTGTCCAAACATGGTGGTTCATCCAATGCGTTTACTGAAACTGAGTACACATGCTATCATTTTGAGGTCAATCGGGAGTATCTAAAGGGAGCCTTAGACAGGTAGTTATCATTTGCTATTCTTCATTCTATTATTCTCAGTCTGTAACATAAATGCTGAGTTCAGGTTTATACTAATACATGGTTTTGATTCCATGCTTAGATTTTCTCAGTTCTTTGTATCACCTCTTGTTAAGGCTGAAGCTATGGACCGCGAGATATTAGCAGTAGACTCAGGTATGTGTTTTTCCTTTCTGTCTAACCAGCAACCACTGCTAGTTATTGTTTCACTGTCTAAATTATGCATAACTTTGTTGCTTCAACTATTATCTTATGTTAGAGTTCAATCAAGTTCTGCAAAGCGATAGCTGCCGCCTTTACCAACTGCAGTCCCATACTTGCTCTCAAGGGCACCCATTGAATAGATTTACCTGGGGTATGCTTATCATTTGGTTATTTTAATGTCGTGATATCCATTGAATTATAGTGGGGCTGAATTTTTGAGATTATCTGTAGGAAACAAGAAAAGCTTGTCGAATGCAATGGGCAGTGGAATCAATCTGAGGGAAGAGATTTTGCAAATGTACATGAGTAACTATCATGGAGGCATGATGAAGCTAGTTATAATTGGGGGAGGTGAGGCTGGTTACCTATTTTAATTGTATGTTTACTAAATAAATGAATTGATGCTCTTCTTTTGCTATTAATTATCTGTATGGTTCATTTGTTTCAGAACCCCTTGACACTCTAGAAGCCTGGACCATGGAGCTATTCAGTGAAGTTAAAGCTGGTCCTCTGTTAGAAATAAGTCCAAAGACTGATATGCCTTTCTGGAAATCTGGTAAACTTTATAAGCTAGAGGCTGTCAGAGATGTTCACAGTCTTTTCCTGTCATGGACACTTCCTTGCCTGCACAAGGAATATATGAAGAAACCAGAAGATTACTTGGCACATCTCCTTGGTCATGGTAAATAACTCCTGTGTACCTATAGCTGTAACCTTTTGCTGTTCCGTTCAGGTGCTGTACCTTTAACCAATGGTTGAATACTAAGCAAGCAGTTGATTCACCCTACAAATATTTGTTTCATCACGTTTTCTTCTTTCGAGGGATTTCAGGCTGTTTAATGGTAGCCCTTCTTCCCTGTAGGTTCAAATCCTGACAACAAATTCACATTTATTTAATATGATTGTATCAGTTAGATTACCTGATTGAATATACATTCTTATGCATTGTCCCCTTGTGTGGGCTGTGCTGTTTATGCCCTTGCCTGCAGCGATTTTCTGAAATGTCCTTCTATTCTTCACTCAGGGTTATCTTATTTTGTGTTAACCTCTGGTAACTTATGTACTCTTTGCAGAACAGCATCTTTACAGAATTTTTTGCATAATAAAGACAATTTATTTTTAAATAGATTCCAATGCTGGTTGCTGTCTTTGTTTAATGTTGATTTGGAGCATGCAGAAGTTTCATCTCATGTAATCACACCATGCCATTTAGCGACTGATCATTTTGTTTCTATTTTCAGAGGGCAAGGGAAGCTTGCTATATTTTTTGAAAGCTAAAGGTTGGGCTAGCACATTGAGTGCTGGCGTTGGCACTGGAGGAACACAACGATCCTCGTATGCCTATATCTTTGAGATGTCTATCCGCCTTTCTGATTCTGGACTTAAAAATGTATGCAGGTTCATATGATGCTTGCCTTTCTTATTTTATCTGCGTATCTTTGTTGGTTGAAACTCTTTCTCCTCGCATCAAAGTATTTTATTCTTTACATCATTTTTGCGGAACTGTTGTAGTTAGCAACTACCAGCAAATGCCTTCTGCTAAGGAACATGTGATTGATTGTAGTTGGCATCATTTTCTACCATGAAGTTGGCTGCCAAACATTGTTGAGACTAATATTCATCAGAAAATTTGTAACTAGCAGCAATTCATCCAATCTTTTGACAATTCTTGCATTCACATGTCTCTTACTATTTTACTTCCTTTCTGACATTTAATGCTTTTGCAGCTCTTCGAGGTCATTACAGCTGTGTACCAATATATAAATTTACTTAAGCAGTCTGAGCCGCAAGAATGGATATTTAAGGAAATTCAGGACATTGGGTACATGGAATTCAGATTTGCAGAAGAGCAACCTCCAGATGATTATGTAGTAGATCTTGCAGGTCATCACCTTTTCCATCTTGTTTCGCTTAATTTGTTTACGATGGATGCAGGGCTTACTTAAATTCTACTTTGCAGAAAATATGCTATTTTATTCTGAAAAACACATAATTTCTGGAGAATATATTTATGAGGGATGGGAGCCAGAGTTAGTCAAGCATGTTCTGAGCTTCTTTCATCCAGGCAACATGAGAGTTGACATACTTAGCAGATCATTTGATAAACAGTCCCAAGGTAAGCAGTCCATCTTGCCAGTCTTTTGGGGGTCTAGTTAATGCACAATGCTCCTATGTCAGGCTCATGAACACCAGACTTGCGCTACATGATGTGAGTTGTTTGAAGTTTCAAGTCAACACTGTTATTTCAACATTTGATGCTCGTTTGTTGAATCATGACTCGATATTGCTAACTATTGTACTAGTAAAATGAGATGCCTCATCTTGTGATCATCATCATTATTTTTTCTCCCTAGTGTAGTGTATAAAAGCATGGGAATCCTATTTTTATCATAATTATAATTATATTCTGGTATGATATGTAGAAATAATAATAATAATAATAATAATAATAATAATAATAATAATAATAATAATAATAATAATAATAATAATAATAATAATAATAATAATAATAATAATAACGATATTTCATGCTTTGGCCTAGCCATACAATTTCCATAGATGAAACTCATTCTGTTTGTGGAATTATATGAAGCAATAGCTTGTTGGCTTTCGAGGGCTTAATTTGGCATATTGTTTACCCCACATGCTGTGGAGAGTTAAATTCTAACTATGAGTCAGGGACCAAGTCACAGTTTGTTCAACTGCATATCATGCCTGATTGTTTCATGATTTTGCATTTCTAATGCAGTCTGTTTCCTGCAGCCATTAGATGTGAACCATGGTTTGGTTCACAGTACATCGAAGAGGATATTCCGCCATCTTTGATTGAAAGCTGGAGAAACCCTGTGGAGATAGATGGTAATTTTCATTTACCTTGGAAGAATGAATACATCCCAGGGGACTTCAGTCTGCGGAATGCTAGCATTCCTAAATCCTCAAACGATGATAACCCTCGATGTATTGTGGATGAACCATTCATAAAGCTCTGGCACAAGATGGATATTACATTTAATGTTCCCCGTGCCAATGCATACTTTTTGATTTCTGTCAAGGATGGCTGTAGCAGCCTCAGAAACTCTGTTCTGACAGATCTGTTTGCAAACCTTCTTAAAGATGAGCTAAATGAGGTCCTCTATCAGGTGGGTATTATTGAATTTGTTTCAACGCCTGTTTTATGAGCTTACCGTAGTTTTTATTTTTATTTTCATGGTGCTGCCAATATTTGTCATTATTGAACTTAGTCAAGAGTGGCTGAGATTTACATCTAATACAGGGTTTGACCATCAGTTAGATACCTGACTTTTGCAGCAGATCCAAATTTTGTTATTGATGCAAAAACTCGACCGTAGGAATCATCTGTTGTCTGCTAAATTTTATTTATGCATTTTATTTCGCGATGTTCCTTGTTTTACTTACTAAGGCCTAAATGCTGTAAATAATGATACAACCCAGCCACCTACTGTCCAATGTTTCAGTTTGCTGTCTTGCTCTTCCAATCAGATATCAGAACTCTCGTCCATGTTCCCCTCTTTTTAGTATTTGCAATATTATTTATTTTGAAATCACAGTATCTGCAATCTTGTGGACTATTGTAAATGGTTTGATCTATCTGAGTTATTTCTTACAACTGGTTTATGAACCTTCCAGGCTTATGTGGCTAAACTTGAGACATCATTATCTGTCGTTGGTAGCAACCTTGAGCTAAAGCTTTATGGTTACAATGACAAGCTGGCCATCCTGCTGTCCCACATCTTGGCTGCTTCTCAATCCTTTTCTCCAAAGATAGATAGGTTTGAGGTAATGTATCTTTATGCTGAACACATGATTGATTATTTCGAAATATAAGTGTGACAACGTGAAAGAATATTTCTTATGTTTACGTGGATTTTAATTTTTTTGCTGAACACATAATAGATTATTGAAATATAAGTGTGACAACGCGAAAGAATATTTCTTATGTTTGCGTAGATTTTAGATTTTATGCTGAACACATGATATATTATTTCTAAATATAAGTGTGACAATGTGAAATAATATTTTTTACGTTTGTGTGGATTCAAATTTTGTGTTCTGTACTTTTTCCTTTAATGTCCACCACAAAAATGGCTAACTTGATGATGATATTTCTTGTAATTATTGATATAATCAGAATATTTCGAAATGTAAGTGTGACAACGTGAACACATGATAGATTATTTCGAAATGTAAGTGTGACAACGTGAACACATGATAGATTATTTCGAAATATAAGTGTGACAACGTGAAAGAATATTTCTTATGTTTGTGTGGATTTTAAATTTTATGTTCTGTACCTTCTCCTTTAATGTACACCACAAAAATGGATAACTTAAGTGTTTTTTCTTGTAATAATTGTTGATATAATCAGATTAGGCACACAATGCATTCCTTTGATCCTACTGTATTTTTTCTGTCTTATTAATTGACATAGTCACCCTCCAGTGAGAGAAGCGCATGAATTGACTGCGGCCTAACCAGCTATTTGACTGGCTTATACAGTTTCTTTTGGTATTCACCTCGCTAGTTGTTAACATCTGGAGAACGTAGTTCAAGAAAACACGTAACCATCCATAAACTTCTGCACCTTAGTATTTATATATTGTTTTATTGTGCACTCATTAGGTCATCAAGGAGGACTTGGAAAGAGCTTACAGAAACACGAATATGAAACCTATGAGCCATTCCACGTACTTGAGGCTACAGTTCTTACGTCAAATATTCTGGGACGTCAACGAAAAACTGAAAGTTCTTGCAACATTAACCTTTTCAGATCTGGCAGCATTTGTTCCAGAGCTCCTTTCTCAGGTAAGGACAACAAATGCTCTTTATTTCTCCAGTATTTCTGGTGCTGCCTGTTCTTACATGTGTCAAATGATATCAAAAGACGAAAGATGCTTTGCTGAAAGTATGGTTCTGATAAGGAAATGTTTGGTATGGTTTTTTGTATCATGTATACATTTGCTAGACTTTAGAAACCACTTCCTGTTTGGACACATGCAGTTGCACATCGAGGGCCTATGTCATGGTAACCTGTCAGGAGAGGAAGCGATAAATATATCAAAAATATTCCAGAATACTTTGTCAGGCCAGACACTGTCAGTGGAGGCAAGACACGGTGAAAGAATTTTTTGCATTCCTCATGGTGCAAATTTTATTAGAAGTGTGCGTGTGAAGAATGATCTTGAAGAGAATTCCGTGGTTGAGGTGGGCCATGTTCCAGTTCCCTGTTTTATTAGATGCTGTTTGAATTATAACTGGTCTTGAAGAGAATTTTATTAGAAGTTTACTGAAGCACAACACTTTTGCATGTTTCTTTAGATCCTGCTTAAATTATAAATTATATGTTGAATCGCATCCAGGTCCTGAACATTTTCACTGTGGTAGTATCATGTATGTCGAATAGCCTACTATGTGAAATGCAACCACTTTGAAATATAGCATAGGCATCCGACCTAACCTCAAGAAACATGCACAAGTGTACTTCAAGAGGCTGCTCTTCTATTTTAATTTTATGTTTCAATTTAGGCTAATCCAACCTTCTGATGTACCACTTCTTGTCAGGTTTATTTTCCAGTCGAGCAAGACATTGGAAAGGACTCAACAAGGCTCAGAGCTATTACAGATCTTTTCAGCAATATAATTGAAGAACCTTGCTTTGATCAGCTGAGGTATAATTTATTTTCTTGTTTTCTAGATGAAGTGTGAGTGCCAAGTAATGTAGTCCGATCCATAATACAGCACTCACAGTATTTGTTCAAGCCCATCTCACGCACAAACCAATGAGGCACCCAATATTGGAAATACTACTTATAGTGGGCCATGCATACTCCTATCCCTATTAAATGACATACTACTACAACAACTAATCTTTCTTTTCCAGTACTAAAGTGCAAGTAGAAAGTGGAAATATTGCAATTAGAACACTTGTGATGTCCTCAATGAGAATTGTTGTGAAAAGACACTTTCCAAAATAAGTGCACATATTTCAAAGTGGTTGGAGTATTATGGATTTATTTCCAAAATAAGTTCTGTACACAATGTTTTTATTTTTTTTGCAAAGTTGGTCAGAACCAAAAACGTTTTGCCTGCTTGTAGTTGTAGGAGATCACCTTTTTTATGGGAGGGAGTATACTTTTGTTACTATGTGTATTCTGCAACAACCTTGCTAATTGATTTTCTTGGCATTCCAATGATAGAACGAAGGAACAGCTTGGTTATACTGTGGACTCCAGTCCAAGGATGACTTACCGCCTGCTGGCGTATTGTTTTCGAGTTATGTCCTCCAAGTATAGCCCTGTTTACCTGCAAAGCAGGATTGATAACTTTATTGATGGTCTCTCTGCTTTGCTGGTATGCTACTCTCCTACACATTTCTGTGTTAGCTTTTCAGACTATCTTATAGTCTTGCACCTGACCTGACAAAAAATATAATCTATGTGACGCCTCCGATTTGACAGTTCACTGATCATGCACGCAAATGTGTACGACCAAGATCAGGGACTCACCGGAAGATATCACAACACAACTCTAGACACAAATTAAAATAATACAAGCTTTATATTACAAGTCAGGGGCCTCGAGGGCTTGAATACATAAGCTCGAATACACAAGAGTCAGCGAAAGCAATAATATACATAAGTTAAACAAGTTGCCTTAAGAAGGCTAGCACAAATGTAACAATGATCGAAAAGGCAAGGCCTCCTGCCCGGGACCTCCTAACTACTCCTCGAAGCCGAACTCCACGTAGAAACATCCTCGGGATCCTCTGGCTCCTGGACTCCACCGATCTGGTTGCATCATCCGAGAAAAGAGGAAGAAGGGGGAAAAGGGGGAGCAAAGCAACCGTGAGTACACATCCAAAGTACTCGCAAGCAAGGATCTACACTACATATGCAATGGTATCTGTGTAAAGAATATCTGTGGGCTAAACCGCAGAATGCTAGAATAAGAGGGGGATAGCTAATCCAATTGAAGACTACGCTTCTGGCAGCCTCCATCTTGCAGCAGTAGAAGAGAGTAGCTGGAAAGTAACAAGTACTCGCTTCCCGCAGCCTTCGTCTTGCAGCAGTAGAATAGAATAGATGGTAAGTTCACCAAGTAACATCGTATAGCATAATCCCATCCAACGATCCTCCCCTCGTCATCCTGTGGGAAAGCGATCACCGGGTTATATCTGGCACTGCTAAGGGTGTGTTTTATTAAGTAGCCGGTTCTAGTTGTCATGAGGTCGGAGTACAACTCCGGGTCGTCCTTTTACCGAGGGACACGGCTATTCGAATAGATTAACTTCCCTGCAGGGGTGCACCACATTACCCAGCACTCTCGATCCCATTTGGTCGGGCACACTTTCCTGGGTCATGCGCGGCCTCGGAAGATCAACACGTCGCAGCCCTACCTAAGCACATCAGAGAGGTCAGCACGCCGGTCTAAACCCTAAGCGCGCAGGGGTCTGGGCCCATCGCCCAACGCACACCTGCATGTTGCGTACGCGGCCGGTGAGCAGACCTACCAACCTCCATTACTAAGGAAGTTACGTTACGCGGTCCAACTCGGCGCACGCCGCTCAGTCGCTGACGTCAAGAAGGCTTCGGCTGATACCACGACGTCAGCAGTCTGAGTCCCGGTGTCTATCGGAGA
>LR738712.1:463445254-463583985 GCA_902687465.1 Secale cereale | reverse complement strand
GGGGGTGAGAAACAATAAATATAAAGCAAACATTGCACCACAAAGCATAACATGGCAAAACGCGGTGCTATGTGTGACCTAACGCGGTATTAAGTGATACCGGCGAGGATGGATGGGAAAACATCCGGGAAGGTATTCCCGGTGTTTCGCGTTTTCGGACAGACGGACCGGAGGGGGAAAGTTGCGTGTTTACTATGCTAGGGATATGTGGCGGACGAACGGACTGCGTAGTCGGATTCGTCATGAAATTCTGAGCAACTTTCATGTACAAAGTATTTTCATCCGAGTTACGGATTATTTCATATTAATTTTCAAAGTTTTAAATGATTTCCAATTTCATGGATTATTAAAAACATATTTAAATAACAAAAGGCTAGGTACACCCAGAAGTGTACCCAGCCAGCATATGGCAGGTGGGGCCAGTTGACTTGGTCAACTGCCCAGCCAGCTTTGACTGGTAAAAGTGAACAGTAATAGTGGGCCCTGCCAGTCATTGACTTATCTATTTTATTTATTTAAAGTTAGCATTTTAATTACCAGCATGGGCCACATGTCAGTAGCCCATTAGACTAACTATCTAATTAAACTAATCTAATATAGACTAAAATGGGGCCGGTCCCACACGCATACACACAAAAAACACACACACACAGCGTGCCTGACCGTGGGCACGGCTGTGCCTGCGCACAGGAGGCGCCGGCGGCCAAGATGGGGAAGGCGCCGGCGGGCCAGCACCGGCGGCGGCCAGCTGCGTCGCGGGGCAGGCGGCACATTCGGACGGCACGGGCGGAGGCGCAGGGGGGCGCGGCGGCTAGCGGTGGACGGGGCAGCAGGTTGGGCGAGCGGCGCGCAAGGAGCAGTAGGCCGCGACGGCCGGAGACGCGGCGGCCAGCGGCGGCACCGGCGGCGGCCAGCTGCGTCGCGGGGCAGGCGGCGCAGGGGGCGCGGCGGCTAGCGGTGGACGGGGCAGCAGGTTGGGCGAGCGGCGCGCAAGGAGCAGTAGGTCGCGACGGCCAGCGGCGGGTGACGGCAAGCGCGGGAGTGGGTGAGGTGGGTGCAGGCGACGCGTGGGTGCGAGGCCCGGGCACAGCAGGGCCCCGCGGATGAGTGTGTACAAACGCGGCGAGGCCATGGCGAGCGCGCGACGCAGCAGCGGCGACTAGCAGGAGAAGCAGTAGTAAATAGCGATGAGTAGCAGCAGCTACGGACGGCTGCGGCAACTACGGGCGAGGCCACGCATGAGCGCGCGCACAGCAGCAACAACGACAGCCCAGGAGCAGAGCAACTGCACACACACACATACACGTAGGTTCGGGGATGACGGTGACGACGGCCTACGGCGTCAAATCGAAGGGGAAGATAGGGGGGAGATGGAGGAGAAGCTCACTGCGAGCTCGAGGGTGAGGTCGGGGAGGCCGGAGGTGGACCGGAGTGGCGGGAATCGACGGCGGACGACGAAGACGTACATGATGAAGATGGTGGCGATGGCGAGTGTACGCTCCTATGTTTTTAAGGCGTCCGTAAGGTGACGCCTAGGCGTCGAGGCGCCCCCCAGCGCTTTGCAAATATGTCCGCTTTAGGCGTCGAGGCCCCCCCCCCCCAGCGCCTTAAAGCGAAGCGTCGCCTTAAAAACATAGGTACGCGCTGTCCCCGCTTGATTCGGTCCTCGGGATGGACGAAGTGGACCGTGGAGGTTCTCCTAGACATCTTCTCGCGGCACGGGGAACACGGTGGTCGTGGCCATGGCGGCGGCAGCGGTGGTTTCGTGCGGGGAGAAGAGAGGGAGAGAGGGAAAAGGGGGAAGTGGGGAGCTAGGGTTCGTCTGGGGGTCGCGGGGTCGGCCCTTATGCTTCAGGGGAGCCGGGGGATGGCCGGCGTGTGGCCAGGCGCGGCCATGGCCGAGGGATGCCTGCCACAATCCCCCCTGCCTCCCTGTAGCAGGAAGGAGATGAGTGGGAAGGTGGGTTGGGCCTATCCAATCCACATGGGCCTTTATTCTTCTCTTATATTTTTCTGCTTTAGGTTTCTGTTCTGTTTTATTTTGTATAGTTACTTTTTCCTATTTTTCTTCACTGTTTTGCAATTTAATTTAATATCAAATGATTTTGTTGCTTATTAAAACTACCACATAAATACTAGGCCATATTCTGAGTTGGCACAAGCACTTACAATTTATTTTGAAATGTCTAAATATTTGTTTAAATTGAAATTGTTCAATTTGGTGTTGTTGGCTCTGTTTTAAATAGGTTAGAGGCAGTTTAATAATTCAAAAGATATTGGGTAATTCATGACAATTACCTAGTGAATATTTATAACGTAACGAACATTTTGAATTTACTACTTGAAGAAATAATAATCGTATTGTTATTTGAGTTTGACTTGAATTTTAATCAAGTGGCAATTGGCTTAGTAAAAGGTGATGACATGGCATCATTAGGGTGAGGTTACTGTAGTTTAATTACCCGGGTGTCACAATCTAACTACTAAGGGCCTGTTTGGTTGGAAGCTAACTTTTCCATACTTTGCCACACATTTTTTTGCTAAACTTGCCTAACTTTGGCATGTCTAAATCTTGCCACACTTTTTGAGTGTATTATGACATATGGGGCTTATTTGTCACAAAAAGGAATCAGCCTAAGGTGTGGTTAAAACCAAACACTTATTTAACTTGGTTAAACTCGCTTAACTTGAGGTGTGGCAACGTGTTGCTAGGAACCATACAGCCCTTAAGATGTTGGTGACATGCTTCGTGCATCGATTTTATTCTCGTAACAGCACAACGATGTTTATCTCTTGACTGATGGAAATCCTGCACTCATGTTTTGATTAATCTTTGTTGACATTTACCTTTATTCTAAACAAGAATGCCTAAACAAATTCCCTTTGAGATGTTTCTTCATGGTATATATCAAAATGAACTTTGCTTGACTTATGCAGTCCTACCAAAGTATACTTTTTTGGTGTATTCCTTTCTTTTAATCATGTATCCATGTCTTCACTGGAAAAAAGATATGTCTTGCATAAATATTCTTGTTCATATTTGAATATGAAATTTCCATATACAACTTTTCTCAGTTATATTGATATTTTTATGCTGTTCATGCAATTGAGAACACGAGATATCTCAAGCTTTTGGAATTCTATTCTATTTTTTATAGAGTTTCCTTGATCCCATTGTAGTTGAAGTTGAATTCTCAAAACATCAAGTTGTTAGTGAAATATTGTTACCTGTCGCTATATTTCATACTGTGTTTTGTTGACAAACATCATAATTTATGAAAACTGAAAAATCAATTAATTGTAATCTCACAATTACTTACATTTGGTCAATACCTGTGTGCTTAGGATGGGCTTGAGGAGGAGACTTTTGAGCATCACAAGAGTGGGCTAATAGCTCAAAAACTTGAGAAGGATCCTTCCCTTAGCTATCAAACTGGTGATTACTGGTCGCAGATTACCGACAAAAGGTATAACTTCTTTCCTGCTGCATGTCTATGCATCATTTAGAACTTATCTGGAACAAATTAAATAGTCCGTCTCAAAATAAAAGTCGAGCCTACAAAAACGTCTTATATCTAGAGATGGAGTATATCTACCTAATGCTGAATCATTTGAAGTCAGGACTATGGGTGTTCATGGGTTGGGTCTGACCACTCAACCTAGACAGTTAAACCCATGCCACATATTTTCGTGTGCTGTTGGTATGGTTATGTATAAACAGTGGAACCCTTCCTCTTCCTCTTTCCTTGCAACAATAGTATGTAGAGCGCTTTATCAAGAGCACCTCCTAACCATTCTACGATGCAATGCATGATGTGGTATAAACCATTTTGCCATCAAACCCGTTTGATTCCCTGAGCTGGTTTGAATTTCAGCCAAACCGTCCTAGGCAGCACAAAACTTTCAAAACTGAAAATATACCGATTAGTGTTATGTGGACATACTGGACTTTTAACCGTTCATTCAGTTATGGGTACAAATTATCCAGGCCATGTGCTTCATAACCTTGTCCGATGTCCAGGCCTGTTCACAGTGCAAGTGCTGATAACAAATTGCCATAAAGCTGCAGGCCAATAACTGGCCGGGAACTAGTTGGAAATGACCAGTTGTTATTTTTTCATTTAGTTTGGTAAACCAGTGTTTCTGCATGTTTCACTTTTGTAATACGAAGTACTGCTTACAAAAAGCAGCGATGTCTCATAATCTGCGAAATTTGTAACTTTGGTCACTTGGGCAAAAGAAACCTATGTGCAACCTGACAAATATTTTGAGCTGCATGTAGTTTCAAATAATATGTCATGGATCACGTCTTTACTTCCGTTCTTTACTGATGGATTTGATTAATGCTTCATGGATCCTTTTATCTCTCATATAGTCTCATGTTGTGGAAAAATCCAATTATAGGTATATGTTTGATATGTCAAAACTGGAAGCTGAAGAGCTAAGGACAGTTGGGAAGGAGGACGTCATCAGTTGGTACAATACCTACATAAGATCATCTTCTCCAACACGTAGACGATTGGCAATCCATGTGTATGGTTGCAACTCGGATATTGCTGAGGCTGCCAAGCTGCAAGAGCAGTCATGGACTGCAATTGATGATGTTGAATCCTTGAAGGCTTCTTCCCAATTTTATCCGAGCCTCTGATGAGGGAAGTGGATCCTGTTTGTTTGGTACAGTGCCTACATAGGATCATCTCCGAAGCTCAGATGGCCATGTATCATTTGTGTGGCTGCCTCCACCAAGCTGCAAGAGCATCCATGTACGGATGTACCATAGTTGATACATAAAACAATCATCTATGGAAAATCTACCGCATTCATTAATTGGTCTGCAGCTTGTAAATTGATGAGCATCCATTGGGTATTAAAGGGTATTCTTCTGCTGGTAAGATTTAGTATAGTGTTTTATAGTGCAGCATGCACCTCATTTTTGAACTAGCAAGTGCGGCTTTCTTCAATTTGTATCCAGAAAAATGTAATCTTCCATGGGCTCAGTTAATCAATATTGTGGATCTTCTATTTTTTTTACTTTATATTGTATGATTTGTCAAGATAGGTGGAATTGCTACTGAATTTCATTTTCATTTTTATTTATATAAGTTTAAATTTCAGCTATCCTCCAATATTACCTTGTTTTTCATCCAGTAACTAATGGTTTCTTTTCTTTCTCAAACATAAGCAATGCTGACAATAAAAATACGAGTTCAGAATCTCAGATCTTCTTCAAGCTTAACTCGTTTTCCATTCATGACCTAATGTGTTTTTTCCCCTGATGACACGCGTGCTGACAATCAAAACATGAGTTGAGCTTATCTAGAGTGCCATGTATTTCATCCAGGTTTCCTTGGCTATACATACATGAGCGTTGCTTGCTGTCAAAAATAAAAATAAAAATGCATGAATGTCGTTCGAGGGCTGTCGGGCATTTTTCTCCGTTTACACCTGGCATGGCACGCCGAGAACAAACGCGCACTGGCCAGAAGCGTCGGTGGGAAATGGTCAGCCTGCTTTCGATCTTGCTATTCTTCGCCTCTAGGTCGCCTCGGCCGTGATGTGCCGGCTAACAGTTTGTTTGTGTGGGCCTGCTCCCTCGTGGCTGACCGACTTGGTGCCCGCATCAAAATCCGGTCGCTTCATTTCTTTTCCTGGGTGAAAACCTGTATTACTTAACTGTTCAAGTTCTTACAATCAATAGCACATAACTATAGGAACACTACAGAGCAGAACTAGGGATGGCAATGGGTACCCATTACCCATGTACCCTGCGGGTAAAAACCCTATCAGGATAAGGGTATGGGACAATACAGTATCCATAGGTATATAAAAATAGGTAAATCTCAAACCCATCAGATAGAGCGGGTATGGGTATAGGGGCATATAACCCATCCATGTACTCTTATAAAATCTAACAAATATGGAGAAATTACCTCTACACTTTGTTGTGAGTTTGTCAATTTAAAATGTATGATTATGTGCTACTATTTATGACTATGTGTTGATGTTTTGATGTGTTGTTGTTTACAAGAAAGTGTTGATTTTGTAGAATGTGTTGTTGTTTATAAGTATGTATTGATGTTATTATGTGTTGCTCAAATTAATGTTATTAAAACATGGGTATTTTTACCCGCGGGTACCCATTTACCCTGTCGGGTGACGGGTATGTGAAAAATTTATACCCACTAGCGGGTATGGGTACGGTTACGGGTAAGCTTAAATAGGACGGGTAAGGGTATGGGGTGGCTCCACCCGTACACAAATCCTGCGGGTGCCATCCCTAAGCAGAACCGAGCCAAGTCATGGTTCTTCCCTCAGTCGGTGGAAAATTAGCTAAGCTATCCCTAACCTTAAGCTATCTCTAACCTTATTTTAGGTACGATTAACACGAGTAATACTCTAAGAAGACTAATATTTAGAATCGAAGGAAGTACAAGACTCATGAAGAGACATAAGATATCTAATCTATAAACGCTTTTATATTAGTTTACGAAGGGAGTAATTGATAGAATCGATCGACTTATCTATCTCCTTCGCCTCGACCAGCTTCATTGCGACAATTGAGCCCATCTCGATAATAATGGGCCGATCGCTCCTCTATAAGGCAAAGGACAAGCCCTCCATACATGCGCGCAATTCAGCATGAAAAAAGAGCCATGTAGACCGAGAAAACAATGCTACCATGAGCTTCTCGCAGCACCATCCCTGCACCCGCTTGACCTCCTTTGACAAAAGACCCATCAGAGTTCATTTTGACCCAGCCATTATGAGGGGCACAACATGCCGGCACTGATGCAACATGCGTGATCATATGTGGAGCCGCAAGTGCCTTATCATATGTAAAAACTCGTTTTCCTTTCCTCTGATCCGGTAGACGGCCTCGCTGGGGTGTGTAATGAACTATGGCACTCGCGTCAATATGCTATGCTTTGTCATTCTTACTATGTCATGGTATCTGTATTGCTACTAAGTGCGGGTAAGATAGCTTAGCTTGTCATGCTCATGGTAGATTCTCATGTCGTGAGGCTTCGTGTCCTTGGGGTACCTTCCAGAGGCTTCCTTCCTAACAGCTCCAGAGCCGTTGAGCCTCCAGAGGCGTTGTGTAGCCGCAGAGTTGGGGGACCTCGTGAGGCGCCCTGTCCCTCTTCGCACACTCCCTTAGCTTAGGTTTGCCGTGGCTAGTGCACTTCATCGTGATACCTGGAGGTACAGACTTGGGGAGAGTGCGCATGCCCACGAGCTCGTTCGAGTGTGCCTCGCAAGGATCAAAGACGTCGAAGCCATGGGGCACCCAGGCTTCGACGAGGTGTGGTTGTGGGCTAGCCCAAACATACACACCTGCCTAGCCCCCGCGCACGAGACGCGCGAGGAGAAGCGACGGGCAACTGCCGCTCTTTCTAGGGCAAGGGGTGAAAAAATGAATAAAAAAGAGGGGGAACTCCAACTTTTGAGAACGAAAAGCACGAAACATCAAATTTCATTTAAAGAAAAGCAAACCAAATACAGAAAGCGAGCAAGGGAACAGCCGCGTCCGGCACCTATACTAGTCTTCATCTTCTCACCAACGCGGAGCTAAGTGTTGCCACTGAGATGTGGGAGGGAGCCCCCGTGAGGCCCGAGGGCGGCACTCAGGAGACCCCGGGCCGTGTATAGCCCCACTCATTAGTACGTGAGAGTGTCACGAGCGGATACCATCACAGGCATGGGGCCTGGCTTCATGGGTAGAACCTTCGGAGATGCTGGATGTTCCAGACATTCTGGATGGGGATCCCGTCCTACGTCTCCAGGTGTGCGGCGCCAGGCCTGGAGACACGGGCAATCCTGAACGGGCCCTCCCACATGGGAGAGAGCTTACGTAGCCCTTCCCTGGAGAGCACCTGAGGGAGTCCTGGATTACGGGGTCCTCGGGCGTTCGGGCTACGTAACATGGGCCGGACTAATGGGCCATGAAGGTACAAGGCAAACTTTCCCCCGTGTCCGGATGGGACTCTCCTTGGCGTGGAAGGCAAGCTGGGCGTGCGGATATGAAGATTCCTTTCTCTGTAAACCGACTCTGTACAACCCTAGCCCCCTCCGTGTCTATATAAACCGGAGGGTTTAGTCCGTTGAGGCAATCATAATCATAGTCATACAGGCTAGACATCTAGGGTTTAGTCATTATGATCTCGAGGTAGATCAACTCTTGTAACCCCTCTACTCATCAAAGTCTATCAAGCAGGAAGTAGGGTATTACCTCCATCAAGAGGGCCCGAACCTGGGTAAACATTGTGTCCCCCGCCTCCTGTTACCTTTGATCCTTAGACGCACAGTTTGGGACCCCCTACCCGAGATCTGCCGGTTTTGACATCGACATTGGTGATTTCATTGAGAGTTCCACTCCGCCGTAGTCGAAAGGCTCGATGGCTTCACCAATCATCTACAACAATGCTGCTGGGAAGGAGATTTTTCTCCCTGGCTAGATCTTCGTGTTCGGCGGCTTCGCACTGCGTGCCAACTCGATTGGCCACCTGGAGTAGATCGACAGCTACGCCCCTGGTCACCAGATCAGTTTTGGAAACCTGAACTATGTCGCTGATATCCGAGGAGACTTGATCTTCCAAGGGTTCGTGGCTCCAACCACCGCTTCGGCCTTAGATCCGGAGCGCGTCACCCAGCCCGAAGACGGGAATCTCGAGCCCGCCGGACTATCTGCGGCCATAAAGCTCAACACCGGAGAACCAGAGAGGATAGCGTCACTAGCAGGTATCACGTAGCCGGACTCTTCTCCGGACATTAGCCCCAAACCCTCGGAGTCCGCGTCTTGCGAGTTCGGCCAGGGAACTTCGGTCCCCATCCAAACTTCGCTCTTAAACGAGGCTCTGGACTTAATGCGATCCCTCGCCATCACAGAGGATCCGCTTCCGAATTGTGCGCAACCAAGACTAGGGGCTGAAAATAGGGAACTTTACTTCCCACCCACCGCCCACTTCATAGCCACTATCGAGGATCTAACGGACATGCTCGACTACACCTCCGAAAACATCGACGGTATAGACGACGATGCCGGAGAGGAGCAGGCTCAAAACCTGCCGTTCACCGGACGCTGGACGGCCACTTCCTCATACGACGTGTACATGGTGGACACACCTAAAGAAGGCGACGACGATGATAAGAAGGATCCAGTCGAGGAGGAACCTCCTGAGATACCACCGAAGCGTTGGCGTCAGCGGCGTCGCTCTAAATCGCGCCGCGGAAAAGACAGCGATACCAACACTGGAGAAAATGACACTCCAGAGAATGCCGAAGAATAAGAAGACCCCATCGAACCAACATCCGAACATGATGATCGGGAGGAGGGGCAAGTCAACCCTGACGAGCAAGCAGGGAACGAAGACTCAGAGGATAGCAGCTATCTACCACTCTCCGAGGATGACGTAAGCCTCGGCGACGAAGATTTTATCATGCCAGAGGAACCCCTTGAACAAGAGCGCTTTAAGCGCCGGCTAATAGCCACGTCAATAAGCCTAAAAAAGAAGCAGCAGCAGCTCTAAGCTGACCAAGAACTGCTCAACGACAGATGGACTAATGTCCCGACAGCCGAAGAATACGGCCTTGAACGCCCAACAAAGAGTTACCCGAAGCGTAAGCTGCTCCCCCAATTTGATGATGAAGCGCGGGAGCCCATACCACCCACGCATAACACGGCAGACGGACCTGACCGACCGCCACGCGGCCGGGACAGAACGACAGCTCAAGCCAAACACCAACGTGCACCACCTCGCCTTAAAAGCAGAGAAGCAACAGTTCGGGGATACACATATGACCTACGTCAAGACCTGGAAAATAGAACAAGTCAGACCAGATCAATTTATGGATCGCGGGGGCGTGCCCCGACACGAGAGGACGGTTATCAATCCTGGCGCGACAAGCAAAACCACGCCTGGGCCGAAAACTGCATACAGACTTCATCCGAACTGCGTCGTCATGTAGCCAGATACAGAGGTGCCGCACACCCCCTATGCTTCACAGATGAGGTAATGGAGCACCAGTTCGCAGAAGGGTTTAAACCCGTGAACATCGAATCATACGATGGCACAACAGATCCCGAAGTATGGATTGAAGATTTTCTTCTCCACATTCACATGGCTCGCGGTGACGATCTACACGCCATCAAATACCTCCCCCTCACACTTAAGGGACCAGCACGACACTGGTTGAATAGCCTACCAGAAAACTCTATTGGTAGCTGCGAAGACTTGGAGGACGCATTCAGAGACAACTTCCAAGGCACCTATGTTCGGCCCCCAGACGCCGATGACCTTTGTAATATAATCCAACAACCCGGGGAATCGGCCCGACAGGTATGGACAAGGTTCCTAATTAAAAAGAACCAGATTGTGGATTGTCCAGAAGACGAAGCCCTCACGGCTTTCAAACATAGCGCCCGAGACGAGTGGCTCGCCCGACACCTCGTCCAAGAGAAGCCGAAGTCGATGGCAGCCCTCACCACACTTATGACCCGTTTTTGCGCGGGAGAGGATAGCTGGCTCGCTCGTAGAAGCAATAATACCAGCAATCCTGGCACCTCCAAAACCAGGGATGGCAATGGCAAGCCACGACGCGACAAGAACAAGCGTCGGAAGAACAATGATGGAACCCAAGACACGATGGTCAATGCTGGATTGAGCGGCTCCAAACCCGGTTAATGGAAGAAGCCATCCAAGGCAAGCAGAGATGGCCCGTCCAGTCTAGATAGGATCCTTGATCGACCTTGCCAGATTCATGGCACCCCCGATAAACCCACCGATCATACCAACAGAAATTGTTGGGTCAATAAATAGGCCGACAAACTCAACGTGAACACAAGGGGAAAGGATCGCCCAACGATGATGATGGCCAAGAGCCTCGGCAACCGAACATAGGGGGACAAAAGCAATTTCCCCCGAAGTAAAAACAGTGAATATGATATATGTCACACATATCGCTAAAAGGGAACACAAGCGTGTACTACGGGACGTCTACGCCATAGAGCCGGTCGCTCCAAAATTCAACCCATGGACGGCTTGCCCGATCACCTTCGATCGAAAGGACCACCCAACCAGTATCCGTCATGGAGGTTCGACAACACTGGTCCTCGATCCAATCATTAATGGTGTCCACCTTACGCGAGTCCTCATGGACGGCAGCAACAGTCTCAATATACTTTATCAAGACACTCCCCGCAAAATGGGCATCGATTCATCAAGAGTCAAGCCCACTAAAACTACCTTCAAGGGAATAATACCTGGTGTGGAGGTCCGCTGCACAGGCTCAATCACACTAGAAGTCGTCTTCGGTTCGCCGGACAACTTCCGAAGCGAGGACTTGACCTTTGACATCGTCCCTTTCCACAGCGGCTACCACACACTGCTCGGACGCGCCGCTTTCGCCCGCTTCAACATGGTCCCGCATTACGCCTACCTAAGTCTCAAGATGCCCGGTCCACGTGGCATCATTACAATCAACGGAAGCGTGGAGCGCCCCTCCATACTGAGGAGAATACCGTGGCCATCGCGGCCGACGTACAAAGCGGCCCTGTCAAGCCGCACACCTTATCGGCTACTATGCCGTCGGACTTTATTGTGCAAGGCCAGACAATTCCGCATACCGATAGCCAGACAAACCAAGGGCTGGATTAGCAGTTTTGCCTCCGTCGATCACCACGTACAACAGCGAAATTCATACCGCGCAGGCATAACTATGCACTCAAAATACCTTAGGCATCAGCGGAGGCAATACACATGACATGCCTATAGCACGGTTCGACCTTATATGGCCCTCCCCTTTCTCTAATCATATTTTTGCTTTTTATGACAGGTGAAATCAAAACCTACTCATCCTACGGACTTATAAAAGACTCTCTTCGAGCCTGGTTCTGTATAGATAGCCGGAGACCATTCCCATCAAGGAATATTTCTTACTTAGGCAAAAGCGACGTAGACGTGTGGCAGGAAGGTGCAAGGGATTTCGTAGACCACAAACTTCCCTCAAAAAACATGTATAGAGCTTTTCCCTTAGCCCTAAGACCCCCGGCATGTAAAATGACCTTGGTGATTATGGTACCCTCTGTAAGACTACGCTTTGACGTATCAATTAGATTAAAGTGAACCAAATTCTTACTGGGCATCGTCTTTACTTAAATGTCGTCTCTTAAGTTGTCTCACGAACACACCTCGGCACAAACTGCCAGGGGCTCTATAAGGTAACATATGTGTTGCCAAAGAAAAAGTCTGAACAGCTTAACAACACAATTCGGAGTCCCGAGCTCAGCAGTATATGCATCAACTACGAATCATGTCTTTGGTCAATAGTTGGGTTGCGCGGCTCCTGTGTTTGCTACCTTACATTTTGCCTGATCAGCTAGGGTAGTAAAGGGAGAACTACTGCGATTGTGTTTCTAGTTCGCCCGGTTAAGCACCTCAGTAGAGAAAGCCGAAAACTAACTGTCATGATGTGGCGAGAGCTGGTCAGCCACTCGGCGACTTATTACAATCTTTAGCGATTTTTTCCGTATTACACGAAGGACTGTTTCCCGGTCACATATGTAATGCACCCACATTGGGGGCAGCCGCGTACATACTAGGGGCTACTTCGTAGACCCATCGTTAAGCTCCTATGGCTAAGTGAGAGCAATAAAACCGAATAGTCTGATTGCCTGGTTCGCCGCACTGATACCTCCTTCATGGACCAAGATGTTGGGTTAAGTGTATTCACGTGGAACTCCAAACACCCCGGTAGTATCTACATGGGGGTTGAAGCCAACGACTGGGAACTCTCAGGTATAAAAACGGACGCACAGGAGGATAAAACTCTTCATAAAAGAAAAGGATATATTACAAAAGACTTAGTTTATGATACAAACTCCCGAACAGTTCGGACTCGATCATTCAAACACTACATCCTTGGAGCATTGGCCTTCTATAAGGCGGGCACCCGTCAGTACGTCCTCAAAATAGCGTTCTGGTGTGTAGTGGTCCTTGCTTTCGAGCGGACCCTCAACTGTCACCTTTTTGGCCTTCATCTTCGCCCAGTGCATCTTGACACGGACAAAGGCCATTCGCGCCCCTTCTATGCAAGACCACCTCTTGACATTGTCGATTCGGGGCAGCGCATCGACGAGACGCCGCACGAGGCCAAAGTAGTTATCTGGAATATCTTCGGCCGACCACAACCAGACTATGACGTCTTTCATGGCAACGCTGGACATCTTATGCAGCTCTGCCCATTGTGCCATCTGGTCATTTAGCAGTCCGGGACGCTTCTGCCCTGCAAACTGTGACCAGAAGAGCTTCTTCGTCGCGTACCCCTCCTGGGCCTGGAAGAATTGGGCAGCATTCGCAACACTCTTAGGTAGATCCACATATGCATCTAGAGAACTCCACAGTTGATTAAGTAAGGCATAGTTCGGGTCCCCAAATTTAGCCTGTAAAAGAAAGGGCTTACCAGCCGCTATCTGTCCGGCTTGACGGATTTCTTCGCGCGCTGCGTGGGATTCAGACCGCGCCTCTGAAGCATCTTGAAGGGCCTTGGCGAGTTTGGTCCCCTTCTCCTTATTTTCCTTTTCCAAGGACTCACACTTGGCGGTGATGTTCTTGAGCTTTTGCTCCATCTCAGTCACCTGTTCCTCAAAACAGTGCCGAGCGGCCCGTTCGACTGTCAAATCCGCAGCCGCCTGGCTTACCCTTGCCTGCTCCTTGGCTTGGGCAAGCTCACCCCTGAGGGTCTCCACCACGGTGGCACCATCTGTACATACACGCACATTGCAGCTCTTGAAACTCCACAAAGCACGGACATAAAACAGGCACACAACAAGATGTATCTTATACCTTGCGCTTGGTTGAGCCGCGTGTTAACAAGGACTAGGTCCTCATCGGCTCGCTCCAGTTTCCGTTTGAGTTCGGAAACTTCCGCCGATTGGGCAGTCGCCGCTAACAGCGAAGCCTGTTTTAATACAAACAGAAAGTATGTTACCACCTGACAACTTATTATCGATCCTCTGCTCGATTTTCTTTGAAAAAACCGAACAGAGTCTCAGGAGCTACTATCTATATATAGGCATATTTTTCGAAAAAATGATCAAAAACATTACATTGCATACCTTGAAGCCCGCTAGCAGGCCGGAGAAGGCTTCATTCAGCCCGCTCTTGGCGGACTGAATCTTCTCAGACACCGTACCCATCAGGATGCGGTGCTCATCTCAGACGGATGCACTTTGGAGTGCGTCCGCCATGGTATTTTGCGCCTCCGGATTGGCAGAGGTCGCCGCACCCTCTTCTCCTGCAAGGGATCGCTCATTAGACCCCGGAGCCCTACGGGCCTCCGGAGTAGTGTGCGACTGGGGACTGGCTTGACCAGGGCTCCCGTCGCCGGTCTTCATGGGGGCTGTACCCCGTAGCCCTCTGGCAGCCGAGGCATTACCCTCTGGCGCCGTTAAATCGCCCCCACGCCTCTTCAAGGCTTGGGGAGGTCCTGTGAGATACCACCTCGGCGTCATCCGCCCTAGGTGGCGGGGAAGCCAATGGAGGCGACTCACTCTCCATCATCTCCGGCGCCAGATCTCCCGAGGATGAGGATATATGGGGAAGATCGCAGGCCGGACTAAAAGATAGAACTTAGAGTTATCATCACGAGTCATAGAGATCGGATAAAGTGAAGGATCCTGGGCTACTTACGAGTCGGTTTGGGGCTTGATCCGGCGACGATGCTTCGGGATGGCCTCGGCGTCTGACTCCGAGTCATCAGGGATGATGATTTTGTCCCCCTTGGAGGCTTCGGCCTCCAGGTCTTCGGAGGCCCCCTCTTCTTGCCCTTGCGGGGAGGATCTTCCTACTCTTCCTCCTCTTCGTCATCATCGTCACCCTCGTGGGAGGACGGTGCATCAGCTTCTCTGGACATTGCGTCTGAAGTGCCCTCCTCTTTCTTCTTCTTATTCTTGTCCTTCTTAATCGGCGCCTGGTATGGCGCTGGAACCAACATCCACATTAGTAGAGGATTCGCAGGGTTTTCGGGGAGCGGAGCCGGACACCGCATCCGCTCCGCCTTCTTGATCCAAACCTATTTGGGATGTGCTACTCAATACTTCTCCTTTGGAGCAACGAACCTATTAGTGTTCGGAGGTTTAAGAATTTACCTCGGTGGCCGGATGGTTGCAGTCAAGGCCGGTGTCGTCTGATGACTTCGGCCACGTCTTCTACTTCTTAAAAAGCAGCTTCCAAATCCCCTTATGCGTCGTGCCGTAGAACCGCTGTAGGGTCCGCGGCCCTTCCGGATTGAACTCCCACATGTTAAGGGGCCGCCGTTGGCAGGGAAGTGTGCGGTGGATCAGCATCACTTGGACTACACCAGCAAGGGTAATGTCCTTTGCTATCATACTCTTGATGCATTTTTGCAACAACAACACCTCACTAACCGACCCCAGTCTGGACCCTTGTCGGTCCAGGATGTGAGCCTCAGTGGGGGTCTGGATCTAAAGGCTGGAGCGGCTGCCCATTTGGAGCCGCGGGGTTATGTGATATAGAACCATTCCTGTTGCCATATCTTGACGGTGTCCACAAAAACCCCCTTAGGCCGATTAACCTTGGGGAGTTTGCTCACCATGGCACCACCACAGTCCGCGTGTTGCCCGTCAACCACCTTTGGCTTCACATTAAAAATCTTGAGCCATAAGCCAAAGTGTGGAGGGACACGGAGAAAGGCCTCGCACACAACGATGAACTCCGAGATGTGAAGGAACGAATTTGGGACAAGATCTTGAAAATCCAGCCCATAGTAGAACATGAGACCCCTTACAAAGGGGTGAAGGGCGAATCCGAGTCCGCGGAGGAAGTGGTGGATGAACACAACCCTCTCGTCGGGCTCTGGAGTAGGGATGACCTGCCCCGGATTGGGAAGCCTGTGCTTGTTCTCCGCGGTTAGATACCACGCTTCTCGTAGCTCCTTGATGTTCTCCTCCATGAAGGAGGAGGCCATCCATTTGCCTTGAGAGCCGGTCATGGTCCGAGGAGTTGCGGAGGGAAGAAGAGTTTGGAACTTGGGTGCTAGAGCTCAAGGATGGAGAGGCAGAGAGAGAATGAGGCGTGGGGCGGAAGAGTTGGATTCTACCCGCTTTGGACTGCGAATATCAAGCGTCCCCCTCCCTCAAGCCTTAAAACTCGCTTGTTCCCAAGGGGTCGTGCGAGCGGCACGGTTAGATTACCAAAACCCGTATTGATGAAAATCCCGTGATAAGGGGACACGATCTTTGTTTTGACAAGACGTGCCACCAGAGGCTGCGTATCAAAATGCGAAACGGGAAGTTGAAAAACGGTTCGAAATGATGGCAGAGCCAAGCGTGACGTTTTGCCGAAAAAAGCTGTCGCTGGATATACTTTTTGTGCTTTTGTGGTCAGGAGGTTAACCTACTATATACAAAGCCAGACATAGATCTCTTGTCCGAAGGGCTACTTTAGAGTATTCGGAGGAGGAACCCGCCTTGCGATGCCGAAGACAACTGGCGTGCCGAACTCATCATCATCGGAAGACTGGTTCAGGGGCTACTGAGGGAGTCCTGGATTATTGGGTCCTCGGGCGTTCGGGCTACGTAACGTGGGCCTGACTAATGGGCCATGAAGGTATAAGGCAGACTTTCCCCCATGTCCGGATGTGACTCTCCTTGGCGTGGAAGGTAAGCTGCGCGTGCAGATATGAAGATTCCTTTCTCTATAAACCGACTCTGTACAACCCTAGCCCCCTCCGGTGTCTATATAAACCGGAGGGTTTAGTCCGTCGAGGCAATCATAATCATAATCATACAGGCTAGACATCTAGGGTTTAGTCATTACGATCTCGAGGTAGATCAACTCTTGTAACCCCTGTATTCATCAAAGTCAATCAAGCAGGAAGTAGGGTATAACCTCCATCAAGAGGGCCCGAACCTGGGTAAACATCGTGTCCCCTGCCTCTTGTTACCTTCGATCCTTAGACGCACAGTTCGGGACCCCCTACCCGAGATCTGCCGGTTTTGACACCGACAACACCCGTCTTAGGAAGAGATCTCCCACCTCGAGCGTCGTGGAGCGGATGTTGCGGTAGTGGTACCGTCGCAGCGCCTGCTGTTGATACGTCTCCAACGTATCTATAATTTTTGATTGTTCTAGGCTATTATGTTATCGATCTAGGATGTTTTATGTAATGCCCAGGATGGGACTATACCTCCTACGTGTCGAGGCATGACTTAAAGGTATAAGCCCATCCTAGAATGATCTCAAGTTTGGTATCTTTGCACGACTCATGTAAAAGGGGGATTAAAATGCAAAAGGAGATAGTTGGCTTACACTCGCCACTTCACACAATACATTACATAAGCAAGACATCATACAAAACATCACAACCCGACTACGGGTGAAGATCCAAAAGAAATATACCAAAACAACATAAAGCCACAGGTCAGGATCTAATCCTAGTAGAAACCACTACTGAACATCGAAACGTCACAAGCAAACGGCCACACTCTTCAACGAGCTTCCAGGTGAGGCACTGAACCAGCTCCTGCATCAACTCGGCTGAACCTGCAACTGGTGTGGTGAAGTAACTGTGAGCCACAGAGGACTCAGCAATCCCGTTCCCGGGTAACACGACTATTTAAGCCTTGGGTGAGGACAAGGCTGAAGAAAGAACGAGAGGTGAAGGAGCAACAAGAGTCTGCAGCAACAACTAGCACTAACTTACGTAAAAGAGAGCGAGAAGAGAAGTGCATCGGTCGAAAGATGATCACGAAGTGATCCTAGCTAAAGCTGGTCAAACATAACCCCACCGTGTTCAACTCCCGAATCCCTATTCGGAAATTGACAGTCACGGTACACACGCTGGTAGTGTATTGAATCATTGTGTCAAGTTATCTACTACCGGATATTAACAAGCTCCCATCTGCCACATAACCGCGGGCATGGCTTTCGAAAGTTCAAACCCTGCAGGGGTGTTCCAACTTGGCCCATCACAAGCCCACGATCCGCGGAGTCGCAACTCCATAGGTGGGAAGACCCGAGTATTCTCGGAATCCCGTGCTCAAGTTAAACCGAACTAAGGTAAGGCTAATCCAGCAAATCCTCCCGGCGTGTCGACACCCTGATAGTAGCCGCGCGTATCTAAGTCTCAGGACACGACCGGATGGGCGATGCTACAGGTATACCAGATACCTCGGGTTGCCCCAAGGCGGCCCTGCAGGACCCCCGTTTGGGACCAACACCATCAGCGCTGGCCCCCCTGCTATGTAGAATTAAGAACCCGAGGGTGCGACCCCCTATGCAAGTTTAATTATTTAATTAAGTTGTTATTATGAGGCAAATAGTACCAAAAGTTGGGACTTGCTGGAAAAGACTTAGCACTTAGCGGTTTATCAAGGGGGTCCCATACACCCCAACCGTGTTAGGAACGCATAATCAAGGAACATAACACCGGTTTATACGGTTCCTAACGGCATGAGTGGAACAAAACACCAAGCAAAAGGCTTAGCCTTCCACCCTGCCAGTATATAGATGATTTCATTTAAGCATTTATATAGTGTGATATAACCCAACCAAACTTCAACATGAAGCAAGCATCTTCAATCTTCACCTGCAACTAACAATGCTATAAGAGGGGCTGAGCGAAGCGTACTTAGCCAAGCAACGGTTTGCGTAGGTAGGGTGGTTAAACAGGGCAATGGTTACAATAGGAGGCTGACAGGAAAACATGGGCATCGAGGCAAAACTATAGAGCGGAACTACTAGCAATAGGCAAAGATAGTAATGGTATCCGGGTTCGGTCATCTTGCCTGGGATTCCACAAGGGAGAAGAACGGACCCAAGAAGAAGACGGAGCAACGCAGACGAGCGAATCCTCACAACTCCGGAATGAAACCGAAGCTAACAAGAGAAGCAACCGGAAAGAAAGAACAACACGGTAAACACACAATCATAAACATGGCATACGATGCACAAGCAAGCATGATGCATGTCCGGTTTAATTATGCATGGCATGGCAAAGTGCACAAACAAAACTACAAGTTAAGTGGAGATCAATATGCAACGAGTTGCATATTGACGAAACACCACAATAATTATTTAATTGACTCTCGTTATTTACAAGACAAGATTAAATGTTTTTAACATAGCAAGAGGTGAAGCATAATAAAACTACACAACTAGACATTTTAAATGAGGCCGGAAAATAACAACAACATATCCGGAAAATCCTCATGAGCATGTTTAATAATTATAAAGCAACAACAATTAAACATTTTAGTGTTGTTAACATGATGCGGATGACATGATCAAGTTTATGCAAGTTTATTATTAAAAGTTGACAAGAGAGATAAGAAGTATTGTCACCGTGGTGGAAGAAGGGTGCCACGGCAACGATTCCGAAATGATGCAATGCAACACCTCGGTTCCGGTAACTCGTTGAGAGTCCGGTGCAAAAGATAGACGGCGTGAGCGAGTCAAACGAGATGAAAGGTGGGGCGATCCCGTTACCGGGTTCCCACGAGTCGGCGACGAGGCAACCGAGGAACATGACAAATGGTCGGAACGGGCACGAGGCACACAAGGGGAACATTTCATACAACCAAGCAAGCATCACACGGGTCATCCACGGGGTCGTCTCGTTATACCTTCGAAGCGTGCGTTTCGGGGCGGTTCGAGATCGTAGAGGGACGTAGGGGAAGTAGTTGTACACGGTCGTAGAGGAAGTAGTCGTTCTCGCGAGTCGTGGTACACGTGTCGTGGTACTTGCGACGTCGGGCATCTTCGGGGCGACGGTAGTGGTACTTGATCCGAGTAGTCGTTCGTTCGTAGAGGTACTTGAGGGTCTCGGCGACGGTAGTGGTACACGGCGACATCGGGGTACACGTGTAGTTGAACTTGACGCATCCGAAGGGGTACTCGGTCGGGTCGCCTTGTACTCGTTCATGTAGTCGTTCTCGAGGTCGTCGACGTCGTGGTACTTGGTGTCTTCGGACTCGCCGGTCTCAATACTTGCGACGGTACCGGAACACTTGTCGTCGGACTTGACGAATCCAAGAGGTACTTGACGTCTCGGGGTCCCTTGTTCGAAGATCTTGGCGTCCCCGGTTTTAGCGGCTGCGGCCTTCACAACAAAAAGAAGAAAAAACAAAACAAAACAGCAAGGTCTTGCGGCTCGGGGCGAGGTGGCTGCAGTTGCTGAAGGTCGACGGGAGGGCGACCACGGCGTGCGGGAGATCCGGGCAGAGGGGCACGGACGGAGGGAGCCGGGGCGCTCGACGTCCCGGCGCTGGAGGCGAGGAGACGGCCGGGGTGGGGCCGCGGGAACCAGCAGCTGGAGTTGGCCGCCTGGAGGAAGGAAGCGAGGCCGGGCGCGGCGGGGCTCGCAGGCTCGCGGCACCGGAGCTGGGGCCGGGCCTGGAGGAAGCGGGCGCCCGAGGCCAGAGGAAGGAGGCCGCGGACCGGACGGGAGGGGCGGCCGGCTGCAGGAGGAGGCCGGGCGCGACCTAGCGAGGCGACCTGGCTCGCGGGAAGGGAAGGGCGCGGCTCGCGGCGGAGGGTCGAAGCTGGAGGAGAGGCGCTGTGCGGCGGAAGGGAGCTCGAGGAGGGGCGCGGGCTGGTCTGTAGAGGAGGGACCGCGGCAAGGGAAGAGAGGGAGGCCGATGGGGACGAGGGCTCTGCGAGGCGCTGCGGGGCTCTGCGAGATGAGCGAGGGACTGGGTCGGGCGACAGAGAGGTGAGCGAGGGAGAGGGAGAGGGAATCGGCCTCGGTCGGGACGAGATGTGCGAGCGAGGGAAAGGTCCGGCGGCCCGAGGGAAAGAAGCGAAGGGAGCGAGCGATGCGGGTGCGCTAGGGTTCGGTGGGAGAAGCTGGGCTGGAGGCTGGAGTCGGGCCAGGTGAGGGGGGAGGAGGCCCAAGAGGGAAAGGCTAGAAGGAAAAAAAACAAAAGGCTGGGCTGCTGGGCTCTCTTCTTCTTTTTATTTCTTTAACAGAAATAAAAATAGAGAGAGTGCAAAAGAAATTAAGAAAAGAGGCCAGAACAGAAAATAAAATATGGAACATTTTTATAAGGCTTTACGGGATATTACCAACCCAACAAAAATAGTTCCAACACAAAGGAAGTGCAAACTAAAACATTTAGCTTGCAATAAAAGGAGTTTAGATTTTTGGAGGAGCCTCGAAACAACGGAAAGAAATTAAGACAAGGTTTAGAAGTAGAAACTCGAAGTGAAATAAACATGGGGAATTTGCAAGTGTGTTGGGGTAATTCCGAAGCAATGGAATAATTAATAAATATAGCTCCCTAAATATTGAGAGGCTTTTATAAGTTATAAAGAGAAGTCACCTTCCCTCGATTTAAATGGACCGAAGGTCCACACGAATTATTTAGGTTGAGATGCAAAATAAAAATTACATGATGGCATGATGACATGATGCAATGCAAAAATAAATAAGCAAGCACAAAGAACACACGAGAGACCCCGGAACATCTGGAATCTTCTGGGATCTTCTGGGACGTCGGTCTTCGGGCGTCACAACTCTCCCACACTAACAGAGGATCTCGACCCGAGATCCTAGAGATATCACCGGGTAAAAACGAAGAGGAAGAGATAAAACAAAGTTGCTTCTTTGACAGACGAGTGAAACCACGAACCTTGAGAGGTCTAACAAATGAAAGAAGAATACAATGGTGATGAACGAAGTTAAGAGCACTTCGGTAAAAGGAGGAACAAGGAGTATTACGAGAACCTTGAAGGTTGAAAGACATGAAAACAAGAGCTCATGAACCAAAAGAATAAGAAACTGCAATGGTATAGCCAAGGAATAAGAATGACAAGATTCGGACAGCACTCCGTCTGAAAATGGAAGGAATTGGACAAGAACTTGCCAAGTTGAGATGATACTTGATGAAATCAACAACATATAGCCTCCGAAACATTAAAAGAATGGCATACGGGATAAGAATGATTCAGACAGCACTCCGGTTGAAAGAGAGGCAAAACTTGATAAGATGAGAGAATTAGAATGGAGGACACAACACTCCGGTTAAATGATAAGCAAGGGAAAGAACATGATCTCGATAAAACGATATGATGGTTAAGAGAGCAACATCATAATACCTCCGGAATGAAAGAATGAACGGAGGAAGTATGACAACCTCTCTCAAAAATTGAATTTCAAAAAGCATCCTTACGAGGAAGTGTTGAACGGAGTTGATGGAAAAATCAACACGAAACAAATAAGCTTTATGTGGGCTTATGGAAAACATCTCAAAATTAAGAGGTGATAACCAGCCACTAATGGAAAACAATTTGATTGGATTGATATCATAAGGAGATGATAAACTTATTTCACCGGAATGATAAATGAAGAACTTGGGTCATTTATAAGCACCATAATTAGCAACAACTCTTAAGGAAAGATTTTAGGTGAAATACGACCCAAGATAACTCCAAGGAATAAAAATGAGGGGTTGACAGGATCTCCTAAGAAAAAGAAATGATGGTTTTAAATATCTCATTCCTGACAACTTGTGAATCATGAAACATGAAGGAATTGCCAAAAATGACATAACACCATCAGAAAAGATAAGGTAGAAATGATTGCAATTGGAATGCATGATGAAGAATGCTTAAGCTCCAACAAGAATCTTGATGAAAACTTCAAGGATGAATTAAAACATGATGAACCACCATGAAGAACTCCGGTAATGAAAGCATGAGAAGTGAAAGATGAAAAGAATAAGATTCAAGGCCTGCGGTGAATTAGATGGAGCTTTGAAATGATATAATAGAAATAACATGGAACTCCGGCAAACAAGATGAAGAGTTTAGAACCGAGGATATAATATGATGAACAAGCTCCAGACAAAAGAATTAAACACTTGGAAGGAACAAGAATAAGAATTATGTCATGCATCTCCTTCACCAATTTAAATTGATGACAACCAAAGGATTTGACATACTACTTATTCTCGTTGGAAAGAATTAAAGAGAGATCTAGCATAAGCTCGGATAAATCTTCAACGAACCACCGGTAGGATTGTGAAAAGAACAAATGAATTAAAACGATAACAACGGAAGAGTAAGCTTGAATGAACCACCGTAAGAATATAGAGACGAACGAAGAGACATCAATGAAGAATATTTGGAGGACGAAGTTGAAAACTGAGAACGAAGAATCTTCTGAAATGATGGCCTTCGGAGGAACACAAAGAAAAGAATTCATGAAAATGCTCCGGATGGCATAAAAGGGTTCCTCACAATCAAAACGATAATGAGGATGGCATGAAGCTAGAACCACGAATCTTCAAGAAGACGGGTCAAGATTTAAGAGAAACACTTCTCCGATCTTCAAAATCTGAGAAGACGATGAGATACACCACCATGAATTGTATAGGTACTCCGTAATGAAGATTTAAAAAGGTTGAACCAATGATGAAAAAAAAGAATTTGAAAGCGATATTGGAGAAGGCATGTGACTGATGGAATCATTTTTACGTCACACTTTGAAAAGAATTCTCCGGAGAAAGAAGAGTCAGGTAAGATCCTGGGAAAGACCTGTGGGTTAGGGCCCACTCAAAGAAATCACTGTTGAAAAGATTGCTTAAGAGATATTGCACCGGTTGAATTAAAAAGGCTTGAATAAGATGACAATCCTCAAAATAGCTTGAATGGATTAAGAATGGAATTATGAATCTTCAGCACTCCGGATATGGATAGCAAGAGGAGAATGATTAATTGATGCACCGGAATAAGAAAGCATTATGAAATGAGGAAAAGGATAAGATCAACACCGAAATCTTGAATTACATCCACCGGAAGAATTAGAGAACAAAAGAATGATGAACTTGAAGCTCTTGAGCATCTTCACGATAAATCACCGGATAAGAACATTGAAGGAAGAATGAAGAAACATCACATTAATAAAATGGATATTTCATTAAGAATTATGGCTCCAAGAAGAAGAGGGGTGGGAGGGTGGGGAAACAAGGACAACTTGAGACGAACAAAATGGACACCGGTTGAAAAAGAATTTAACATGACCATCTTGATGATCAAGAGGAATTAGCACTCCCATAGAAATATGAGAACACCGATTAGGACAGGTATGGAATCAACATTTGACATCGAAGCAACTCGAATACCAGAATCAAAACAAGAACAGAGGATAGATATGCAACAGCCTAATCTTCACAATATCATCCGAACAGAGAATTGAACGAATGAATTCCGCAGGTACATCAACTTGACGAGAAGCCACTTGGAGAACAAAAGTAAATAAAAAGGAACAAGGTGCAGAAGAACAAATACAAAATAGAAGTTTCGTTCAACATCTTCGTGCTGAAAGCTCATGGAACGTGTTACAAAAGGGTTTTGCAATCCCCGGATCAGCATAGCCAAGGACCCTTTAAGATGCAACTCCCGATCAGAACAAGTCCATAAAACCACTTCACTCAATGTAGAACCCCAAACTTCATATCATGCATCCGTTGGAAGAATGCCTAGAACTACTAGATGAACCCACCTATAGATTTCCGAAAGTTTCCAGTTATGCAATCAGGTGTTGGGGATACACGGGAAGCACCGCGCAATCAACTCTAAACCTACATCCAGGTGTATCCATCCTTCAACACATAGCCAGTCTTTCTCGGAAACTGTGTACCTCGGACCTTCGAAAAGCATCCACTATAACAAGCTATGGCAATACTCTCGAACTACCTCCCCAGTACTGGGTGATGTCGGGGTTATCTTGCCACTGGCCGTATAGAAGAGATTTTCGATGTCGGCCGTCTTAAGTATTTAGTACTGCCGCGATATGCTTGTGTCAATGATACCCCGAAGCTCAACTCCTCGGTAACAGGAGGCATCGAGAACAATATCCTTGTCACAAGAACATCGAAACAATCCCAAAATACTCGCGGGATCCTAAAAAAAATTTGGTGCAATTTTTGAAAGTAGAAGAGGTAAGAGTAATCGTCAGGAGTCCTCACCAGAGAGAAAGGGGATGAGAAGCAAAGAAATCCTACTCTCCGATATAATATAGGACTCAAAAAGTTTTCAGTGTGTGCCTAGACTCAACCGTCAACGATTCGATCAATCAGTGGGGGCTTCTAGGTCGGAGAAGGCTCTGAATACCAACTTGTAATGCCCAGGATGGGACTATACCTCCTACGTGTCGAGGCACGACTTAAAGGTATAAGCCCATCCTAGAATGATCTCAAGTTTGGTATCTTTGCACGACTCATGTAAAAGGGGGATTAAAATGCAAAAGGAGATAGTTGGCTTACACTCGCCACTTCACACAATACATTACATAAGCAAGACATCATACAAAACATCACAACCCGACTACGGGTGAAGATCCAAAAGAAAGATACCAAAACAACATAAAGCCATAGGTCAGGATCTAATCCTAGTAGAAACCTCTACTGAACATCGAAACGTCACAAGCAAACGGCCACACTCTTCAACGAGCTTCCAGGTGAGGCACTGAACCAGCTCCTGCATCAACTCGGCTGAACCTGCAACTGGTGTGGTGAAGTAACTGTGAGCCACAGAGGACTCAGCAATCCCGTTCCCGGGTAACACGACTATTTAAGCCTTGGGTGAGGACAAGGCTGAAGAAAGAACGAGAGGTGAAGGAGCAACAAGAGTCTGCAGCAGCAACTAGCACTAACTTACGTAAAAGAGAGCGAGAAGAGAAGTGCATCGGTCGAAAGATGATCACGAAGTGATCCTAGCTAAAGCCGGTCAAACATAACCCCACCGTGTTCAACTCCCGAATCCCTATTCGGAAATTGACAGTCACGGTACACACGCTGGTAGTGTATTGAATCATTGTGTCAAGTTATCTACAACCGGATATTAGCAAGCTCCCATCTGCCACATAACCGCGGGCACGGCTTTCGAAAGTTCAAACCCTGCAGGGGTGTTCCAACTTGGCCCATCACAAGCCCACGATCCGCGGAGTCGCAACTCCATAGGTGGGAAGACCCGAGTATTCTCGGAATCCCGTGCTCAAGTTAAACCGAACTAAGGTAAGGCTAATCCAGCAAATCCTCCCGGCGTGTCGACACCCTGATAGTAGCCGCGCGTATCTAAGTCTCAGGACACGACCGGATGGGCGATGCTACAGGTATACCAGATACCTCGGGTTGCCCAAAGGCGGCCATGCAGGACCCCTGTTTGGGACCAACACCATCAGCGCTGGCCCCCCCTGCTATGTAGAATTAAGTACCCGAGGGTGCGACCCCCTATGCAAGTTTAATTATTTAATTAAGTTGTTATTATGAGGCAAATAGTACCAAAAGTTGGGACTTGCTGGAAAAGACTTAGCACTTAGCGGTTTATCAAGGGGGTCCCATACACCCCAACCGTGTTAGGAACGCATAATCAAGGAACATAACACCGGTTTATACGGTTCCTAACGGCATGAGTGGAACAAAACACCAAGCAAAAGGCTTAGCCTTCCACCCTGCCAGTATATAGATGATTTCATTTAAGCATTTATATAGTGTGATATAACCCAACCAAACTTCAACATGAAGCAAGCATCTTCAATCTTCACCTGCAACTAACAATGCTATAAGAGGGGCTGAGCGAAGCGTACTTAGCCAAGCAACGGTTTGCGTAGGTAGGGTGGTTAAACATGGCAATGGTTACAATAGGAGGCTGACAGGAAAACATGGGCATCGAGGCAAAACTATAGAGCGGAACTACTAGCAATAGGCAAAGATAGTAATGGTATCGGGTTCGGTCATCTTGCCTGGGATTCCACAAGGGAGAAGAACGGACCCAAGAAGAAGACGGAGCAACGCAGACGAGCGAATCCTCACAACTCCGGAACGAAACCGAAACTAACAAGAGAAGCAACCGGAAAGAAAGAACAACACGGTAAACACACAATCATAAACATGGCATACGATGCACAAGCAAGCAGGATGCATGTCCGGTTTAATTATGCATGGCATGGCAAAGTGCACAAACAAAACTACAAGTTAAGTGGAGATCAATATGCAACGAGTTGCATATTGACGAAACACCACAATATTTATTTAATTGACTCTCGTTATTTACAAGACAAGATTAAATGTTTTTAACATAGCAAGAGGTGAAGCATAATAAAACTACACAACTAGACATTTTAAATGAGGCCGGAAAATAACAACAATATATTCGGAAAATCCTCATGAGCATGTTTAATAATTATAAAGCAACAACAATTAAACATTTTAGTGTTGTTAACATGATGCGGATGACATGATCAAGTTTATGCAAGTTTATTATTAAAAGTTGACAAGAGAGATAAGAAGTATTGTCACCGTGGTGGAAGAAGGGTGCCACGGCAACGATTCCGAAATGATGCAACGCAACACCTCGGTTCCGGTAACTCGTTGAGAGTCCGGTGCAAAAGATAGACGGCGTGAGCGAGTCAAACGAGATGAAAGGTGGGGCGATCCCGTTACCGGGTTCCCACGAGTCGGCGACGAGGCAACCGAGGAACATGACAAATGGTCGGAACGGGCACGAGGCACACAAGGGGAACATTTCATACAACCAAGCAAGCATCACACGGGTCATCCACGGGGTCGTCTCGTTATACCTTCGAAGCGTGCGTTTCGGGGCGGTTCGAGATCGTAGAGGGACGTAGGGGAAGTAGTTGTACACGGTCGTAGAGGAAGTAGTCGTTCTCGCGAGTCGTGGTACACGTGTCGTGGTACTTGCGACGTCGGGCATCTTCGGGGCGACGGTAGTGGTACTTGATCCGAGTAGTCGTTCGTTCGTAGAGGTACTTGAGGGTCTCGGCGACGGTAGTGGTACACGGCGACGTCGGGGTACACGTGTAGTTGAACTTGACGCATCCGAAGGGGTACTCGGTCGGGTCGCCTTGTACTCGTTCATGTAGTCGTTCTCGAGGTCGTCGACGTCGTGGTACTTGGTGTCTTCGGACTCGCCGGTCTCAATACTTGCGACGGTACCGGAACACTTGTCGTCGGACTTGACGAATCCAAGAGGTACTTGACGTCTCGGGGTCCCTTGTTCGAAGATCTTGGCGTCCCCGGTTTTAGCGGCTGCGGCCTTCACAACAAAAAGAAGAAAAAAAAAAACAAAACAGCAAGGTCTTGCGGCTCGGGGCGAGGTGGCTGCAGTTGCTGAAGGTCGACGGGAGGGCGACCACGGCGTGCGGGAGATCCGGGCAGAGGGGCACGGACGGAGGGAGCCGGGGCGCTCGACGTCCCGGCGCTGGAGGCGAGGAGACGGCCGGGGCGGGGCTGCGGGAACCAGCCGCTGGAGTTGGCCGCCTGGAGGAAGGAAGCGAGGCCGGGCGTGGCGGGGCTCGCAGGCTCGCGGCACCGGAGCTGGGGCCGGGCCTGGAGGAAGCGGGCGCCCGAGGCCAGAGGAAGGAGGCCGCGGACCGGACGGGAGGGGCGGCCGGCTGCAGGAGGAGGCCGGGCGCGACCTGGCGAGGCGACCTGGCTCGCGGGAAGGGAAGGGCGCGGCTCGCGGCGGAGGGTCGAAGCTGGAGGAGAGGCGCTGTGCGGCGGAAGGGAGCTCGAGGAGGGGTGCGGGCTGGTCTGTAGAGGAGGGACCGCGGCAAGGGAAGAGAGGGAGGCCGATGGGGACGAGGGCTCTGCGAGGCGCTGCGGGGCTCTGCGAGATGAGCGAGGGACTGGGTCGGGTGACAGAGAGGTGAGCGAGGGAGAGGGAGAGGGAATCGGCCTCGGTCGGGACGAGATGTGCGAGCGAGGGAAAGGTCCGGCGGCGCGAGGGAAAGAAGCGAAGGGAGCGAGCGATGCGGGTGCGCTAGGGTTCGGTGGGAGAAGCTGGGCTGGAGGCTGGAGTCGGGCCAGGTGAGGGGGGAGGAGGCCCAAGAGGGAAAGGCTAGAAGGAAAAAAAACAAAAGGCTGGGCTGCTGGGCTCTCTTCTTCTTTTTATTTCTTTAACAGAAATAAAAATAGAGAGAGTGCAAAAGAAATTAAGAAAAGAGGCCAGAACAGAAAATAAAATATGGAACATTTTTATAAGGCTTTACGGGATATTACCAACCCAACAAAAATAGTTCCAACACAAAGGAAGTGCAAACTAAAACATTTAGCTTGCAATAAAAGGAGTTTAGATTTTTGGAGGAGCCTCGAAACAACGGAAAGAAATTAAGACAAGGTTTAGAAGTAGAAACTCGAAGTGAAATAAACATGGGGAATTTGCAAGTGTGTTGGGGTAATTCCGAAGCAATGGAATAATTAATAAATATAGCTCCCTAAATATTGAGAGGCTTTTATAAGTTATAAAGAGAAGTCACCTTCCCTCGATTTAAATGGACCGAAGGTCCACACGAATTATTTAGGTTGAGATGCAAAATAAAAATGACATGATGGCATGATGACATGATGCAATGCAAAAATAAATAAGCAAGCACAAAGAACACACGGGAGACCCCGGAACATCTGGAATCTTCTGGGATCTTCTGGGACGTCGGTCTTCGGGCGTCACATTTTATATGCTATTTTATATGATTTTTTTGGGGCTAACCTATTAACCCAGAGCCCAGTGCCAGTTTCTGTTTTTTTTCCTTGTTTTTGAGTTTTACAGAAAAGGAATACCAAACGGAGTCCAATTGACGTGCCAATTTTTGATGATTTTTTATGGACCAAAAGAAGCCCCCGAAGTAAAAGAGTTGGGCCAGGAGAGTCCCGGGCTGCCCACGAGGGTGGGGGGCGCGCGCCCCCCTATCTCGTGGACAGCCCGGAAACCCCCCTGACTTGTGCCCTACGCCAAAAAATCCTATAAACACCCAAACCTCCAGAAAATAACCTAGATCGGGAGTTCCGCTGCCGCAAGCCTCTGTTGCCACCGAAAACCAATCTAGACCCGTTCCGGCACCCTGCCGGAGGGGGAAATCCCTCTCCTGTGGCCATCTTCATCATCCCGGCGCTCTCCATGACGAGGCGGGAGTAGTTCACCCTCGGGGCTGACGATATGTATCAGTAGCTATGTGTTTGATATCTCTCTCTCTCTCTCTCTCTCTCTCTCTCTCTCTCTCTCTCTCTCTCTCTCTCTCTCTCGTGTTCTTGAGATGGCACGATCTTGATGTATCGCGAGCTTTGCTACTATAGTTGGATCTTATGATGTTTCTCCCCCTTTACCTTCTTGTAATGGATTGTGTTTTCCCTTTGTGGCGAATAGATGAATCTGAGATTGTGTGATGCATATCGTATAATCATGCCCACGGATACTTGAGGTGACAATGGAGTATCTAAGTGACATTAGGGTTTTGGTTGATTTGTATCTTAAGGTGTTATTCTAGTACGAACTCTAAGATAGATCGAACGGAAAGAATAGCTTCACGCTATTTTACTACAAACTCTTGAATAGATCGATCAGAAAGAATAACTTTGAGGTGGTTTCGTACCCTACAATAATCTCTTCGTTTGTTCTCTGCTATTAGTGACTTTGGAGTGACTCTTTTTGCATGCTGAGGGATAGTTATATGATCCAGTTATGTTATTATTGTTGAGAGAACTTGCACTAGTGAAAGTATGAACCCTAGGCCTTGTTTCAAAGCATTGGAATACCGTTTATGCTCACTTTTATTATTAGTTACCTTGCTATTTTTATATTTTCATATTACAAAAACCTATATCTACCATCCATATTGCACTTGTATCACCATCTCTACGCCAAACTAGTGCACCTATACAATTTATAATTGTATTGGGTGTGTTGGGAACACAAGAGACTCTTTGTTATTTGGTTGCAGGGTTGTTTGAGAGAGACCATCTTCATCCTACACCTCCCACAAATTGATAAACCTTAGGTCATCCACTTGAGGGAAATTTGCTACTGTCCTACAAACCTCTGCACTTGGAGGCCCAACAACGTCTACAAGAAGAAGGTTGCATAGTAGACATCATCTGGTACCTCGCCGCTCGGAGTGAGGCTTGTCGGCAGCGCTCCTCCCCCAGCATAAGGTCTATGCCCCGCGGGGCGTCCTAGCATGCCTCGTCAAACACCAAGACCCACGGGGAGCGGTGCTTGACCTTGCGGGGGAGAACCACTTCAGCTCCGTAGACGAGGAAGAATGGGGTTTCGCCCGTTGACTTGGTCGCGGTGGTGCGGATGGACCACAACATGGACTGAAGCTCGTCCAGACAACCTCTTCCGTAAGCTTTGAGCTTCTTCTTGAAGGTCCTTGCCTTGAGGCCTCTCAGTACCTCCGTGGTAGCGCGCTCGACCTGGCCATTGCTTCGCGGGTGTGCTACCGAAGCGTAGCATATCTGCGCTCCAAGGTTAGCACAGTTTTTTTCTGAAGAGATTGCTGGTGAACTGCGAACCGTTGTTGGTGATGATGCGATTCGGGATGGTGCTCATGAGGCCCTTGATGAACTTGACTGTCGAGCCAACCGGGATGGTGCAGACGACCTCTACCTCTGCCCACTTGGTGAATTTGTTGATGGCGGCTTAGAGGTAGTGGTAGCCCCCAGGCGCTCAGGGAAACGGACCCAAGATGTCTAGCCCCCAGATCGCAAATGGCCAGGATAGCGGGATGGTTTGGAGGCCCTGGGCGGGCTGGTGAATTTGCTTCACATGAAATTGACAGGCTTCACAGGACCTTACCATCTTGGTGGGGTCGTCAAGTGCTGTGGGCCAGTAGATCCGCTGCGGAATGCCTTGCCTACGAGGGTGCGTGAGGAGGAGTGATGCCCGCAGTCTCCGCCGTGTATGTCAGCCAACAACTTGCTCCTCTGCTTCTTGAAGATGCACCGCAGAGAAACATCGCTCGGCCTTCTCCGGTAGAGCCCACCATCCCGAATGCAGTACGCGGTGTCCTGCCGGGCCACACGCCCGCATCTTCTTCTTTCTTCGACAGGGTTCCCTAGAGTAGGTACGCCCTGAACTCCTCAATCTAGCACCCCTCCTGAGGTTCTAGTGCGAGAAGTAGGTGGCCCCCTGAGGTCGGGTCACGGGCCGGGGCGCATGAGGTTGGTGCTAGGGGAAGTTCCTCCTGAGGCTACGCCAGCTCAATGCCCGGGGGGTTGCCGATGGCTTAAAAATATGCTCTTCAAAGACGCCAGGCTCTTGAGGCAATCGCCGAGACGCTCTCTTGGCTATGTCGTCCGCCTCCTTGTTTGTGCCACGCGGTACGTGCTGCAATTCCAAACCCAGGAACCGTTTCTCGATCTTGCGTACCTCCTCGAGGTATGCCTCCATGTGCTCGGCCTTCAGTGTTTACGCCTTGTTGGAGAAGTTAACGAGGAGCTGGGAGTCGCCTTTGATAGTAAGGCGCCTCACCCCCAGTGCCGCCGCGGCCTTGAGGCCAGCAATCAGGCTTTCGTACTCCGCAATGTTGTTGGAGACCTTTTCGCCATTCTAGAAGCATAGTTGCATGGTGTAGTAGAGCTTTTCCTTGGTGGGCGAGATGAGCATGGCTCCAGCCCCCGTGCCCTGTCGCACGAAGGCACCGTCAAAGTACATGACCCAACCATCCGGGGTTTCATCTCCAGGGGTGAGGGAGCAGTCCTCGCTCACTCCTTGATCTGGGACATCAGTCCATTCTGCCACGAAATCGGTGAGGGTAGATCATTTGATGATCCGGGTCGTGCTAAACTCCAACTCGAACGCTTGTAGCTCGATGTTCCATTCGGCGACTCTTCCCACCGCATTAGGGCTCCGGATTACCCTTTCCAAAGGGTAAGCTGAGACGACCTTGATCGGGTGACCTTGCAAGTAGTGGCGCAGCTTCCGAGAGGCGACAAGGAGCGCCAGTACGAGCTTCTGGGGCATGGGGTAGCATGCTCGCGCGTCACGCAACACTGAGCTGACAAAGTACATAGGGTGCTCGACGAGGGTGGAGGTGTTGGTGGAGTCCTGCAATTCCTGAGGCAGAAGGTCCTCGGGAACCTTGTCACCCGCCAAGGCGGCCGATGCCTCGGGAGCACCATCCTCGGGAGCCTTGGTATCTTGAAGGCCGGCCAGGGCGCCAGGAGCGCCGTTAGTTGGTGAGGGGGCCGTGGCTTCTGGAGCACCGTGCTGAGTTGGTGGTGGCTTGGTCAGGCACGGGGTGCCACGTTTCTGCGGGCCCTTGGCTGGGCGCTCCTCCCAGACCGCCACCAGTGCTGCGCTGGTAGAGTGCGGCGTGGTGGCCAGATAAAGCACCAAGGGCTTGCGGAGGTGCGATGCTACCATTACCGGAGGGCTGGTAAGGTATCTCTTGAGGTCTTCAAAAGTTGTGTCAACCTCTGGAGTCCACTTGAACGGGCCTTTCCTTTTCATTAGCTTGAAGAAGGGGAGGACGCACTCCCCTAGCTTGGAGATGAAACGCCCGAGCGACGTCACGTAGCCTGCTAGCTTCTGCATCTCTTTCAGGGTCTTCGGTGGACTCATCTTCTCTATGGCCTTGACCTTCTCGGGGTTAGCTTCAATTCCTCTGTGCGACACCAGGAAACCCAGTGTCATGGTGGGCGCACGGTGGATGCCAAGGGATGGCTTAAGATAGGGACAACCTCGAGGGCACCGGTGGGCTCCAGAAGCGGGGTTGGCATGAGCGAGCGTGGAATGCAAGACATACCCAGGTTCGGGGCTCTCCAGAGAGATAGTACACCTAATCCCGCCGAGTGTTTTATGTATGGGTATACGTAGCAGTACAGATTTGCTCCTAGAGCCGTTTTGGAGGAGCGAGGAAGACAAACCAAGTCTTAGGCTACTTCTCTCTTGGTGGATCAGTGTGTGTGTGTGTGTCGCTTGCTATCTATCTCAATTCGTCCGCCCCCGTAGATGGAGGCCTTATGGGGGTTTTATAGGTCAACCCCTCAGGGGTACAATGGTAAAGCTACTAGGTCGTGGGGCCGGGTTGAAGCCAGCGCTGAGACCCGCCGGGTACCAGGGAAAGCCGACTTCTCCAGGAATCACTGTGCCTCGGAGTGCCGTACGCCGCGGAGTGGGCAAGCATGATCAGCTACAGTGCTGGGATGCCCCGTCGCCATCTGTACCCGCGGACAGAATGGATGCACACTGTAGCCATCATTATGCCTGGTCAGCGGGAGTAGGTGGGGCACTGTAGCCACGCGCGGTCCGTTGGTGGAGTCTGTCTTGCCGTACGCTTGGAGTGGACGAGCGCTAACTTGCCGCTGGGTTGTAGTATCCGGCTTGGAGTCTTGGCTGGGTTGCGGAATCCGGCTTGGGGCGAGCCGCCTTTAGGGGCGAAGCCGGCCCCGTTGTTTTGAAAAAGATCTGGGCTGTGTTGCCTGCCCGGGGCTCAACCCCCCCTCCCCGACATTAGTCCCCGAAGCTGTGAAGGCTCGCCAGCTTTGAGCAGGGGGGCCTTTACAGTTTCACCCCCCTGAAAAGGCGGCGTTTGACGTTGGAGGCCTGGGGCCATCCTGGAAGACAAAACACGGTACCCCGCCGTGGGCGAGAACCGGAAGATCCGCCGAATCTTGAGGGGAAGGCATCGTGCCTCCTCGATTTTGGTGCGCGTGCCGTGTGGCGCCTGGCTGCTGAAAACATCTGACAGGCCAGGCGCGTGACGGGATGTTACGTTGGGGTGGGGGCCCGCCACGCGGCCCCCTCGGCCCGAGCATGGGGATTTATTGCGGCGATCATGGTCGATTGCCCTTGTGGGCGGGCACACAGATCGTGCCCACTCGTCGCGGGGAAGTGGAAGCGGCGGCCGCAACCGATCCCACTTCCCCATGCCGAGTCATGGGGTTATAAATTGGGGGAAGCGGCGGCGGTAGTCAGTCATCGCATGCGCCCTCCCCCTGCTTCCTTCTTCTTCGGCTTCTTGCCCTGCCTAGAGCTCGCCGCACACCACGGCGCACAGCTCGCTCCGGGCAGCGCACTATTTCTACTTCACGCGAGCGACAACCGCGCCGCTCCGTCTCATCGCGCCCTGGAGATGGGCGGCTCATGGGAGGGATCAGAGGTCACAGAGGCAGATATCCAGTACCTCCGCGAGACTCGCCGGTTGCCGCCGGCGGAGGTTGTGGCCGCGCGCGCGCCAGGGGTGGAGCGCTCGCCGGTGCCGTAGGAGGGCGAGCGCGTCGTCTTCTTCAGCCACTTCGGCCGCGGGTGCGGCCTCCACGCAAGCACTTAGTTCCACTCCTTCCTCACTTTCTTCGGACTGCAGCCGTACAATTTGAGCGCGAACACCGTGGTGCAGCTCTCGGCCTTTGTCACCCTCTGCGAAGGCTACGTGGGGGTGGAGCCAGCTCTAGCCTTCTGGAACCTGCTCTTCTTCCTGAAGGAGCAGGGGCCAGGGGCCGGTGCCATGGCGGACTGCGGGGTCGCCGTGGTCTCGATCCGAACCAACATCGGCTTCCCTAGGATGCTCCTGGAGGATTCATCCAAGAACTGGCAGAATTCCTTCTTCTATGTGAGCAACGTCGGGAGAGCCGACGCCATCAATCTTCTCTCTTTGCCAACGAGCGGCCGTTAGCCAAGACGAAGTGGGGTTATTCGATCAAGAACCCGCCGCAGGGATTGGTGAACTTGCAGGCACGGCTTTAGGTGCCGACTAGGCAGAAGGGACTCAAGGGGACGGATCTCCTTGCCGCCTTCATCACGCGCCGTGTCTTGCCGCTACAGCATCGGGTTAACATCATCGGGCTAATGGGGGGCCCTCCAGGATCCTACCTGGATGTCGGTCGAGAGGCTGGACCGGATACAGGTGACCGAGCGCGTCAATGCCATCTCCAAGGCCAACCTTGGGGAGAACTGGGACTTCGGCAAGGCACCTTACCATGCTCGGTACCCAGCTCTAGCGGCCAGTTCTTCTTGCCTACTTTCTCTTTAACTCTTCTTCCCCTGCCCTGATGCTTGACGGAACAGAAATGCAGATCGCGGGCGTCGAGATGGCCCGTGTGGTGGCGGAGGCCCCGACCACTTGGGACCCAACGCCGGCTGGGAGCACAGCTGGCGACGCACACTGCACGGCGGGGTCCCCACGTCGTGACCCCCTCCGGGATTGGTCGGACGATGATGTCGTGGAGATCCCGGCGCCGACCCCTGGTGTAGCGCCCAGGAGGGGAGGGGACGGGATCGTCGACCCCCCAAGGCGGCTGTGGAAGGAGGCGGATGCCGGAAAATCCCGCGCGGCAAGCCGGCCGGACGGGAAGGAGGACATGGCGGCGAGCTCGCAGCCCTTGAAGCGCGCGGAGGAGCCAACCGTTGGTGGCAGGCTCGTCACCAGGAAGAGGCGCCGTGCTGCGCCCGTTGCGCCCGTGAGGGCGGCCGTGCCGGTGTTGCCCGGGTAAGTCTCTCTGCTGCCTTGGGCGAGCAGCCGAATGCTATCTTTTTGTTCTTAAGTTGTTTCCTGCTCTAGGTCACTGCTGCAGCTGGGATTGGCGGCGACGGAGGCAGTGTCCGGGGGCACCTTCACGTTCCGGAGATCCCGGAGCAACGCCATCGATCCGCCCGAGGACTCAGCCGCAGAGGATCTTGGCCTGGATCCGCAGGACGCGGAGCGCTACGGCTGGAGGGACCAGAACAAGGCCCTCCAGGAGATGGAGGAGGAGGACCGGGCCTGGCCGGCATGGCCGAAGGTGTCGGGGGACACGGCGGCTGGCGTACCGCTGGTGGTGGAGGAGCGCGGCCTGGGCAGCCAGGCGGGCACGGAGACGGCCGACCGGGAGGTCGTGTTGGTGGGTGATGACACTCCGCCGTGGAGCGGGGCGGCCGACCGGGTGAGGAGGAGGAGGGCCGAGGCAGGGCCCCTCTGGAGGCAGCGCTGGAGGCGGCCTTGGGTGCGACATCACGGATGGTGGCGGATGGGATGTCGCCTTTGTGCCCATGCCAGAGGGGCCGCCGGCCGTCGGAGGTGCGGCGAGCGGCGAGCACGCCCTCGCGGTGAGGCAGCCACCGTTGGCGGCGCCTAGCGGTCTTCAGGCCATAGGAATGCGGCAGGCCCGGGCCGGGGCTAACCCGCCTCTCTTCGGGCCTGGGACGCAGGAGGAGGCCACCATGGCGTCCGTGACCCGGTGCCTTCGAGGGCATGCAGACCGGATTCATGCCTTTGCGCAGGCCAAATCCGAGCGCGGAGAGGAGCTAGAGCGCACCGTGCTCGTATGTCTTCCCTTCTCTGGATTTTTCTTTTCTTGCAGCTGAACAGTGGGGGCGCGCTAGCGCACCCACTGGGTGTAGCCCTAGAGGCTCGGGCCAATTTCGTAGTAGTTGGGTCGAGTCTTCAAGATGCCTTGTCTTATGTTGATACTCGCTTCTTCACAGCAATTGGATGCTTACCGGGTGAGCGTCTACAACTGGCTCCTAGACATGTACCAGGAGGCCATAGCGCAGCTTGCTGCCAAGACGGGAGTGCTCCGTCTTGCCGAAGGTAACTCTACTCATGCTCTTAGTGGGGGCGCACGAGCGCACCCACTGGGTGTAGCCCCTGAGATTCGGTCCAACTATGTAGCAGTTGGGTCGAATCTTAAAAAACATTCTTTCTCTTTTCTTTTATCCTACTCTGATTTCTTGCCCACGCGGACGCTGCAGCCGAGGTGGCGAGGCTGAAGACGGAGGCTGCCCAGGCGGCATAGGTCCAGCAGGCGTTTGCCAAGGCCATCCAGCGGCGCGACCAGCTAGCCAAACACAAGAGCCGGCTAGAGGCTGACGTGGAGCGCCTGACGGCAGAGGTGGCAGAGGCCCGGGAGTCGCTGGTCGAGGTCGGCGCGCAGCGTGATCGGCTAGTCGACGACAAGGGCCATCTGTAGGTTGAGGTCAACCGCCTTCATCTGTAGGCTGAGGTCAACCGCCTGAAGGCGGAGGCCATCAAGACGACGGAGGCCCATCAGGCGGAGCTCCTCCGTCTCAAGGGGGAGCATGACAAGGTGGCGGCCGCTAAGGACGCCGAGCTAAAGGCGACCGTGGACAAGGCCGTCAAGCTGGAGAAGGCGCTGGAGATGCGCGACCGTGCCAGGGACTTGGTGCGGCACGGTATGTTGCTTGAAGCGCGCGACCTGAACGTAGATTTTTCCAGTAAGTGCCACCTTGTGGTTTTGCCGGCTGAGAAGCTGGCTTCGATTTTTTTTGTTACTGATAGTCTTGCTCTTTCTGCTTCGTAGGCCACTTCAAAGACACGCAGAAGACGACGGAGGGGGCCGTCCGCGCTCTGCAGACACCGGCGGATCCTGACGCTCCTCTGGATCCCAACGTGCCTTGGAGCTTCTCCGAGATCATGGGCGCCGCCCATGCCCGTCTGCAGGTTTTGAGCGAGTAGATGGAGCGGGTCGCCGATGCCGGCATGGGGATGACGGCGGCCCTTTGCCCAGACGACGTCGTGTCCAACAGCCTGTCCCGGCTGGCGCGGTGGCTGGAGGTTGGGCTCGATCGTCTTCGCGCATGGCGCGTCTCCGCTGCCCGAGCCGGTGCCGAGATGGCACTGCGGTTTTCCATGTCCTGGTATCCGGACCTGGACTTGGCCAAGCTGATGGGCCAGCGAGCCGGCCTGGAGCGGCAGCTGCAGGCGAAGGCGGACGACATCGCTACCCAAGCCAGCTACGTGGCTGGCTTTGCGTTCCACAATGAGTTCCACCCAGAGCGGACGAAGGACGACGGACTCGTGCCGCCCGACGACTACGGTCTGCTGCTGGATGATCCGGAGGGCAACTCTAGCGAGACGGGCATCTATGCGGATGATGATGCCGCGTTGGAAGACACCGACATCTCAGCCCGCACTGAAGCCGCCGGCACCTCGTCATCTACGCGGCCTGGCGCGGGAACCACTTGAAGCCGTCCTACTTTTATATTTCATTGTAGTTTTTTTCTTAAGCAACAGGTCCACCCACCCAGTGGGGTGTTTTTGGTGAATGTAATGAACTCCGGCCTTAGGCTTGTTTGATGTAAATATTTGTGGTTTGTTTGCCCTTTTACTCTTTATTTTTGGAACCCTCTTTCCTTACTTGCATCCTCTTCGGGTCTCCCCCCCGCGAGCTTGACAGCCGGGTTCCGGTCCGTGACAAGGGGTTCGACCTTTGGGAGAAGCGCGTAGTACTTAGGTCCTTTAAACATTTAGTGCAAGCAAAACACCCACTGGGCCGGCTGGCGACAGCCGGTCATGTAGCAAGTTATCGTGGCGGGACCGGGATGGCCAATCCGACGAACACACACTTACTCGTTGCGGCGAGCAGGTGCCTTGGCCCCTATTTTTTGCTGGCCGACAGCCGAAGCCGGTCTGTGGCACTGGGCAAAGTGAAGGGCATGGGCTGCCCGGGTACGCCGGGACGCGCTAAGGGGGATGACGGGTGGTGGCCAAGCCGGCCGGCCCCCGAGCCCCCGGGCTGAGCGGGTCAACACAGCGGTGGAGGTTTGAGAAATTTAAGGGAGTGTGAAAACACAATAACTTTGTAGGGCGAAAGGGGCAGCCCCCAAGCATCGTTTGGGGATCCCATAGTTTACTCATACGATTAAAAAAGGGTAGTGATACATACATTCATATAGCTAACTATAAAACGGGCGGAGGAGTTGTGCGTTCCAAGGCCGGCTTGTTTCTTCGCCAATGGTGTCTCTTTTGCGCTTGTTTACGTTGCGAGCGTTGATGAAGTAGTAGGCTTTGCGGTCGCGCAAGGCCTTGTTGATGAGGAAGGGTCCCTCCCATGGAGGGGCCAACTTGTGTTGCCCGGCCTACTGCTGGATACGTCGGAGAACGAGGCCCCCTCGCGGAACGCGAGGGGATTGATTTTCTTGCTGTGGTAGTTCCTCAGAGCTTGCTAGTAGTTGGCAGATCGGCTGAGTGCCAGGAGGCGTGCTTTTTCGAGCAAGTCCACGCCGTCTTTGCTGGCTTCCTCGTCTTGCGCTTTGGTGAACATCATGACTCACGGCGAGTCGAACTCGATGTCGGTTGGGATGACGGCCTCGGTGCCATTTACGAGGAAGAACGGGGTAAAGCCGGTTGACCGGTTTAGCATCATTCGGAGGCTCCACAGGACGGCCGGTAGCTCGTCAAGCCAGGTGCCGGGTGAGCGGATGACGGGCTCGACGAGGCATGGCTTGACGTCGCACAGGATGAGGCCGTTGTCCTGCTCGACCTGGCCGTTGGTGAAAGTGCAACTATCCCTGGGTGGTTTTGGTAATTCCTAACAACATATAGCTCATTGAACTAATGCTCTTTCAAGATGATCATTTCAGAAAGTTTAATGATTGGCATGGCATGGACTGGGAATGTGGACCCCTCAAAATGCTAAGGACACATATTGGCTCAAGCTCAAGACTCTACCTTTTCATTTTAGTGATCCAAGATCACATTGAGTCCATAGGAAAAGCCAATACTATTAAAAGGGGATGATGTGTAGCTTAATGGCTTGCTTGCTCAAAATGCTTAGTGATATGCTCCAAAAGCCCTCAACCACTTTCTCATATCCATATATGTCCCAAGCCAAAAGTCAAACTCGACCCCACCGATTTGATCTATCCGGTGCCATCGAGTTCATTTGACATAGCCATAGCCAGAAACCCTAATCAGTTCGGTCTCACCGATAGGGATCTCGGTCTCACCGAGATGGGATTGCAAACTCTCTATTTCCCTTCATAACGTTTCAGTCTAACCGAAGTGAGCGATCGATCCCACCGAGTTCGCAATGCAAACTCTCTGTTTCCTTTTCTTAACGTTTCGGTCTCACCGAAATGAGCGAATCGGTCCTAGTATGTCTCCAACGTATCTCTAATTTTTGATTGTTCCATGCTGTTATATTATCATTCTTGGATGTTTTACAATCATTTTATAGTCATTTATATCATTTTTTGGTACTAACCTATTGACATAGTGCCAAGTGACAGTTGCTGTTTTCTGCATGTTTTTTACATTGCAGGAAATCAATATCAAACGGAGCCCAAACATCGCAAAACTTTTTGGAGAATTTTTATGGGCTAGAAGACACCTGATGGGCCAGAGCTGCACCTGGGGGGCCCCGAGGGGGGCACAACCCACCAGGGTGTGCCAGCCCCCACTGGCGCTCCCAGGTGGGTTGTGCCCACCTCGGTCGCCTCCCGCACCGCCTCTTTGCTCTATAAATACCCCAATATTCCAGAAACCCCAGGGGAGTCGATGAAATATTCAACCAGCCGCCGCAGAGTCCAGAACCACCAGATCCAATCTAGACACCATCTCAGATGGGGTTCATCACCTCCATTGGTGCCCATCCGATGATGCGTGAGTAGTTCTTTGTAGACCTACGGGTCTGTAGTTAGTAGCTAGATGGCTTCCTAAATCTCTTTTGATTATCAATACAATGGTCTCTTGGAGATCCATATGATGTAACTCTTTTTGCGGTGTGTTTGTTGGGATCCGATGAACTTTGAGTTTATGATCAGTTCTATCTTTTTATATCCATGAAAGTATTTGAGTTTCTTTGATCTATTTTATGCATGATTTCTTATAGCCTCGTATTTCTTCTCCAATATTTGGGTTTTGTCTGGCCAACTTGATCTATTTATCTTGCAATGGGAAGAGGTGCTTTGTAGTGGGTTCGATCTTACGGTGCTTGATCTCAGTGACATAAAGGGAATCGGCAGGTATGTATCGTTGCTACTAAGGATAAAACGACGAGATCCATATCTAACGCCATAGATAAACGGATCTTTTCTACATCATTTCATCGTTCTGAATGCATTACTCCTTTTTTCCATGAACTTAATACACTAGATGCATGCTGGATAGCGGTTAATGTGTGGAGTAATAGTAGTAGATGCAGGCATGAGTTGGTCTACTAATCTTGGATGTGATGCCTATATATTGATCATTGCCTAGATATCGTCATAATTATTTTAAGTTCTATCAATTGCCCAATAGTAATTTGTTACCCACCGCTTGCTATTTTTCTCGAGAGAAGCCACTAGTGAAACCTACGGCCACCGGGTCTTCTTCCTCATATATTTCCCTTTGCGATCTACTTTTTCCATGCATTTATTTTCAGATCTATTAAACCAAAAATAAAAATACCTTGCTATTATTTATTTTATTTGGTGTTCGATCTATCAATTTACTACAAATTCCTCACGTCCGTTTTGCCTATCTTGAGGCGCCGTATCCCGAAAGGGATTGACAACCCCTTTAACACGTTGGGTTGCGAGAAGTTGTTATTTGTGTGCATGTGCTGTTTACGTTGTGTTGCTTGGTTCTCCTACTGCTACGATAACCTTGGTTTCACATCTAAGGGAAATGCCTACCGCCGCTGTGCTGCATCATCCCTTCCATTTTGGGGAAATACCGACGTAGCTTTAAGCGACATCAAAAGGAATTTCTAGCGCCATTGCCGGGGAGCACCTTCAACATATACCAGGTTCCTAATCACAAATTTCATCACCTCGAAATTTACATTATTTGCCATTTGCCTCTCGTTTTCATCTCCCCCATTTCACAAAAAATGCTGTTTTTATTCGCCCTCTTTTTTTTTCATTTGCCATTTTCTCGTCAGATATGTTCTTGTTTTCCCTTATGTCTTACTTGGTTACTTTGCTTGGTCGTTTGGTATAATTGGGTATTTTATTGGAAATCATATGGAAAGCGTTTATGGATCCTCATCCACTTGCCAAACTTTTTAAAAGATCCAATTATGTTGAACCAATTGCTAGTGAATTGAGCGCACTAGATTATCTTTATGAAGTTTTGCTTGAGATTCATGAATCTGATAATTGTGTTGATGTGATAAAAGAAGAAATTTATGAAGTGATTCATGACAGCTCCTTGTATGAAAAGCATGATTGCAATGGTGTTATAATAAATTCAATTAATGTCAATTATGCTAGTAATATGCAAAACCCCAAGCTTGGGGATGCTAATTTTGATATGTCCTCTACTTATTGCAATAATCATGATTGGGGTGATTCTTGTTACGATCTTGAAAATTTATTTAAGCCTCATTATGAATATGTTTGCGATAATATTGAAAGTAGGTTTGGAGAGGTCGTGACTTTATTTGATGTTAGTCCCACTATCTTGGAAGATTATAAGACTTTTACGCATGTGGATCATGAAAAGAAAATTTTATATGATTCCTATATCGTTGAAATTGAGTATGATCCTACATGTAATTATTATGAGAGAGGAAAATACGGTTCTAGAAGTTTTCATGTTACTAAATCACCTCTCGCTATGTTGAGATTTTCAACGATTTATTCCTCTCCTTTGCATATGCTAGACATTTCTTGTCTTGATAATTTGTTTGTTTATAAAATTCCTATGCATAAGAAGTATGTTAGACTTAAATGTGTTTTTCACATATTTTATTCTTTTCTTTCATGTGAGCATCATTGAAATTCCAAGCCTATCTTAATTGCTATAAAGAAAGAGCTTGTTGGGAGGCAACCCAACGAATAAAATATTTTTTTGCTTTTTATTTTACGTTCTTGTGAAAAAACCCTTTAATATCTCTGTTGAGATGTGCTTTTGTGGTTTGAATAAAGGTTTGTGCCAAACAAAGCCTTAGGAACACGTTGGGTTCTAGTAGATTTGATCTTGCTGAAAAAATAGAAACTTTTACGCTCGCGAGAAAAATTCTCATTTCTAATAGAAAAGTGCTTTTTAGTTGATTCTTTTTGCAGAAGATTAATATACAAATATCCTACGTGACCCTATTTTCTTCAAGATTTTTAGAGTTCCAGAAATATTCGAAACTTCTAGATTACTACAGACTGTTCTGTTTTTGACAGATTCTGTTTTCTTTGTGTTGTGTGCTTATTTTGATGGCTCTATGGTTTTCTTTGATGAGTTTTTGCCGTAGAAAAGTTGGAATAAAGTAGATATAGTACAAAAAAATATGAATTGTTTTGATACAATACTTATAGTAGTGATTTGCTTTCTTATACTAACGGATCTCACGAAGGTTTTGTTGAGTTTTGTATGATTGAAGTTTTCAAGTTTTGGGTTATCTTACGATGGATGAAGGAAGGACAGAAGAGCCTAAGCTTGGGGATGCCCCAGCATCCCAAGCTATCAAAAAATGAGCAACCAACTAAGCTAGGGGATGCCCCCGAGTGGCAGCCCCGCTTTCTTCCAACAACTATCGGTATCTCACTCAATACTATATTTTTATTCATCACATGATATTTGTTTTGCTTGGAACCTCTTGTATGATATGAGTCTTTGCTTTTTTGTTTTGCTTTTTAAGTCATCAATCCTTGCTGTACACACTTATTTGAGAGAGCCAAAATTATGCTGTGACTTGTTAGAATAGCTCTCTATGCTCCACTTAAATTGTTATGAGCTATGGATTTGCTCTAGTGCTTCACTTATATCTTTTTGAGCATGGTGTGCTTTGTATTTTTGAAGAAATACTCGCTTGCTTCACTTAGATTTATTTGAGAGTTAGTAAATTTTAGAGAAATTCTCTCTTGCTTCACTTATATTATTTTGAAACAATGAAAAAAATTATGCTCATGATCTTCACTTATATTTGTTTGAGCTTATCAAAAGCAACACATGAAAATTAGTCCCAAAGTAATAGATATCCAAGAAGGATATAATAAATTTTTTCATGAAGATCATTGGACAAAATAAACTTGATTCCCTGTAATAGTTTTGAGACATGATGATATAATATGTGAATCATGTTAATGAGTAAGTATGCTTTAGTAAGAATATTAGTGTTAAAGTTTGTGATTCCCTATGCAAGCACGAAAGTCAATAATTATGCAATGAAATTATATTCTACTTGTGGTGCTTTATTCGGTGTTATTTATGCTAATGTTCGCTTATGAGATTATTCGTTTCATGGTTGGCCGCTTCCCAGTCTTTTGCTAGCCTTCATTTTGCACTAAGTATGATCTCTACTTGTGCATCCAAAATCCTTTATCCCTGTTTTGCCACATGAGTCCACCATACCTACCTATATGCGGTATTCCCTTTCCGTTCTAAGAAAATTTGTATGTGCCATCTCTAATTTTCAAAATAAATTTCCCTTTTGTGTGCCCGTACCTCTCGCGAGGCGGTGAGGGGCGGCCAATATATTCCATGCTAGATGTGTTATTCTTACGATGAGTGTTTATTCACTTGTCATTGCACAACAGTAAGGCAAATGTATTAGGGATGCCCAATCCCGAAATGAAAAAACTAATTTACTTTATGTTGTCAAATAATAAATTCCTTGGAAAGTGTTGGTATGGAAGGCAACCGTGGATTCGGCTAGCCATGGCTTGTGAAAGTTTGGTGGAAAAGGAATAAACTTCATTTTCTGTTTGGGAACCGCCTATGATATATCTAGCATGGAAAGTGTTGGGAACCTCAAGTCGTTCTCGTTGGTGAGAAAAGTATACGTCCCAAAATTTTTTATCTCTCAATTTAAGCTTTGAGCTCTGGCACCTCTACAAATCCCTACTCCCCTCTGCGAAGGGCCGTTCTTTTACTTATGCAATTTTTATTTTTGAATTTGAGTATCCATCTTCTCTTACAAGCACCAACTAGGAAACACTATGATCGTACTTGAGCATTGGGTGTAACTAATATACGAATATGTTTCATGAATGGATAATGGTTGAGCATAATGGGCTAGGGATAGCTTATTTTAGCATTGATATTTTTAAAGACATGGTTGCTTGTTGATATGCTTGAGTATCTAAATTATTATGTCAAAACTAGACTATTGCTTTGAACCATATAAAATTCCAAATGTCCATGCTATAAAGAAAAGAATATGATAGGACATGATAGGCAACATTCCAGATCAAAAATTCTGTTTTTATCACTTACCTACTCAAGGACGAGCAGGAGTTAAGCTTGGGGATGCTGATACATCTCCAATGTATCTATAATTTTTGATTGTTCCATGCTATTATATTATCATTCTTGGATGTTTTACAATCATTTTATAGTCATTTTATATCATTTTTTGGCACTAACCTATTGATACGTCCATTTTGCATCATGCTTATATGTTGATATTTATTGCATTATGGGCTGTTCTTACATGTTTTGTCACAATACTTATGCTTTTTCTCTCTTATTTTACAAGGTTTACATAAAGAGGGAGAATGCCGGCAGCTGGAATTCTGGGCTGGAAAAGGAGCAAACTCTGGAAACCTATTCCGCACAACTCCAAAAGCCCTGAAACTCAACAGAACATCGTTTTGAAAAATATGAAAAATATCTGGCAAAAGAAACCCACGAGGGGGGCCACCGGCTGTCCACGAGGGTGGGGGGCGCCCCCCCTTCCTAGGGCGCGCGCCCTGCCTCGTGGGCCAGCCAAAAGGCCCCCGGTGCCCATCTTCTCCTATATGAGGTGTTTTGACCTGGAAAAAAAATCATAAGGAGGCTTTCGGGACCAGACACCGCCGTCTCGAGGCGGAACCGAGGCGGAAACCAATCTAGGGGTCCGGCAGAGCTGTTCTGCCGGGGATACTTCCCTCCGGGAGGGGGAAATCGTCACCGCCGTCATCACCAACAACTCTCCCATCTTGGGGAGGGCTATCTTCATCAAGACTCTTTTCTGACGCCGTTGCCGGGGAGTGAAGCGCCTTTGTTAAGGAAAAATTTATATAGTGTGCTGAAATTTATTGTCACTTGTTACTATGGCTCAAAATCCTTTGAGGGGCTCGTTCGGGGTATCTTCACCCCGAACAGAAGAGCAAAGGGCTGCTCCTCAACCTACCACACCTATTGAAAATGTTTTCTTTGAGATTCCTTCGGGTATGATAGAGAAGCTGCTTGAAAACCCTTTTACACGAGATGGAACGTTGCATCCCGATTTACATCTAATCTATGTGGATGAAGTTTGTGGATTGTTTAAGCTTGCAGGTATGCCCGAGGATGTTATCAAGAAGAAGGTCTTCCCTTTATCTTTGAAAGGAGATGCATTGACATGGTTTAGGCTATGCGATGATATGGGATCATGGAACTATAATCGTCTGAAGTTGGAATTTCATCAGAAGTTCTACCCTATGCACCAGGTTCATCGTGATTGCAATTATATTTATAATTTCTGGCCTCGCGAAGGAGAAAGCATCGCTCAAGCTTGGGGGAGGCTTAAGTCAATGTTATATTCATGCCCCAATCATGAGCTCTCAAGAGAAATGATCATTCAAAATTTTTATGCTCGGCTTTCTCATAATAATCGCTCCATGCTCGATACTTCTTGTTCTGGCTCTTATATAATGAAGACTATTGACTTCAAATGGGATTTATTGGAAAGAATTAAACGCAACTCTGAAGATTGGGATCTCGACGAAGGTAAGGAGTCAGGTATGACCCCTAAGTTTGATTGTGTTAAAGCTTTTATGGATATCGATGTTTTCCGTGAGTTTAGCACTAAATATGGACTTGACTCTGAGATAGTAGCTTCTTTCTGTGAATCTTTTGCTACTCATGTTGATCTCCCCAAGGAGAAGTGGTTTAAATACCACCCCCTATTGAAGTAAAAGTAGTTGAACCTATCAAAGTTGAAGAAAAGACTATCACTTATAATGTTGATCCCGTTATCCCTACCGCTTATATCGAGAAACCCCCTTTCCCTGTTAGGATAAAGGATCATGCTCAAGCTTCAACCGTAGTTCGTAAAAGTAATACTAGAACACCTACACCCTCTGAGAAAATTAAAGTTGAACATAGTGTTGCTATGGTTAAAGATCTCTTGGTAGAAGATTTAGATGGACATGTTATTTACCTCCAAGAGTCTGCTAGAATAGCCAAACCCAATGCTAGGAATAAACATAAACCTGTTGTAGGCTTGCCTTTCATCTCTGTTAAGATAGGAGATCATTGCTACCATGGTTTATGTGACGTAGGTGCTAGTGCGAGTATTATCCCTCTTGATTTGTATAACGAAATTATGCATGATATTGCACCTGTTGAGTTAGAAGGGATTGATGTTACTATTAAGCTTGCCAATAGAGACACTATTTCACTAGTTGGGATTGTTAGAGATATTGAAGTCTTGTGTGGGAAGGTTAAATACCCTGCTGATTTTTTTGTTCTTAGTTCCCCACAAGATGCATTCTGTCCCATTATGTTTGGTAGACCCTTCTTGAATACTGTTAATGCCAAGATAGACTGCGTGAAAGATATTGTTACTGTTGGGTTAGGGGATACGTCTCATGATTTTAACTTTGCTAAATTTCGTAGACAACCCCTTGAAAAGGCACCACCCAGTAAAGATGAAATTATTGGTCTTGCTTCTATTGCCGCGCCACCTAATGATCCTTTAGAACAATACTTGCTAGATCATGAAAATGATATGCATATGAATGAGAGAAGGGAGATAGATGAAATATTCCTTACACTGGGACCTGTATTGAAAAACAACTTGCCTGTTGAAATCCTAGGGGATCCTCCTCCACCCAAGGGTGATCCCGTGTTTGAACTTAAACCTTTGCCTGATAATCTTAAGTATGTTTATCTTGATGAAAAGAAGATATATCCTGTTATTATTAGTGATAACCTTTCAGAGCAGGAAGAAGAAAAATTATTGAAAACTCTGGAGAAGCATCGTGCTGCTATTGGATATACTCTGGATGATCTTAAGGGCATTAGTCCCACTATATGCCAACACAAGATAAAATTGGAAGAAAATGCTAAACCAGTTATTGATCATCAGCGACGGTTAAATCCTAAGATGAAATAAGTGGTAAGAAGGAAATACTAAAGCTTCTAGAGGCAGGTATTATCTATCCAGTTGCTGATAGCCAGTGGGTAAGTCCTGTCCATTGTGTCCCTAAGAAAGAAGGTATGACTGTTGTTCCTAATGATAAAGATGAATTGATCCCGCAAAGAATAGTTACAGGATATAGGATGGTAATTGATTTCCGTAAGTTAAATAAAGCTACTAAGAAAGATCATTACCCCTTGCCATTTATTGATCAAATGCTAGAAAGGTTGTCCAAACATACTCATTTCTGCTTTCTAGATGGCTATTCTAGTTTCTCTCAAATACCTGTGTCAAAAGGGGATCAAGAGAAGACCACTTTTACTTGTCCTTTCGGTACCTTTGCTTATAGACGTATGCCTTTTGGTTTATGTAATGCACCTGCTACCTTTCAAAGATGCATGATGGCTATATTCTCTGATTTTTGTGAAAAGATTGTTGAGGTTTTCATGGATGATTTCTCCGTTTACGAAACTTCTTTTGATGATTGATTAAGCAACCTTGATTGAGTTTTGCAGAGATGTGAAGATACTAACCTTGTCTTGAATTGGGAGAAGTGACACTTTATGGTTAATGAAGGCATTGTCTTGGGACATAAAATTTCTGAAAGAGGTATTGAAGTTGACAAAGCTAAAATTGATGCTATTGAAAAGATGCCATGCCCTAAGGATATCAAAGGTATACGAAGTTTCCTTGGTCATGCCGGGTTTTATAGGAGGTTCATTAAGGACTTCTCCAAAATCTCCAGGCCTCTGACTAATCTTTTACAAAAAGATATTCCTTTTGTCTTTGATGATGATTGTCTAGAAGCATTTGAAATACTTAAGAAAGCATTGATCTCTACACCTATTGTCCAGCCTCCTGACTGGAATTTACCCTTTGAGATTAGGTGCGATGCTAGTGATTATGCTGTAGGAGCTGTTTTAGGGCAAAGAGTTGATAAGAAATTGAATGCTATCCAGTATGCTAGTAAAACTCTAGATAGTGCCCAAAGAAATTATGCTACCACTGAGAAAGAATTTTTAGCAGTTGTGTTTGCTTGTGATAAGTTTAGACCCTACATTGTTGATTCTAGGTAACCATTCACACTGATCATGCTTCTATCAAATACCTTATGGAAAAGAAAGATGCTAAGCCTAGACTTATTAGATGGGTTCTCTTGCTGCAAGAATTTGACTTGCATATTATTGATAGAAAAGGAGCTGAGAACCCCGTAGCAGATAACTTGTATAGGTTAGAGAATATACTTGATGACCCACAACCTATTGATGATAGCTTTCCTGATGAACAGCTAGCTGCCATAAGTACTTCTCGTACTGCTCCATGGTATGCTGATTATGCTAATTATATTGTTGCTAAGTTTATACCTCCTAGCTTCACATACCAGCAAAAGAAAAAGTTATTCTATGATTTGAGACATTACTTCTGGGATGACCCACATCATTATAAAGAAGGAGTAGATGGTATTATTAGACGTCGTGTACCTGAGCATGAACAGGAACAAATCCTACGCAAGTGCCACTCCGAAGCTTATGGAGAACACCATGCGGGAGATAGAAATGCACACAAGGTATTGCAATCCGGTTTTTATTGGCCTGCTCTCTTCAAGGATGCCCGTAAGTTTGTCTTATATTGTGATGAATGTCAAAGAATAGGTAATATTAGTAGACTTCAAGAAATGCCTATGAGTTATTCACTTGTTATTGAACCATTTGATGTTTGGGGCTTTGATTATATGGGACCTTTTCCCGCCTCTAATGGGTATACACATATTTTAGTTGCTATTGATTACGTTACTAAGTGGGTAGAAGCTATTCCAACTAGTAGTGTTGATCATAACACCTCCATTAAGATGCTTAAAGAAGTTATTTTTCCGTGGTTTGGAGTCCCTAGATACCTAATGACTGATGGTGGTTCATACTTTATTCATGGCGCTTTCCGTAAGATGCTTGCTAAGTATGATGTCAATCATAGAATTGCATCACCCTATCACCCACAGACTAGTGGTCAAGTTGAACTAAGTAATAGGGAGTTGAAATTAATTTTGCAAAAGACAATTAATAGGTCTAGGAAGAATTGGTCCAAGAAACTAGATGATGCATTATGGGCCTCTAGAACTGCATACAAGAATCCTATGGGTATGTCTCCATATAAGATGGTATACGGAAAAGCTTGTCACTTACCTCTTGAGCTAGAACGCAAGGCATATTGGGCTATTAAAGAGCTCAACTATGATTTCAAACTTGCCGGTGAAAAGAGGTTATTTGACATTAGCTATCTCGACGAATGGAGAACCCAAGCCTATGAGAATGCCAAGCTGTTTAAAGAAAAAGTTAAAAGATGGCATGACAAAAGAATACAAAAGCGTGAGTTTAACGTAGGTGATTATGTCTTGCTATACAACTCTCGTTTAAGATTTTTTGTAGGAAAACTTCTCTCCAAGTGGGAAGGACCTTACGTTATCGAGGAGGTCTATCGCTCAGGTGCCATAAAAATCAACAAATTCGAAGGCACAAATCCGAAGGTGGTCAACGGTCAAAGGATCAAACATAATATCTCTGGTAGTCCTATAAATGTTGAAACCAATATTATTGAAACCATAACCCCGGAGGAGTACATAAGGATAACTTTCCAGAACGATTCAGCCTCCGAAAAGGAAGAGGTATGTGATACGGTAAGTAAACCGACTACAAAACAGATCTAAAGGCAAATTTTCTCCGTTTTGGAATATTTAGAAAAATAGAAAAATAAACCACAGTCCGGAAGAGACACGAGGCATCCACGAGGGTGGAGGGCGCGCCCCCCTTCCCAGGGCACCCCCCTGCCTCGTGGGCACCCCGTGTGTCCCCTGGACTCCGTTTTCTTGCGGGTTACTCCTTTTGGTCGGTAAAAATTCGCTCTATATACTCCCGAAGGTTTTGACCTCTGTATCACGCAAAAATCCTCTGTTTTCGTTTTGAGCTGTTTCTGTCGTAGATAAAGGCAACATGTCGTCCCAGGATTCGGAGGGAGAAAGCTATGTGACTGATTCCCTAGATGACCCTAAAGTCTATGGTGACTTGGAGCATTATGGTTGGACCATGGAGGAATAAGAGGACCATGATCCCAAGGGGAAGGATTGGACCAGCTCAGATGAAGACAAATTCCTGCCACCTCAACCAGGGGACATGCATGTGGAGTTCAAAAAGTCAAGCCTCCCCGACAGAGTAAAGAAACCTAAGATCGAATTTATCCCTTTTAACCTATTGCAGGAAAACAAGCAGGCATTATGCAAGAAGATATTAAACCTTGAGCAAGAGATCAATGATCTAAAGGAGCAAAATTCCGCTCTTAAGCGCAAGTTAAGGAAGAAACTATCATCATCACCCCCGAAGAAGGAGACAAAATCATATGGGTACGGGCACTCCCCTTGGCAACTGCCAAGCTTGGGGGAGTGACCCCGATATCGTATCACCATCACTCCTATCTTTACTATTTTACTTAGTTCGATTCTTTTGGTAGTATCTTGATCTATTAGAATAAAGTTAGCATGATCTAGTTGTGAGATTTTGCTTTGTGAGCATTATCCCTTTGTAATCGAGTCCGTGAGTTATATAATAAAGATTAGTGTTGAGTCAAGGGCTTGATTTCCTCACTTGGGTCATGATAAAAAGAAAACATAAAGAGTATCAAAGAGATCATATCGATCTTATGGGAAGTAATGACTTCACATACAAGAGTATGATAAATAAAAGTTGTTGGGAGGTGACAAACATAGTTTTGGTCATCGCTGCAATTAATAGGAAGTAATAATAGAAGAGAGGCTTCACATACAAATACACTATCTTGGACATATTTTATGATTGTGAGCACTCATTAAAGTATGATATGCTAAAGAGTTGATGTTGGAAAAGGAAGACAACATAATGAGTTATGTCTTCTTATATCTGAAATAAAGTATATTGTCATGGATCATCCAACATGTTGAGCTTGCCTTTCCCCTCATGCTAGCCAAAATTCCTTGCACTAAGTAGAGATACTACTTATGCTTCCATATATCCTTATACCCAGTTTTGCCATGAGAGTCCACCATACCTACCTATGGATTGAGAAAGATCCTTCCAAGTAAGTTTTCATGTTGCAAACTCGCTAAAATATGTATGATTTATTAGTGTGGGAGAAATTAGCTTTATACGATCTTGTGATATGGAAGTAATAAAAGCAACGGACTGCATAATAAAGGTCATCATCACAAGTGGCAATATAAAGCGAAGTTCTTCTATGCTAAGACTTTGTGCATCCAACCATAAAAACACATGACAACCTCTGCTTCCCTCTGTGAAGGGCCTATCTATTATTCCTGTCTTATAAGTGTCAAGGTGAATCCACCTTTCCTTTTACATTTTATCCTTTGGCAAGCACACTGTGTTGGAAAGATCCTGACATATATACCCACTTGGATGTAAGTTTTCATGATCTATTACTTTTGACATTACCCTTGAGGTAAAAGGCTGGGAGGCAACACCATACGCCCCTATCTTTCTCTGTGTCCGATTAAAACTCCATAAACATAAGTATTGCGTGAGTGTGAGCAATTGTGAAAGACTATGAAAGACTATATGATGGTTGAGTATGTAGGCTTGCTGAAAAGCTCTTATATTGACTCTTTCCGATGTTATGATAATTTGCAATTGCTCCAATGACCGAGATCAAAGTTTGTTAGTTTCCAATGAAGTTTATGATTCGTACTTGATATTGTGGATGAATTGTTACTTTAGCATAAGGATCATATGACTATATTTATATAAGTTGCTGTTATGAGAATGATCATGATGCCCTCATGTCCGTATTTTGTTTTTATCGACACCTCTATCTCTAAACATGTGGACATATTTTTCGATATCGGCTTTCGCCTGAGGACAAGAGGGTCTAAGCTTGGGGGAGTTGATACGTCCATTTTGCATCATGCTTATATGTTGATATTTATTGCATTATGGGCTGTTCTTACATGTTTTGTCACAATACTTATGCCTTTTCTCTCTTATTTACAAGGTTTACATAAAGAGGGAGAATGCCGACAGCTGGAATTCTGGGCTGGAAAAGGAGCAAACTCTGGAAACCTATTCTGCACAACTCCAAAAGCCCTGAAACTCGACAGAGCATCATTTTGGAAAATATAAAAGATATTTGGCGAAATAAACCCACGAGGGGGGCCATCGGCTGTCCACGAGGGTGGGGGGCGCGCCCACCTTCCCAGGGCGTGCCCCCTGCCTCGTGGGCCAGCCGGCAGGCCCCCGATGCCCATCTTCTCCTATATGAGGTGTTTTGACCTGGAAAAAATCATAAGGAGGCTTTCGGGATTAGACGCCGCCGTCTCGAGGCAGAACCGAGACAGAAACCAATCTAGGGCTCCGGCAGAGCTGTTCTGTCGGGGATACTTCCCTCCGGGAGGGGGAAATCGTCACCGCCGTCATCACCAACAACTCTCCCATCTTGGGGAGGGCTATCTTCATCACCTATTGACATAGTGCCAAGTGCCAGTTGCTGTTTTCTGCATGTTTTTACATCGTAGGAAATCAATATCAAACGGAGCCCAAACATCGCGAAACTTTCTGGAGAATTTTTATGGGCCAGAAGACACTTGATGGGCCAGAGCTGCACCTAGGGGGGGGGGGGTGCCCCGAGGGGGCACAACCTACCAGGGCGCGCCAGGCCCCCCTGGCGCGCCTAGGTGGGTTGTGCCCACATCGGTGGCCTCCTGCACCGCCACTTTCCTCTATAAATACGCCAATATTCCAGAAACCCTAGGGGAGTCGACGAAATATTCATCCAGCCGCTGCAGAGTCCAGAACCACCAGATCCAATCTAGACACCATCTCGGATGGGGTTCACCACCTCCGTTGGTGCCTCTCCAATGATGCGTGAGTAGTTCTTTGTAGACCTACGGGTCCGTAGTTAGTAGCTAGATGGCTTCCTCTCTGTCTTTTGATTATCAATACAATGGTCTCTAGGAGATCCATATGATGTAACTCTTTTTGCGGTGTGTTTGTTGGGGTCCGATGAACTTTGAGTTTATGATCAGATCTATCTTTTTATATCAATGAAAGTATTTGAGTTTCATTGATCCCTTTTATGCATGATTGCTTATAGCCTCATATTTCTTCTCCGATATTTGGGTTTTGTCTGGCCAAGTTGATCTATTTATCTTGCAATGGGAAGAGGTGCTTTGTAGTGGGTTCGATCTTATGATGCTTGATCCCAGTGACAGAATGAGAACCGATACGTATGTATCATTGCTACCAAGGATAAAACGACGAGATCCGTATATAACACCATAGATAAACGGATCTTGTCTACATCATGTGATCGTTCTTAATGCATTACTCTATTTTTCCATGAACTTACTACACTAGATGCATGCTGGATAGCGGTTGATGTGTGGAGTAATAGTAGCAGATGCAGGCAGGAGTCGGTCTACTAATCTTGGACGTGACGCCCATATAATGATCATTGCCTGGATATCGTCATAATTATTTTAAGTTCTATCAATTGTCCAACAGTAATTTGTTACCCACCGTTTGCTATTTTTCTCGAGAGAAGCCACTAGTGAAACCTACGCCCCCGGGTCTTCTTCCTCATATATTTGCTTTTGCGATCTACTTTTTCCTTGCATTTATTTTCAGATCTATTAAGCCAAAAATAGAAAAATACCTTGCTGCAATTTATTCTTATTTATTTTATTTGGCGTTCGATCTATCATTTTACTACAAATTCCTCACGTCCGTTTTGCCTATCTTGAGGCGCCGTATCCCGAAAGGGATTGACAACCCCTTTAACACGTCGGGTTGCACGAAGTTGTTATTTGTGTGCAGGTGTTGTTTACGTTGTGTTGCTTGGTTCTCCTACTTCTACGGTAACCTTGGTTTCACATATGAGGGAAATACCTACCACCGCTATGCTGCATCATCCCTTCCTCTTTGGGGAAATACCAACATAGCTTTAAGCGACATCAGGTCCCACCGAGTTTGCCTGACCAACTCTCTGTTTGCCTATTACAGAAATCTGTCTCACCGAGTTTATGTGATCGGACTCAACGAGATTACATTATGCCCTAATCATAATGAAATTGGTCCCACCAAGTTGATCATATCGGTCCCACCAAAAAGCCTAACGTTCACATTTTGAACTAAATCGGTCCGACCGAGTTTATGATTCGGTCCCACCGAGTTTGGTAAATTGTGTGTAATGGTTAGATTTTGTGTGGAGGATACATATACCCCTCCACCCACTCTTCATTCGCAGAGAGAGCCATCAGAACATGCCTACACTTCCAACATACATTTTTTGAGAGAGAACCACCCACTCATGTGTTGAGACCAAGATATTCCAATCCGACCATATGAATCTTGATCTCTAGCCTTCCCCAAGTTGCTTTCCACTCAAATCTTCTTTCCACCCTATCCAAATCTGTGTGAGAGAGTTGAGTGTTGGGGAGACTATCATCTAAAACACAAGAGCAAGGAGTTCATCATCAACACACCATCTATTACCTTTTGGAGAGTGGTGTCTCCCAGATTGGTTAGGTTTCACTTGGGAGCCTTCGACAAGACTGTGGAGTTGAACCAAGGAGTTTGTAAGGGCATGGAGATCGCCTACTTCGTGAAGATCTATCCTAGTGAGGCAAGTCCTTCGTGGGCGATGGCCATGGTGGGATAGAAAAGGTTGCTTCTTCGTGGACCCTTCGTGGGTGGAGCCGTTCGTGGACTCGCACAGCCGTTACCCTTCGTGGGTTGAAGTCTCCATCAACATGGATGTACGATAGCATCACCTACTGGAACCACGCCAAAAACATCCGTGTCTCCACATGCGTTTGCACTCTCCAAACCCCTCCCTTTACGTTCATATGAAATGATTTACTTTCCGCTGCTACAACTCTAGAATTGCATGTGTAGGAAGATTGCTTGACTTGTGCTAAATTGCTAAAAACTGTCAAAACATAAAATTGGGAAAAGGTTAACTTTTTATTTGGTCAAGTAGTCTAATCACCCTCCTCTAGGCGTACTTTCGATCCTACAAGTCGTATCAGAGCGTTGGTCTCTATTTGCCTTGATTTCCATAGCTTTGGTGATCATAGCCTTGGTTTCACAACCTAGGAGAGTATGGCGTCCAGCGAGGGAATTTACCACCGTAAGGGTCCTTACTGTGATGGTACAAAATTTTCTAGTTGGAAGCATAAGATAAAAATGCATATTCTTGGGCATAACCCCGCCGTTGCCGCCGTTGCGAGCTCATTGCCAAGTTAGGGTATGAGTTCGACCCTTTGTGCAATCTTTGCCTCCGATTCTTAGCACAAAGTCAATGCCATTATTCTTGCCAAACATGAGATCATCCTGTCCAGCGAAAAATATATTTAGATTAGTTTTGATTCAAAGTTTTGGGGTTAGGTTTCCACCGAACTCATCTCGGACTGACCGAGTGTTGGAAATCGGTCTCACCGATTTGGCTTAGGCCATTGCACTTGCACTTTTCGGTCTGACCGAAACTTGCAAATCGGTGTGACCGAGTTCAACTCTCAGTGAAACCCTAGCAATCTCGGAGTCACCAACTGTGTCTCGGTTTGACCGATTTCACTAGTTTAGACTCCAAAGTTGCTTCGGCGTCACCGAGTTTAACAAATTGGTAGCTCCAAAATGCTTTCTGTAGTGACCCAAAACTAAGATTTTGACTCATTTGTTTTACAAAAACCTCTGCACTTTGTGATGATCATCCACTCCATCTCACCTACATCTATCCACAGGGTCAGCTTTCAGTTTGCTGTTTCAACAATGTCTCATCAAAGTGACATCCAGAACAGGTTAGAGGAGCAGGCACATTTGAGTGAGGGCTCTAGTCTCTCCAATAGCAGCTACTATGAGAGTAGCAGAAGCACTCCAAGTAATCTTCCAAAGGCTGCTACCAAGTCAAGGAAGAAGAAAACTTCTGAAAGTGAGGATGAGGATTTTGTAGCTGATGAGGCCACTTCAAAGAAAAAAGTGACTAAGAAAGAGTATGGCACATTTGCTTCAATAAATCCTGGACTGAACAAGAAGGCCCCTGCCAAGAGAGTGCCAATGTCAAAGGCCAGAACCTCCACCCAAGAAACAATGGTGTTCACTCTTGAAACAAGAGATGATGAGCTAGTAGGAACCAAGAAGAGGGCTAGGAAGACCACATCCAGAGTGGTTGGCAAGCCATCTATGAGAGCTGACGATGATGATGATGATGCTGAAGATGAAGCTGATGAGCCTGTTGCTCCAGCTGCAAACACTCAGAAGTTGATGGGGGATGCCATCAAGTCTAGGGCTGCCCCTTCTAAGCCCAAGACCGCCCCCAAAGCTTCTGCTCCAGCCCCCAAGACTACACCAAAGAGGAGCACAAGAAACATACCAGCTGCTGAAAAGAACAAGGCCCGAGTGCGTGAGTTTGAAGAAGAAGATGCTGAAGTCCAAGTGGTCAGAAAATTGAAGCCCAAGATTCCTGATCATGATGATAGTCATATTGTTGCCGAAGACATGAAACTGAGGAAGGATGCAGGACTCAGATGTTGGAGATAAACTGATCCATATACTGTGAGGAGAAGGACTGCTGTGGATTACAGGTTCCACACCAGAGAACAACATGATTTGTATGAGAAAATCTTGCTTGATAAGAAGCCCATTGTTTGTGATATGAAATGGGTAGATTGGGAATACATTGATGAGAATGCAGATCATTTTCCAGGTGTGCATGAGAGATTTAGGCTATGTGGAGTGGACAAGTTTGTGGGTCAGGAGTTGGCAAAGTGGAATGATGACCTCATTATGCAATTCTATTCTACAACTCATTTCTACCCTGATAGAAGAATTGTTTGGCTGTCTGAGGGTACTAGGTACCAATCAACAATTGCTGAGTGTGCCAACTTGATAAATGCCCTTGAAGAGCCTGAGGATGACTTGGATGTCTATGCCAAGAAGAAGAAAGACCACAACTCAATGGCAAACATGTACATGGAAATTCCTGACAAAGCCTTTGAAACTCATAAGCTAGGCTCTATTCATTATCTGCTATCTGGTTTGGCCACAATTAACACCATCTTGAGGCACACCTTGTTGCCCAAATCTGGAGATCACAAAATGATTAGAGGCCATTCCATCAACTTGCTGCAATTGTTTGATGCGCCTCAGAAGTTCAAAGTGATGAGTTTGATTATTGAGACAATCAAGAGGACAACTACAGACCAAAAGAGATCATGTGGGTATGCTCCACACATCCAGATGCTCATCAACTCCAAGATGGGCACATGCACATTCTTATTGGACACGGAACATCTTCCATTGATGCCTGACTTTGAGGACACTACAATTGTCATGGATGCAGAAGATCCCGCATCTGTAGAGGCTCAAGAGAAGAGGGAGAAAGCAAAAGCTGAGAAAGCAGCAAAGATGCCAAGTGCTGAAGAGGCATCTCAAGTGTCCCTCAAGACTAAACAAGATCAAATGGCATATCCGATTCAAGCAACCTTGAGGATTGAGAAAGGATTGGCCAACTTGACTCAAAATCAAGCGAGCCTGGAAAGGATCATTGAGACAAAATTCTATGATCTAGACTTGAAGGTGATAGAGATGCAGACAACAGTTGAGCAGCTCTAGGAAGAATCCAAGGAGAGGAAAGGACAACCTAACAAATATGTCTTTCAGAGAGTGCCAAGAGGGCAGAGATCTGCTGCAGTGCCCATGGCTGACATTAGAGCTACTACATCAGCACCTGCAGGCACACCATCAGTGCCACCTCTAGTTGCCACTCCACCAGCTCCAACAACTTCCACAAATGCATTCATCCTTGGAGTCCTCTCAACACCTCCTCCCGAAGATCAAGCCTAGAGAGACACATATCACTATGCATTTTCAAGCTTTTTGGTAACTTGTTACCAAAGGGGGAGAAAGTGTATAGATCATAGGCTTCGAGAGAGAGAGCTTTGCTTCTTATGCCTTCTTTGGTTTTTGGTTGAAACTTATTTGTGCTTGCTTGATACTCTATGATTCATGTGTGTGGGATACTTGTATGATCATGTGTTTGATCATATCATACCTTAATGCTTGCTTGAATGATGCTATTATTTATCTCTCATATACAATCATTCACTTTGCCTTGGTGATGAGTGCATATTTGACTTTCTATCATTTTGAGCGCTCCACCAAGATGTATGTGACATGGAAGAGTAACCCATGATCCTAATCGATTGTGCATTTGCATTCAAAAGCAAATTTTAAATAATGCACAAATTTAGGGGGAGCTCTTGCTTATCACATACTTCTCAAAGTTACGATATAATTCATTCTTATCATCATTTGTCGAAGCTTTGATCTATATGTTGTCAACAATTAACAAAAAGGGGCAGATTGGAAGTGCAACTATCCCTGGGTGGTTTTGGTAATTCCTAACAACATATAGCTCATTGAACTAATGCTCTTTTAAGATGATCATTTCAGAAAGTTCAATGATTAGCATGGCATGGAGTAGGAATGTGGACCCCTCAAAATTCTAAGGACACATATTGGCTCAAGCTCAAGACTCTACGTTTTCATTTCAGTGATCCAAGATCACATTGAGTCCATAGGAAAAGCCAATACTATCAAAAGGGGATGAGGTGTTGCTTAATGGCTTGCTTGCTCAAAATGCTTAGTGATATGCTCCAAAAGACCTCAACCACTTTCTCATATCCACATATGTCCCAAACAAAAAGTCAAACTTGGCCCCACCGATTTGTTCTATCCGGTGCCATGGAGTTCATTTGACATAGCCATAGCTAGAAACCCTAATCAGTTCTGTCTCACCAATAGGGATCTCGGTCTCACCGAGATGGGATTGCAAACTCTCTGTTTCCCTTTGTAACGTTTCGGTCTAACCGAAGTGAGCGATCGGTCCCACCGAGTTCGCAATGCAAACTCTTTGTTTCCTTTTCGTAACGTTTTTGTCTCACCGAAATGAGTGAATCGGTCCCACCAAGTTTGCCTGACCAACTCTCTGTTTTCCTATTACAGAAATTGGTCTCACCGAGTTTATGTGATCGGTCTCACCGAGATTATGTTATGCCCTAACTCTAATGAAATCAGTCCCACCGAGTTGATCATATCGGTCCCACCGAAAAGCCTAACGTTCACATTTTGAACTAAAGTGGTCCGATCAAGTTTTATGATTCGGTCCCACCGAGTTTGGTAAATTGTGTGTAACGGTTAGATTTTGTGTGGAGGCTATATATACCCCTCCACCCACTATTCATTCATAGAAAGAGCCATCAGAACGTGCCTACACTTGCATCATATATTTTCTGAGAGAGAACCACCTACTCATGTGTTGAGACCAAGATACTCTAATCCTACCATATGAATCTTGAACTCTAGCCTTCCCCAAGTTTCTTTCCACTCAAATCTTCTTTCCACCATATCCAAATCTGTGAGAGAGTTGAGTGTTGGGGAGACTATCATTTGAAGCACAAGAGCAAGGAGTTCATCATTAACACACCATCTATTACCTTTTGGAGAGTGGTGTCTCATAGATTGGTTAGGTGTCACTTGGGAGCCTCCGACATGACTATGGAGTTGAACCAAGGAGTTTGTAAGGGCAAGGAGATCGCCTACTTCGTGAAGATCTACCCGAGTGAGGCAAGTCCTTCGTAGGCTATGGCCATGGTGGGATAGACAAGGTTGCTTCCTCGTGGACCCTTTGTGGGTGGAGCCCTCCGTGGACTCGCGCAGCCGTTACCCTTCGTGGGTTGTAGTCTCCGTTAACGTGGATGTATGATAGCACCACCTATCGGAACCACGCCAAAAACATCTGTGTCTCCACTTGCGTTTGCACTCTCCAAACCCCTTCCTTTACCTTCATATGCAATGATTTACTTTCCGCTGCTACAACCCTAGAATTGCATGTGTAGGAAGATTGCTGGACTTGTGCTAAATTGCTAAAAACTGTCAAAACATAAAATTGGGAAAAGGCTAAGTTTTTATTTGGTCAAGTAGTCTAATAACCCCCTCTAGACATACTTTCGATCCTATAGTTGGACTGTGGATGGGCCACAGACGCCAAGTCAAGCCGGATGCCGGAGATGAAGCAGTATTGCGCCAGAGCGCCCTTGGCAAAGTTGGTGCCGTTGTCAGTGATGATGCTATGCGGGATGCTGTAGCGCACCGCAATGTCTTTGATGAACTAGACGACCTTTGGCCCGTCCAGCTTCTTGATCAGCCTCACCTCTATCCACTTGGTAAACTTGTCCACCGCCACCAGTAGATGCGTCATGCTGCCCCGTGCCATCTTGAAGGGTCTGACCATGTCGAGCCCCCAGACTACAAAGGGCCAGGTGATCGGGATGGTTTGCAGGGCTGAAACCGGCTGGTGGCTTCGCTTGCTGAAGCGTTGGCATCCCCCACACTTGAGGATGAGCGACTCAGCGTCCTTCAGGGCCGTGGGCCAGTAGAAGCCATGGAGGAAGGCCTTGGCTACCAGGGACCTGGAGGCGGCATGATGCCCGCACTCTCCTTGGTGTATGTTGAGGAGGATCTCCACGCCCTTGTCCTACTCGATGCAGCGCTATAAAATGCCCGTCACGCTGTGCTTGACGAGCTCGTGGTTGACGATGTTGTAGGCGGACACCCGACGTTGCACTTGTCAGGCCTCGGTTTCATCCATGGGACGAGTTCCGTCTTCTAGGAAGGCGAGGATTGGCTGGGCCCATGATGGGGCTATGACTACGGTGAGGACGGTTGTTATGACGGGTTCCGGGGTAGCGACCCCTGAGCCGGAAATGGCAGCCCCCAGTTCGGAGGCAGCAGCCCCCGAGTCTGGGGTGACGGTCGTTGGGATGAGCGCAGCAGTCCCCAGGCCGGGTTTCGCAGTCCCCGAACTGGGTTCAATAGTCCCCAGGCCAGGCAGGGGCGTTGCAGGGTCGTTGGGGACAAAGATTGAATCGGAGTCCAGAGACGGCTTGATGGATGGCTTGCGCATGCACTCGAGGGAGACACTAGACGAGTTGGCTTCCCAGGAAGCGCCAACCTTGGCCAATGTGTCGCCGGCCTCATTCTCCGCACGCGGGACATGGAGGAACTCACAGCCGTTGAAGGTGCATGATAGCTGCTGGACCAAGAAGCGGTAGCTTGCCTTGTTGGAGTCCCGGGCGTCCCATTCGCCAGAGCTCTGCTGGACCACCAGGTCTAAGTCGCCGAAGCATAGGATGCGCCGAATGCCGAGCTCCTTGGCAAGCCGGAGGCCGTGCACAAGGGCTTCATATTCTGCAACATTGTTGGAGGCGGTAAAGTGTATTTGGAGCGCATAGCGGAGTCAGTCGCCCTTCGGGCAAGGTAGCACGATGCCGTCAAAGTGCATGCACCAATGTGTCAAATCTGGAAGCGGTGGAAGATACTGGGTTTTCATCCAGTCGACGAGGAAATCCGCTAATGCTTGGGACTTGATCGTGGTGCGGGGTTCGTAGAGGACGGAGTGGCCGGCCAGCTCGATGGCCCACTTGGCAGCTTGGCCAGAGGCATCCCGGCATCCCATGATCTCGCCGATGGGGGCCGTGCTGACCACGGTGACCTCATGCTCTTGAAAGTACTGCTTTAGCTTTTTGGCAGTGAAGTACAAGCCATAGCACATCTTCTGGTAGTGCGGGTAGTTCTGCTTGGAGGCTGAAAGCACCTCGCTCAGGTAGTAGACCGGGCACTGGACGGACTGGATCTTGCCTTCCTCCGGCCGCTCAACCACCAGCACCGTGCTGACCGACCGTGAAGTAGCCGTGATGTATAGCAACATCGGCTCCTTGTCGGCCGATGAGGCGAGGATGGGTGCGGTGGAGAGCATGCGTTTGAGATCTCGGACACCTTCATCCGCCTGGTCATTCCACTCGAACGGAGTCATCTTCTTTATTTGTTGATACAGGGGTAGGGACCCTCGCCCAGCAAGCTGAGGAACCGGTTGACTGAGGCCAAGCAGCCGGTGAATTTCTGGACATCGCGCAGCCGGGCCGGCTTGCACATGCGTTCGATGGCCTTGTTCTTCTCTGGGTTTGCCTCAATGCCACGTTCCGAGATGAGGAAGCCAAGAAGCTTCCCGGCCGACACACCGAAGACGCATTTCTCCAGGTTGAGCTTGATCTGGTATCTGCACAGGTTGGTGAAGGTCTCTTTCAGGTCACCTAGGAGTGTGAGGTGTTGCTTGGTCTTCACCACGATGTCGTCCACATAGACATGGATGTTGCGGACGAGTTGCGGCAACAGGCATTTCTGCATGCAGCACTGGAAGGTGGCACCGGCGTTCTTCAAGCCGAAGGACATGGTGATGTAGCAATAGGCCCCAAAGGGCGTGATGAAGGACGTCCTCAGAGTGTTGCCAGGATCTAGCCTGACCTGGTGGTATCCGGAGTAAGCGTCCAAGAAAGATAGGAGCTCACAGCTAGCGGTGGAGTCGATGACTTGGTCGATCCGCGGGAGGGTGAAAGGATCCTTGGGGAAAGCCTTGTTCAGGCTGATGTATTCTATGCACATGCGCCAGGTGTTCTTCTTTTTTAGGACGAGGACTAGATTGGCTAGCCACTCGGGGTAAAAAACTTCCATGACGACGCGTCCGGCATACTTGCTGCAGCTGGGGTCTTCTGGGTTTAGCTTGACCTTCTTTGTTTCCTCGGACGGATGGAATGAAGCCTTGCCGACCGTTTCCTTGGATGAAGCCGGCGCGTCCGGCATCTCATTGGCCAGAGTGACGATCCGGTCGAGCTGGCATCGCTCCTCGTCTATGACTAGCGATTCGGCTAGCCTGGCGCTGGTTTGAGCGCACTCCAGGGATCTGCGGCAGTCGTCGGCGACAGTGATGAGGCCCTTGGGACCCGCCATTTTCATCTTTAGGTAGGCGTAGTGGGGAATCGCCATGAACTTGGCAAGGGCAGACGACCCAGCAACGCGTGGTACACTGCTACCTCTTGAGCATGCGTTGTTTTTCCCTTGAAGAGGAAAGGGTGATGCAGCAAAGTAGCGTAAGTATTTCCCTCAGTTTTGAGAACCAAGGTATCAATCCAGTAGGAGACTACACGCAAATCCCTAGTACCTTCACAAACAATTAAGAACCTTGCAACCAATGCGATAAGGGGTTGTCAATCCCTTCATGACCACTTGCAAAAGTGAGATTTGATAGAGATAATAAGATAAATATTTTTGGTATTTTTTGTGGTAGAGATTGAAAAGTAAAGATTGCAAAATAAAAGATAGCTAGTTGACGGAAGATTAATATGATGGAAAATAGACTCGGGGGCCATAGGTTTTTCTAGTGGCTTCTCTCGAGATAGCATATTCTATGGTGGGTGCACTAATTACTGTCGAGCAATTGATAGAAAAGCGCATAGTTATGAGAATATCTAGGCATGATCATGTATATAGGCATCACGTCTATGACAAGTAGACCGAAACGATTCTGCATCTACTACTATTACTCCACACATCGACCGTTATCCAGTATGCATCTAGAGTATTAAGTTCATAAGAATAGAGTAACGCCTTAAGCAAGATGACATGATGTAGAGGGACAAACTCATGCAATATGATATAAACCCCATCTTTTTATCCACGATGGCAACAATACAATACATGCCTTGCTTACCCTGCTGTCACTGGTAAAGGACACCACAAGATTGAACCCAAAGCTAAGCACTTCTCCCATTGCAAGAAAGATCAATCTAGTAGGCCAAACCAAACTAATAATTCAAAGAGACTTGCAAAGATAATAAATCATGCATATAAGAATTCAGAGAAGAACCAAATATTGTTCATAGATAATCTTGATCATAAACCCACAATTCATCGGATCTCGACAAACACACCGCAAAAAGTATTACATCGAATAAATCTCCAAGAAGACCGAGGAGAACTTTGTATTGAGATCCAAAGAGAGAGAATAAGCCATCTAGCTAATAACTATGGACCCGAAGGTCTATGGTAAACTACTCACACATCATCGAAGAGGCAATGGTTTTGATGTAGAAGCCCTACGTGATCGATTCCCCCTCCGGCGGAGCTCCGGAAAAGGCCCCAAGATGGGATCTCACGGGTACAGAAGGTTGCGGCGGTGGAAATAGGGTTTCATGGTGCTCCCGGATGTTTTCAGGGTATATGAGTATATATAGGAGGAAGAGGTACGTCGGTGGAGCTACGAGGGGCCCACGAGTGTGGGGGGCGCGCCTACCCCCTGGGCGCGCCCTCCTGCCTCGTGGCCACCTTGTGGCATCCCAGACGTGTACTCCAAGTCTTCTGGATTGCGTTTGTTCCAAAAACGATCCTGACGAAGGTTTCATTCCGTTTGGACTCCGTTTGATATTCCTTTTCTGCGAAACACTGAAATAGGCAAAAAACAACAATTTGCACTGGGCCTTTGGTTAGTAGGTTAGTCCCAAAAATAATATAAAAGTGCATAATAAAGCCCATTAAACATCCAAAACAGATAATATAATAGCATGATACAATAAAAAAATATAGATACATTGGAGACGTATCAAACATCCCCAAGCTTAATTCCTGCTCGTCCTCGAGTAGGTAAATGATAAAAACAGAATTTTTGATGTGGAATGCTACCTAACATAATTCTCAATGTAATTTTCTTTATTGTGGCATGAATGTTCAGATCCGAAAGATTCAAGACAAAAGTTTAATATTGACATAAGAATAATAATACTTCAAGCATACTAACGAAGCAATTATGTCTTCTCAAAATAACATGGCCAAAGAAAGTTCATCCCTACAAAATCATATAGTCTGGCTATGCTCTATCTTCATCACACAAAATATTTAAATCATGCACAACCCCGGTTTCAGCCAAGCAATTGTTTCATACTTTAATTTTTACAAACTTTTTAAATTTTCACGCAATACATGAACGTGAGCCATGGATATAGCACTATAGGTGGAATAGAGTGGTGCTTGTGGAGAAGACAAAAGGAGGAAGATAGTCTCACATCAACTAGGTGTATCAATGGGCTATGGAGATGCCCATCAATAGATATCAATGTGAGTGAGTAGGGATTGCCATGCAACGGATGCACTAGAGCTATAAGTGTATGAAAGCTCAACTAAAGAAACTAAGTGGGTGTGCATCCAACTCACTTGCTCACGAAGACCTAGGGCATTTGAGGAAGCCCATCATTGGAAGTGACAAAACAGGAGACTTTCTATCATGAAGATCATGGTGCTACTTTGAAGCACAAGTGTGGAAAAAGGATAGTAGCATTGCCCCTTCTCTCTTTTTCTCTCATTTTTTGGGCCTTTTATTTTTTTTCCTTTTTTATGGCCTCTTCTTTTTTTCGTCCGGAGTCTCATCCCGACTTGTGGGGCAATCATAGTCTCCATCATCCTTTCCTCATTGGGACAATGCTCTAATAATGAAGATCATCACACTTTTATTTACTTACAACTCAATAATCACAACTCGATGCTAGAACAAAATATGACTCTATGTGAATGCCTCCGGCGGTGTACCGGGATGTGCAATGAATCAAGAGTGACATGTATGAAAAATTATGCATGGTGGCCTTGCCACAAATACGATGTCAACTACATGATCATGCAAGGCAATATGACAATGATGAAGCATGTCATAATAAACGGAACGGTGGAAAGTTGCATGGCAATATATGTCGGAATAGCTATGGAAATTCCATAATAGGTTGGTATGGTGGCTGTTTTGAGGAAGATAAATGGTGGGTGTATGGTACAGGCGAAAGTTGCGCGATACTAGAGAGGCTAGCAATGGTGGAAGGGTGAGAGTGCGTATAATCCATGGACTCAATGTTAATCATAAAGAACTCATTTACTTATTACAATAATCTACAAGTTATCAAAACAAATCACTAAACGCATGCTCCTAGGGGAAGGGTTGGTAGGAGTTAACCATCACGCGATCCCGACCTCCACACAAAGGAAGACAATCAATAAATAAATCATGCTCCAACTTCATCACATAACGGTTCACCATACATGCACGCTAGTGTAATGCCCAGGATGGAGTTATACCTCCTACGTGTCGAGGCACGACTTAAAGGCATAAGTCCATCCTAGAATGATCTCAAGTTTGGTAATCTTTGCACAACTCATGTAAAAGAGGGGATAGTAAACTGAAAATAGTTGGCTTACAATCGCCACGTCACAGAATACAGTACAAGTCTCGAACATCATACATTAAGAGCACTACAACCCTCTAAGGGCAAAAGCCAAATGTCAAAGTACCAAACTCAGATAAATAAAACAACCACAGGCGGATCAAATCCTAGTAAGAGACTCCACTACTGATCGTCCGGGTAGCGCACGTAGTAACGACTACGCTCCTCGTCGTACTCCCAATCCAGCTCGGTGCCATCGCCTGGATAGCTCACAGCTGGACCTGCATCTGGTGTGTGAAGTAACTGTGAGCCACAGAGGACTCAGCAATCCCGTTCCCGGGTAACAGAACTATTTAAGCCTTTAGGTGAGGGAAAGGCTGAAGAAAGAACAAGTCTGCAGCAGCAACTAGCATCTAGCTTACGCAAGTGAGAGCGAGAAGAGAAGGCATCGGCGAGAAGTGATCACGAAGTGATCCTAGCTACAAGCTCACAAACATAACCCCTCCGTGTTCAACTTCCGAATCCCTATTCGGAAATTGACAGTCACGGAACACACGCTGGTAGTGTATTAGTATCATTGTGTCAAGTTATCTACAACCGGAATTAACAAGCTCCCATCTGCCACATAACCGCGGGCACGGCTTTCGAAAGTTCAAACCCTGCAGGGGTGTTCCAACTTGACCCATTACAAGCCCACGATCCGCGGAGTCGCAACTCCAAAGTGGGAAGACCCGAGTATCCTCGGAATCCCGTGCTCAAGATATACCGAGCTAAGGTAAGACTAATCCAGCAAATCCTCCCGGCGTGTCGACACCCTGATAGTAGCCGCGCGTATCTAGGTCTCAGGACACGTCCGGATGAGCGCTACGTATAGATACCAAAGACCCCAGCGAACTGGGTAGTATCCGCAAGTGACTCTGGTTTGGACCAACACTCAAGTCGAGCACTGGCCCAGGGGGGTTGAATTAATTAAGCCTCGGGTTAATTACTCCCTCGGAAAGGTTTTAGTTGTTTAGGCAAATAGTACCAAGGTTGGGACTTGCTGGAAAAGACTTAGCACTTAGCGGTTTATCGAGGGGGTCCCATACACCCCAACCGTGTTAGGAACGCATAATCAAGGAACATAAAACCGGCTTATACGGATCCTAACGGCATGAGTGGAACAAAACACCAAGCAAAAGGCTTAGCCTTCCACCCTTGCCAATATAGATGATTTCAATTAAAGCATTTATATAGTGTGATATAACCCAACCAAACTTCATCATGAAGCAAGCATCTTCACTTCACCTGCAACTAGCAACGCTATAAGAAGGGCTGAGCGAAGCGTACTTAGCCAAGCAACGGTTTGCATAGGTAGGGTGGTTAAACATGGCAATTGGTTACAAGTAGGAGGCTGACAAGAAGAACATGTGCATCGAGGCAAAACTATAGATCGAGACTACTAGCAATAGGCAAAGATAGTAATGTTATCGGGGTTCGGTCATCTTGCCTGAAGAGAAGACGTTCGGATCGAAAGAAGGGTCCTCGTGCTCAACCTCGTTGGAAAACTTGTGCTCAACTTCGTTCTCGGTCTCAGCTTCCGGCTCTAAACACAACAAACACACCAAGCACCAATCAACATGATGCAATGCGCACTCGAAGAACATGAATGCATGATGGATGCACTAAAGATGCACATGGAGCACGTAAAAACATCACTCAAGCAAAACACCTCAAAACAAGATAACAACCTGATATTATTAATCTACACAGAAAATCAACCAAGTTTGATATAAGATTCGCTGAAATCGGAGTTACGGGCTAAAAGTTATGCCCGAAACAAGATTTGAGCGAAAACTGCAAATTACAGCAACATAGCATCTTTGGAGCTCAAAATAATTAATCTACAGCACCCAAAAAGCATGGCAAAGGACTTGAACATAAACTAGATATATGGTACAGCAACTAGGTCCAAAGTGCACCCCCAACGGAGTCACGGATCAATAGCAATGATCTTGGACATATTGAACTTTGAAATAAAATTCTGGCAGCAGAATTTTATTGAAACTTTAGAGCAAAAGATAAGCATGCTACAGCCACTCAAATGGACATGTGAGGACATGGATGGAAAGACAACAATATATACTTCAAGGAACAATCAAAATCCACCCCAAAACTATCATGCTTTGTCCTACAACATCACACGAACATGGCATCGGAACGTTACAGATTTCAGACTTAGTGAAATTTCACTAAGTCCTAAAACAACAACATCATCATAGCACACAAAAGAGCATGTTTAAGACACCTCGAAACTAAACATGGCAAAGGGTAAGCACCTCATCAAAATACATATGACGGTGATCCCGAAACACACAAGCATGCATCATTGAGGTGAACACAACGATTGCAACGAGCTCAACAAGATGGCATTTCATAACAAGTGAAAACACCTTATATGAGCATGGCACTTTGCAATGAAGATAACAAGGCAACAATAAATCTACCATGCAACCTATCACACCCAACACGTAGTTCATGGCAAGACGAACACGTGGACATGTCATTTGCATCGTTTGGACAAACGAGCTAAAAGTTATCACAAGTCAAAGGTGGCATGAAAATAACACATAACAGCAGTTTATATCATGATGCACTCTTGCAACAGCAAAACAAGTGTTAAGATGACATCTAACATGCATGACTACAACAGGTAAAACGTAGAGGACATCTCCACGAACATCTGGACATGCTACACGCGCAAAACGGAGAAGCAGGTAAAAAGTTAGAGCAGTTCAAAGTATGCATAACAGATCAAGTGCAACAGGGACTTAGGGTTTGAAAAGAGGACCTCAGATCCAGATCTGAGGGATGAACAGTGCGGGCTCGATCTGGAGCGGATTCGGCCCGATCCGGCGGGGCGAGGCCCACCGCGACGAGGAGGCCCGCGGGGCGTCGGCGAGCGGGCCCTGGCGCGGAGCCCTGCGGCGGCTCGGCTGGAGCGTGGAGAGCGGCCCGCCCGGGTGGCTGGGTGGCGAAGGCCCACCGCGGCGAGGGGGGCGGAGGCCCAAGCGCGCGGCGGCCCGGCTGTGGTGGCGAGGGCGCGCGGCGGAGGGAGGGCGCTGGTGGAGGCGCCGACTGGGAGGCGGCGTTTGGGCCGTGGCGAGGTGGCCCACCGCGGCTGAGGCGAGAGGCCCAGGCGGCGGCGCAAAACGGGCGAGGCAGAGGCCCATCGCGGTGGGGAACGGGCCAGCGATCTGGTCCCCTCCCACGCCGGGATCCGGCGCGGTCGATCCTGGGCTCGGGTCGATCGCTGCGAGGCGCCGAGGACGCGGTCGATGCGGTCGACGAGGAGGAGAAAACGAGGCGTTGACCTCGCCCAGGCGCGGATCCGGTCGATGGCGCTGGTTGGATCGAAGGATCCCCTCGGGATCTGGAGATAGCTACGGAACTGATTTTTTTGGATCTGAAAGAACTGAAAAAAAAGAAAGGAGAGGGGAGGAAGAAGAAGGGGATGCCAACATAGACTAGGGGTCTATATATAGCAGTTTAGACTAGGGTTTGGAGACTAGGGGTGTTTAGGAGCCCTACGATCGCGATCCGACGGATCCGATCGCGGGGTTGATTTAAAAGGACTAGACGGAGATGAAAGAATGCAACAGGGGTGTTTCCGGGACACGAAGTGAAGGCACATCGGACCCACACGGACAACGGAGGGAAAAGTCAACGGAGTCCAAACGAGACGAGATTTTAGAGGCGGGTTGCACACAACAAAACAACAACACACAAAACAACCTCGCGGCACACCGGTAACGAAAAACGCCCGAACAACAAAGTAGGCCTACGGGACGTCACGGACACGTGAGGGAGCTCCGGAACACGAAACGGACAACGGGAAGAAACGCACGGAACCGGAAACAACCCACAACACAAATGCAATGCAATGCACATGTCTACATGATATGAATGAATGCCACACACTCACACAACGAAACGACGAAAGCCCGAAAGACAAAGAACCCGAAATGGAAATAGATGAAGCCGGAGATATATTATATACCCAAAAGGGAAAGTATTACATCCGGGGCATTACAAACTCTCCTCTACTACAAAAAGATCTCGTCCCGAGATCTAGGACTGGAAAAAGGAAGGGTACTCGGAACGAAGATGATCTTCTCGTTCCCAGGTAGCTTCTCGGTCTGTGTGATGTGACCACTTGACTTTCAGAAACTTGATGGACTTGTTGCGAGTCTTGCGTTCGGTTTCTTCGAGAATTGCAACTGGATGCTCTCGGTAGGAAAGGTCTTGTTGAAGATCAATCTCCTCAAACGGAATCATGCGCTCAGGTGCCTTGAAGCATTTGCGAAGCTGAGACACATGAAAGACATCATGAACATTTGCAAAGCTGGAAGGGAGCTCGAGCTGATAGGCTAGATCGCCTCTTTTGCCAAGAATTTTGAAAGGCCCGACGTATCTAGGTGCAAGCTTTCCTTTGATACCGAATCTTTGGGTTCCTTTCATCGGAGAAACTCGGAGATAGACATGATCACCAATGTCGAAAGCCAAATCACGATGCTTTCCGTCATAGTAGCTCTTCTGACGCGACTGAGCGGCCTTGAGATTCTCACGTATGACTTTGCACATTTCTTCGGCTTCTGAGATCAAATCATTGCCAAGAAGTTGGCGTTCGCCTGTTTCAGACCAGTTGAGAGGGGTACGGCACTTTCTGCCATAGAGAATTTCAAACGGTGCTTTGCCTGCACTTGCTTGGAAGCTGTTGTTGTAAGAGAACTCTGCAAATGGAAGACAGTCCTCCCATTTCATGCCGAAGGAGATGACACAGGCTCTGAGCATATCTTCTAGGATCCGATTCACACGCTCGACTTGACCACTAGTCTGAGGGTGAAAGGCAGTGCTGAACCTGATCTTCGTGCCCATGGCGGACTGAAAGGAGTCCCAGAACCTTGATGTGAACAAGCTGCCACGGTCTGAGGATATCACTTGAGGAATGCCATGTAGGGACACAATTCTGGAAGTGTACAGCTCTGCAAGTTGAGCTGCATTGATTGATTCTTTGACTGGAAGAAAGTGAGCGACTTTGGTAAGCTTGTCAATCACCACAAAGATAGCATCATTTCCTCGCTTGGATTTTGGAAAGCCAGTGACGAAGTCCATTTCAATGTGGTCGAACTTCCACTCAGGAATAGGAAGAGGTTGGAGAAGACCGGCTGGACGTTGATGTTCTGCTTTCACTCTTCTGCATACATCACATTCATTCACGAATTGGGCAATTTCCCTTTTCATGCGTGTCCACCAGTAAGATTGCTTGAGATCTTGGTACATCTTGGAACTGCCAGGATGAATGGAAAGGAGAGAATCATGAGCTTCTTCCATTATGAGCTTCCTGAGATCGCCTTTGGGAACAACGAGTCTGTCCTCGAAGAACAAGGTATCTCTCTCATCCACACGGAAGCACTTGTATTTTGGAGTGCCCTTTGCAATCCCATGTTTCACCTTCTTCACCATGGTATCACTGAGCTGGGCCTCACGGACTTGATCTTCCAAGGTAGGAGCAATTTGGAGATTTGCAAGAAAACCCTGCGGAACAACCTGAAGGTTGAGCTTCCTGAAAGCTTCACAAAGCTCAGGCTGGTGTGGCTTGATAAGAAGGCTGTTGCAATATGCCTTTCTGCTCAAAGCATCTGCAATCACATTCGCCTTGCCTGGAGTGTACTCAATGCTGGGGTAGTACTCTTGGATCATCTCGACCCAACGAGTCTGGCGGAGGTTCAGATGCGGCTGTGTGAAGATGTACTTCAAGCTCTTGTGATCAGTGAAGATGTCAACCTTTCTGCCCAACAACAGATGTCTCCACGTAATTAGAGCATGTACCACAGCTGCTAGCTCGAGATCATGTGTGGGATAGTTCTTCTCACTGGGCTTGAGCTGCCGAGAAGTATATGCCACAATTCTCTTATCTTGCATAAGCACACCACCAAGGCCTTGAAGAGAAGCGTCACAGAACACTTCATATGGCTTGGTTTCATCCGGAGGAGTCAGAACTGGAGCTGAGACAAGCTTCTCTTTGAGGGTTTTGAAAGCCACTTCACACTCGGGAGACCAAAAGTATTTGACATTCTTCTGAAGGAGGTTGGAAAGAGGCTTGGCAATCTTGGAGAAGTTCTCCACAAACCTTCTGCAATAGCTGGCAAGACCCAGAAAACTGCGGAGCTGCTTGACGTTCTGAGGAGCTTCCCAGTTGACAATTGCTTCAACTTTCTCGGGATTAACCGCAATACCGTCAGCTGAGATAATGTGGCCCAGGTACAAAACCTTATCGAGCCAAAACTCGCACTTGGAGAACTTGGCATAGAATTTATGCTCTCGGAGTCGATCAAGAACCAGACGCAAGTGCTTTTCGTGATCTTCTTCATTCTTGGAAAACACCAGAATATCATCCAGATACACAAGCACAAACTCGCCAGTATAGGGGTTGAAGATGTAATGCATCATCCTTGAAAAGGTAGGAGGAGCATTGGCGAGGCCGAAGGACATGACGGTATACTCATATGAACCGTAGCTCGTTCTGAAGGCCGTCTTGGGAATGTCTTCCTCACGAATGCGAATTTGATGATAGCCCATTCGGAGGTCAAGCTTAGAGAATACTTTAGCTCCTTTGAGCTTCTCAAAGAGTTCGTTGATGTTGGGGAGCGGATACTTGTTCTTAATCGTCTTCTTGTTCAATGGCCGGTAGTCAACACAGAGACGCTCCGTGCCATCTTTCTTCTTGACAAATAAGACACCACAGCCCCACGGAGATGTACTCGGTCTGATGAGACCCATACTCTCCTGCTTATCAAGCTGCTTCTTCAATTCCTTCAATTCATCCGGAGAGAGCTTGTAAGGACGCCGGCAAGCAGGTTCGGTGCCCGGCTCGAGTTCAATGACAAACTCCACCTGACGGTGTGGAGGCATGCCTGGAAGTTCTTCTGGAAAGACGTCTTGATATTCATTCACCACTGGAATTTGCTCTATGGCATTAATTTCACCCTTATCATTAAGAGAGAAAAGCCGAATAATATTATCCCTGGAGGCGAAGATAATCACATCTTCATCAGAATGAGTCAACTTGACTTCCTTTTGAGCGCAATCAATGTGAGCATCGTGCTGAGAAAGCCAATCCATTCCGAGAATGAGGTCGATGTCAGAATGACCAAGAACCACCGGAGAAGCCAAAAATCGATAATCACCCATGCGAATAGAAATATCCGGAACAACTGTGTTGGAAGTCATTTGCAAACCCGGAGAAATAATCTTCAAAGGTCTAGGAATCCTCTCCGGAACCAATTCATGCTTAGCAACAAAAGGTCTTGAGATGAAGGACAAAGATGCACCCGAATCAAACAATACTTTAGCTGGAAAAGAGTTCACTGAGAGATTACCCAAAATGACATCAGAAGAGTTCTCTGCTTCAGCTGCACTCATCAGATTGACCCTAGCAGACTTTGGATCATGCTTGACAATCGCTGTACTGACAGGCGGAGGAGGAGGAAGGCGCTTCGGATTCGGGCATCTGTTGGCATAGTGACCCTTCTGGCCACACTTGTTGCACACCACTTCAGAGAGAGGACGGAACTGAGAGCCACTGGACTTGGAGCCTTGAGACTGAAACTGCTTCTTCGACTGGTTGCTCGGGTTGGGTGGGTGGGAGAAACCACGACCACTAGAGTTCTTGTTGTTGGAGTTGTTGAAGTTGCTGGAGTTGTTGTATGGAGCTCGAATCATTGGAGGAGGAGGAAGCTAGAATTTCTGTTGTTTCGCAGCCAACTGAGACGATGAGGTAGAGTGAACAGCATCTCGAATTCTCTTCTTAGAAGCCTCCATCTTAAGCTGAGCTGCTTCTTGTTTCAAAGCCATATTATAGAACTTATCGAATTCGTCTCGCTCGAACAAAGTGAGAGCAAGCTGAAGTTCATCTTTGAGACCTCCACGGAACTGATAGATTTTACTCTTTGCATCAGGAATGTCTTGCTTTGCATAGCGAGCGAGGTTTTGGAACTTGACATTATACTGATAGACTGTCATGGAGCCCTGCTTGAGGTTGCGGAATTGCTCACGCATACCCTCGATAACACTTGTAGGAATGTGATGCGAGCGGAAATCCTTGCAGAAATTCTCCCATGAGATCACTTGACCCGGCCTTGAGTCTTTGTACTGCTGCCACCAGTCAGCTGCTTGATCTTTCAGTTGGAAGGCTGCAAACTTCACATAGTCATCTTCTTTCACGTTACTGCACTCAAAATGCTTCTTGATATCGGTCAGCCAATCCTCAGCATCAAGAGGGTCGACACAGTAACTGAAAGCTTTAGGATTGTTGGCCAGGAACTGGTTGAGGGTAGCATGGTGCTGCTGGAAGAAGTTGCCTTGGTTCATTGGAACGCCCTGATTAGCTTGATTAGCTTGATTAGCTTGCATCATCTGCATCATCTGCATCATCAACTGAGTGTTCTGAGCAGTAGTCTGCATAATTGCTCTCCAAGCCTCAGGCGGAGGAGGAGGGGAAGGAGGACGCTCTGGGACCTCTTCACCCTCTGGGTTGGCATTCGGAACCCTTTTCGGAGCCATCCTGTAAGAGATGACCACGAATCAGCAATTGATTGACAAAAGGAATAAGCTGAATCAATGGAATGAATTGCAACAAGTCTTCACAATAATCATTCGAACAATAAGAACGAATGAAATCATCCGAACAAGAGGAACGAATGATATTCTCAGTTAATTGATAACATCAGTCTTCACGAGAAGCCACATAGGGATCAAAAGGATAAAATAATAAACAACAAGGTACGGAAAGGAACAAACACAAGAGAGGAGTTTCGTTCTAACATCTTTGTGCTGAAAGCATATGAACGCGTTACGAAAAGGTTTTGCAATCCCCGGATCAGCATAGCCAAGGACCCTTTAAGATGCAACTCCTGATAGTAACCTCGGTCATATAACTCCTTCACTCAATGTCGAACCCCGAACTCACTAACCTGCATTCGTTGGAAGAATGCCTACGATGTACTGGATAAAACCCACCTATAGTTTTCCGAAAGATTCCAGTTATGCAATCAGGTGTTGGGGATACACGGGAAGCACCGCGCAATCAACTCTAACCTACATCCAGGTGTATCCATCCTTCAACACATAACCAGTCTTTCTCGGAAACTGTGTACCTCGGACCTTCGAAAAGCATCCACTATAACAAGCTATGGCAATACTCCCGAACTACCTCCCCAGTACTGGGTGATGTCGGGGTTATCTTGCCACTGGCCGTATAGGGGAGATTTTCGATGTCGGCCGTCTTAAGTATTTAGTACTGTCGCGATATGCTTGTTACAATGATACCCCGAAGCTCAACTCCTCGGTAACAGGAGGCATCGGGAACAATATCCTTGTCACAAGAGCATCGAAACAATCCCAGAATACTCGCGGGATTCCTAAAAAAAAAATTTGTGCAAATTTTGAAGATAGGAGAGACAAGAGTAGACGTCAGGAGTCCTCACCAGAGAGAAAGGGGATGAGAAGCAAAGAAATCCTACCCTCCGATATAATATAGGACTCAAAAAGTTTTCAGTGTGTGCCTAGACTCAACCGTCAACGGTTCGATCAAACAGTGGGGGCTCCTAGGTCGGAGAAGGCTCTGAATACCAACTTGTAATGCCCAGGATGGAGTTATACCTCCTACGTGTCGAGGCACGACTTAAAGGCATAGTTCCATCCTAGAATGATCTCAAGTTTGGTAATCTTTGCACAACTCATGTAAAAGAAGGGATAGTAAACTTAAAATAGTTGGCTTACAATCGCCACGTCACAGAATTACAGTACAAGTCTCAAACATCATACATTAAGAGCACTACAACCCTCTAAGGGCAAAAGCCAAATGTCAAAGTACCAAACTCAGATAAATAAACCACCACAGGCGGATCGAATCCTAGTAAGAGACTCCACTACTGATCGTCCGGGTAGCGCACGTAGTATCGACTACGCTCCTCGTCGTACTCCCAATCCAGCTCGGTGCCATCACCTGGATAGCTCACAGCTGGACCTGCATCTGGTGTGTGAAGTAACTGTGAGCCACAGAGGACTCAGCAATCCCGTTCCCGGGTAACAGAACTATTTAAGCCTTTAGGTGAGGGAAAGGCTGAAGAAAGAACAAGTCTGCAGCAGCAACTAGCATCTAGCTTACGCAAGTGAGAGCGAGAAGAGAAGGCAACGGCGAGAAGTGATCACGAAGTGATCCTAGCTACAAGCTCCCCAAGCATAACCCCTCCGTGTTCAACTCCCGAATCCCTATTCGGAAATTGACAGTCACGGAACACACGCTGGTAGTGTATTAGTAACATTGTGTCAAGTTTTCTACAACCGGAATTAACAAGCTCCCATCTGCCACATAACCGCGGGCACGGCTTTCGAAAGTTCAAACCCTGCAGGGGTGTTCCAACTTGACCCATTACAAGCCCACGATCCGCGGAGTCGCAACTCCAAAGTGGGAAGACCCGAGTATCCTCGGAATCCCGTGCTCAAGATATACCGAGCTAAGGTAAGGCTAATCCAGCAAATCCTCCCGGCGTGTCGACACCCTGATCGTAGCCGCGCGTATCTAGGTCTCAGGACACGACCGGATGAGCGCTACGTACAGATACCAAAGACCCCAGCGAACTGGGTAGTATCCGCAAGTGACTCTGGTTTGGACCAACACTCAAGTCGAGCACTGGCCCAGGGGGGTTGAATTAATTAAGCCTCGGGTTAATTACTCCCTCGGAAAGGTTTTAGTTGTTTAGGCAAATAGTACCAAGGTTGGGACTTGCTGGAAAAGACTTAGCACTTAGCGGTTTATCGAGGGGGTCCCATACACCCCAACCGTGTTAGGAACGCATAATCAAGGAACATAAAACCGGCTTATACGGATCCTAACGGCATGAGTGGAACAAAACACCAAGCAAAAGGCTTAGCCTTCCACCCTTGCCAATATAGATGATTTCAATTAAAGCATTTATATAGTGTGATATAACCCAACCAAACTTCATCATGAAGCAAGCATCTTCACTTCACCTGCAACTAGCAACGCTATAAGAAGGGCTGAGCGAAGCGTACTTAGCCAAGCAACGGTTTGCATAGGTAGGGTGGTTAAACATGGCAATTGGTTACAAGTAGGAGGCTGACAAGAAGAACATGGGCATCGAGGCAAAACTATAGATCGAGACTACTAGCAATAGGCAAAGATAGTAATGTTATCGGGGTTCGGTCATCTTGCCTGAAGAGAAGACGTTCGGATCGAAAGAAGGGTCCTCGTGCTCAACCTCGTTGGAAAACTCGTGCTCAACTTCGTTCTCGGTCTCAGCTTCCGGCTCTAAACACAACAAACACACCAAGCACCAATCAACATGATGCAATGCGCACTCGAAGAACATGAATGCATGATGGATGCACTAAAGATGCACATGGAGCACGTAAAAACATCACTCAAGCAAAACACCTCAAAACAAGATAACAACCTGATATTATTAATCTACACAGAAAATCAACCAAGTTTGATATAAGATTCGCTGAAATCGGAGTTACGGGCTAAAAGTTATGCCCGAAACAAGATTTGAGCGAAAACTGCAAATTACAGCAACATAGCATCTTTGGAGCTCAAAATAATTAATCTACAGCACCCAAAAAGCATGGCAAAGGACTTGAACATAAACTAGATATATGGTACAGCAACTAGGTCCAAAGTGCACCCCCAACGGAGTCACGGATCAATAGCAATGATCTTGGACATATTGAACTTTGAAATAAAATTCTGGCAGCAGAATTTTATTGAAACTTTAGAGCAAAAGATAAGCATGCTACAGCCACTCAAATGGACATGTGAGGACATGGATGGAAAGACAACAATATATACTTCAAGGAACAATCAAAATCCACCCCAAAACTATCATGCTTTGTCCTACAACATCACACGAACATGGCATCGGAACGTTACAGATTTCAGACTTAGTGAAATTTCACTAAGTCCTAAAACAGCAACATCATCATAGCACACAAAAGAGCATGTTTAAGACACCTCGAAACTAAACATGGCAAAGGGTAAGCACCTCATCAAAATACATATGACGGTGATCCCGAAACACACAAGCATGCATCATTGAGGTGAACACAACGATTGCAACGAGCTCAACAAGATGGCATTTCATAACAAGTGAAAACACCTTATATGAGCATGGCACTTTGCAATGAAGATAACAAGGCAACAATAAATCTACCATGCAACCTATCACACCCAACACGTAGTTCGTGGCAAGACGAACACGTGGACATGTCATTTGCATCGTTTGGACAAACGAGCTAAAAGTTATCACAAGTCAAAGGTGGCATGAAAATAACACATAACAGTAGTTTATATCATGATGCACTCTTGCAACAGCAAAACAAGTGTTAAGATGACATCTAACATGCATGACTACAACAGGTAAAACGTAGAGGACATCTCCACGAACATCTGGACATGCTACACGCGCAAAACGGAGAAGCAGGTAAAAAGTTAGAGCAGTTCAAAGTATGCATAACAGATCAAGTGCAACAGGGACTTAGGGTTTGAAAAGAGGACCTCAGATCCAGATCTGAGGGATGAACAGTGCGGGCTCGATCTGGAGCGGATTCGGCCCGATCTGGCGGGCGAGGCCCACCGCGACGAGGAGGCCCGCGGGGCGTCGGCGAGCGGGCCCTGGCGCGGAGCCCTGCGGCGGCTCGACTGGAGCGTGGAGAGCGGCCCGCCCGGGTGGCTGGGTGGCGAAGGCCCACCGCGGCGAGGGGGGCGGAGGCCCAAGCGCGCGGCGGCCCGGCTGCGGTGGCGAGGGCGCGCGGCGGAGGGAGGGCGCTGGTGGAGGCGCCGACTAGGAGGCGGCGTTTGGGCCGTGGCGAGGTGGCCCACCGCGGCTGAGGCGAGAGGCCCAGGCGGCGGCGCAAAACGGGCGAGGCAGAGGCCCACCGCGGCGGGGAACGGGCCAGCGATCTGGTCCCCTCCCAGGCCGGGATCCGGCGCGGTCGATCCTGGGCTCGGGTCGATCGCTGCGAGGCGCCGAGGACGCGGTCGATGCGGTCGACGAGGAGGAGAAAACGAGGCGTTGACCTCGCCCAGGAACGGATCCGGTCGACGGCGCTGGTTGGATCGAAGGATCCCCTCGGGATCTGGAGATAGCTACGGAACTGATTTTTTTGGATCTGAAAGAACTGAAAAAAAAAGAAAGGAGAGGGGAGGAAGAAGAAGGGGATGCCAACATAGACTAGGGGTCTATATATAGCAGTTTAGACTAGGGTTTGGAGACTAGGGGTGTTTAGGAGCCCTACGATCGCGATCCGACGGATCCGATCGCGGGGTTGATTTAAAAGGACTAGACGGAGATGAAAGAATGCAACAGGGGTGTTTCCGGGACACGAAGTGAAGGCACATCGGACCCACACGGACAACGGAGGGAAAAGTCAACGGAGTCCAAACGAGACGAGATTTTAGAGGCGGGTTGCACACAACAAAACAACAACACACAAAACAACCTCGCGGCACACCGGTAACGAAAAACGCCCGAACAACAAAGTAGGCCTACGGGACGTCACGGACACGTGAGGGAGCTCCGGAACACGAAACGGACAACGGGAAGAAACGCACGGAACCGGAAACAACCCACAACACAAATGCAATGCAATGCACATGTCTACATGATATGAATGAATGCCACACACTCACACAACGAAACGACGAAAGCCCGAAAGACAAAGAACCCGAAATGGAAATAGATGAAGCCGGAGATATATTATATACCCAAAAGGGAAAGTATTACATCCGGGGCATTACAGCTAGGGACTTGCAACCCTCAACACAAGTATTTCTCAAATTCACAACTACTCTACTAGCATGACTCTAATATCACCATCCTCATATCTCAAAACAATCATCAAGTATCAAACTTCTCATTGTATTCAATGCACTTTATATGAAAGTCTTTATTATACCCATCTTGGATGCCTATCATATCAGGACAAATTTTATAGCCAAAGCAAATTACCATGCTGTTCTAAAGGACTCTAAAAATAATATAAGTGAAGCATGATAGATCAATAATTTCTATAAAATAAAACCACCACCGTGCTCTAAAAGGTATAAGTGAAGCACTAGAGGAAAACTATCTAGCTCAAAAGATATAAGTGAAGCACATAGAGTATTCTAATAAATTCCGATTCATGTGTGTCTCTCCCAAAAGGTGTGTACAGCAAGGATGATTGTGGTAAACTAAAAAGCAAATATTCAAATCATACAAGACGCTCCAAGCAAAACACATATCATGTGGTGAATAAAAATACAGTCTCAAGTAAAGTTACCGATAGACGAAGACGAAAGAGGGGACGCCTTCCCGGGGCATCCCCAAGCTTAGGCTTTTGGTTGTTCTTGAATTTTACCTTGGGGGTGCCTTGGGAATCCCCAAGATTAGGCTCTTTCCACTCCTTATTCCATAGTCCATCAAATCCTTACCCAAAAACTTGAAAACTTCACAACACAAAATTTAACAGAAAATCTCGTGAGCTCCGTTAGTATAAGAAAACAAACCACCACTTTAAGGTACTGTATTGAACTCATTCTTTATTTATATTGGTGTTAAACCTACTGTATTCCAACTTCTCTATGGTTCATACCCCCCGATAATACTCACAGATTCATCAAAATAAGCAAACAACACACGAAAAACAGAATCTGTCAAAAACAGAACAGTCTGTAGCAATCTGTAACTTTAGAATACTTCTGTAACTCTAAAAATTCTTAAATAAATTGGTGGACGTGAGTAATTTGTCTATTAATCATCTTCAAAAAGAATCAACTTAAAGGCACTCTCCAGTAAAAAATGGCAGCTAATCTCGTGAGCGCAAACGTTTCTGTTTTTTACAGCAAGATCGCAAAGACTTCACCCAAGTCTTCCCAAAAGTTCTACTTGGCACAAACACTAATTAAAACATAAGACACATCTAAACATAAGATATATGAATTATTTATTACTAAACAGAAGCAAAAATAAAATAAAATAAAATTTGGTTGCCTCCCAACAAGCGCTATCTTTTAACGCACTTAGCTAGGCATAAATAATTTTAATGATGCTCACATGAAAGATAAGACTTGAAGCACAAAAAAGAGCATCATATAGCATGTGAAAATTACATCTAAGTCTAACATACTTCCTATGCATAGGCATTTTATAGGAAAACAAATCAAGACAAGCAATATCTAGCATATGCAAGGAAGAAAAAGAAAACAAGATCAACCTCAACATGAAGAGAGGTAATTTAGTAACATGAAGATTTCTACAACCATATTTTCCTCTCTCATAATAATTGCATGTAGGATCATAAGCAAATTCAACAATATAGCTATCACAAAACATATTCTCTACACGATCCACATGCATAAGTAGCTGGAACTCTTCCAAAATAGTGAGTTCAACATTAACTAAAGTCTTGACCTCTCCAAACCCACTTTTATAAAAAAATCATAAGATTGAACACTCTCCAAATATGTGGGATCTAAAGTTAACACTCTTCCAAACCCACTTTCTATGTTATTGCAACCATTATTATCAATCTCATATTCGTCATGGGGTTTAAATAAATTTTCAAGATCGTAAGAAGCTTCACCCCAATCATGATCATTGCAACAAGTAGTGGGCATAGCAAAATAAGCATCCCCAAGCTTAGGGTTTTGCATATCATTAACACAATTGACATTAACAGAATTTATAAAAACATCATTGCAATCATGTTTTTCATTAAAAGAGCTATCGTGAATCACTTCATAAATTTCTTATTTCAACACTTCATCACAATATTTAGATTCACGAATTTCAAGCAAAACCTCATAAAGATAATCTAGTGCACTCAACTCACTAGCAATTGGTTCAACATAATTGGATATTTTAAAAAGATTAGCAAGTGGATGAGGATCCATAAATAGTTTTTTAGCAAGCGAAGATGCAAGTAAATAAAAGGCACATGGCAACAAAAGCAAACATAAGACCGAACGAGAAAAAGGCAAAGGTTTTCGAAAATCGTTATAGAAGTGGGGGAGAGGAAAACGAGAGGCAAATGGCAAATAATGTAATTCAAGGGAGAAGAGTTTATGATGGGTACTTGGTATGTCTTGACTTGATTGTAGATCTCCCTGACAACGGCGCCAGAAATTCTTCTTGCTACCTCTTGAGCATGCGTTGCTTTTCCCTTGAAGAGGAAAGGGTGATGCATCAAAGTAGCGTAAGTATTTCCCTCAGTTTTGAGAACCAAGGTATCAATCCAGTAGGAGACTACACGCAAATCCCTAGTACCTGCACAAACAATTAAGAACCTTGCAACCAACGCGATAAGGGGTTGTCAATCCCTTCACGGCCACTTGCAAAAGTGAGATCTGATAGAGATAATAAGATACATATTTTTGGTATTTTTGAGGTATAGATTGAAAAATAAGGATTGCAAAATAAAAGATAGCTAGTTGACGGAAGATTAATATGATGGAAAATAGACACGGGGCCATAGGTTTCACTAGTGGCTTCTCTCAAGATAGCATATTCTACGGTGGGTGAACAAATTACTGTCGAGCAATTGATAGAAAAGCGCATAGTTATGAGAATATCTAGGCATGATCATGTATATAGGCATCACGTCCATGACAAGTAGACCGAATAGATTCTGCATCTACTACTATTACTCCACACATCGATCGCTATCTAGCATGCATCTAGAGTATTAAGTTCATAAGAACAGAGTAACGCCTTAAGCAAGATGACATGATGTAGAGGGATAAACTCATGCAATATGAAATAAACCCCATCTTTTTATCCTCGATGGCAACAATACAATACGTGCCTTGCTGCCCCTGATGTCACTGGTAAAGGACACCACAAGATTGAACCCAAATCTAGGCACTTCTCCCATTGCAAGAAAGATCAATCTAGTAGGCCAAACCAAACTGATAGTTCGAAGAGACTTGCAAAGATATTAAATCATGCATATAAGAATTCAGAGAAGAACCAAATATTGTTCATAGATAATCTTGATCATAAACCCACAATTTATTGAATCTCGACAAACACACCACAAAAAGTATTACATCGAATAGATCTCCAAGAAAATCGAGGAGAACTTTGTATTGAGATCCAAAGAGAGAGAAGAAGCCATCTAGCTAATAACTATGGACCCAAAGGTCTATGGTAAACTACTCACACATCATCGGAGAGGTTATGGTGTTGATGTAGAATCCCTCCGTGATCGATTCCCCCTCCGGGAGAGCTCCGAAAAAGGCTCCAAGATGGGATCTCACGGGCACAAAAGGTTGCGGCGGGGGGAAATAGGGTTTTGTGGTGCTCCCGGACGATTTCAGGATATATGAGTATAAATAGGAGGAAGAGGTACGTAGGTGGAGCTACGAGGGGCCCACGAGGGTGGGGGCGTGCCAACCCCCTGGGCGCGCCCTCCTGCCTCGTGGCCACCTCGTGGCTTCCCAGACGTGTACTCCAAGTCTTCTGGATTGCGTTTGTTCCAAAAACGATCCTCGCAAAGGTTTCATTCCGTCTGGACTCCGTTTGATATTCCTTTTCTGCGAAACACTGAAATAGGAAAAAAACAATTTGCACTGGGCCTTTGGTTAGTAGGTTAGTCCCAAAAATAATATAAAAGTGCATAATAAAGCCCATTAAACATCCAAAACAGATAATATAATAGCATGGAACAATCATAAATTATAGATACGTTGGAGACGTATCATACACGCTGGTTAGGTCCACCACCTCAAACCAGATGGGCTTGCAATGGAAATGCTCGCTTGAGCCGAAGAGGACGTCTAGCCAGATCCGGTCAATGGGGGAGCAGGAGAGACCGGGCACGATGCCGTGGAACACCGTCCGGGTCGGCTCCAAATCTTTGGCCTCGAGGCCGAGCTTGATCATGGTGTCACGGTAGAGTATGTTGATGCTGCTGCCGCCGTCGATGAGAACACAGGAGAACTTGCAGGTGTGCCGAGGCGCAACTATGGTGGGGTCGAGGACGAGGGCGTAGCCACCGGGGTTTGGCATGGCGGCCGGGTGCTCCTCCTGGCTCCAGGTGACCGGGCGATCCGACCAATGCATGTAGTCTAGCTTGGCCGCGACAACGGTGTTCACCTCTTGTCGGAGCAGGTGCTCGCTGTGTTTGTCATCGCCAAAGCTAGTGAAGACGACGTAGCTCGTGTTCTGGTTGGGGAAGACTTCGTTGCGCATTGCGCCGTTCGCCGGAGGCGGCGGGGGAGGAGGCGGAGCCAGCTGGCCTGCTCTCGGGGCCGGAACCGGAGGCGGCGGAATATCATCCCTCATGATGCGCTTGGTGATGGCGCATTGTCGGAGTGTATGCATGGACGACTTTGCAGTGCTGTGATGCTTGCAGGGGGCGTCGAGCATCTGGTTGAAGCTCATGGCAGGTGGCCAAGCGATCTTGCCGGCGCGCTAGCGCCGGCTGCCGCCTTGATCGTCCCGCGGCACCTATTCGGCCATGGCGACTTGGCGGTTGTCGTAGCGGGGAGCCGTCTGCTCGGCCTTGCGCTTGTTGTTCTGCTGGCGGCTGCTCTCGCCTGCCGACATGGCGGCCGATGCTGGTATCGACTTGCCGATCGCATCCAGATGGACCTGGACCTTCTTGGCGGAGTCGGCGTTGGCGTATTTGTCCGCCGTCTCCATGAGCTTATCCAGGGTCGTGTGCTCTGTCCGCAGGAGCTTGTGTTTGAGCTGGGTTCCGTCTCTGCATCCGCTGGTGAAGTACTGGATGGCCTGGACTTCATGGACTCTCTCGCAGCTATTGAGGAGCTCGGTCCAGCGAGCGAGGTACTGGCGTCCGGTCTCCTCCGGCCCCTGAACGCACATGGCGAGCTGGGTGGGCCGGCCCGGTCGCTTGTAGGTGCTAGTGAAGTTGTGGATGAAGGCTTGCTAGAAATCGACCCACACATTGATGCTGCCGGCTGGCAGGCTGTTCAACCACGTGCGGGCCGATCCCTGGAGCATGAGTGGGGCGTACCGTATGGCGAGATGGCGGTTGCCGCCTGCTATCCCAATGGCGCTGGTGTAATCGGTTAGCCAGTCTTCCGGCTTGACGGAGCCGTTGTACTTGGGGGTGTCGCGGGGGAGCGTGAACCCTTTGTGAAAAGGCTTGTCACGGATGCGTGGGCCGAAGCAAGCCGGCCCGGCCGCGTTATCTTCTTCAAGCTCCAGGGAGAGGGCGAGCTAGTTGAGGCAGTAAAGAGCGTCGGCGTCGTCGATGGCGCATGGACCCAGCCGGCTTGCGACTGGGCCATGGGGAGCTGGACCGGTCGGGGCCGGCCGATCCTGCCGGGGTTGAGGGGCAGCCTGCGGGCGTCCGTCCTTTGGGGCCGACATGCCTAGCTTTCCGCCGCCCGTTCCGGCTTGGGTCCGCTGGGGTTGAGCACCGAGGGACCTCACGGATTGGGCTTCATCGTCGTGCGGGGAGGATGCCTGGAGGATGTCCCAGAGCACGGCCTGGTCTTTTGATCGGCGCGAGCCGTATACAGCAGGGTTGTCGCGGCGCTTAGCCTTCTCTTTCTCGTCGAGGTGTTCTGCTGCGCGTTGGCCGTAGCGAGGAGATCCTGGACGTGCTGATGTCGCTCTAGCAGCTCATTGCCCTGAAGGAGCTCCACGCTCTCTGCGGTGCCTCCACGGCACACATGTTTTTGACCAGGGTGTCGTAGATAGGGGGGATCACGCCTAGTGCGCTCCCAAGGGCTCCTCCTCTGGCACGCACTTCAGCCGCCCGGCTGGGTTCGGCTGCGGCCAGCGTGAAGCCGAACGCTGCGGCGCGCTTACACTGAGCGGATTCCAGCTGGCGCTGCATAGCAGCGAGTGACGTGCTGTAATGCCCAGGATGGGACTATATCTCCTACGTGTCGAGGCACGACTTAAAGATATAAGCCCATTCTGGAATGATCTCAAGTTTGGTATCTTTACACGACTCATGTAAAAGAGGGATTAAAATGCAAAAGGAGATAGTTGGCTTACACTCGCCACTTCACACAATACATTACATGATCAAAATATCATCCAAAACATCACATCCCATCTAAGGGTAAGATCCAAAAGACAAGATACCAAACATAATGTTAAACCACAGGTCTAGATCGAATCCTAGTAGAAACCACTACTGATCGTCGAAACATAACAAGCATACGGCCACGATCTTCATCGAGCTTCCAGTGAAGTAGTTGAACCAGCTCCTGCATCATTCTCGGCTAAACCTGCATCTGGTGTTGTAGTATCTGTGAGCCACGAGGACTCAGCAATCCCATAACCATGGGTATCAAGACTAGCAAAGCTTTATGGGTAGGAAGAGGTAAAGTGGTGAGGCAGCAGCAGCGGCTAAGCATAATATGGTGGCTAGCTTACGAGTACCAGAATAAGATGAGAAGCTACGCAAACGGTCGCAAAAGTAGTGATCGCTAAAGATCCTAAACTACATACGAGTCAAACATAACCCCACCGTGTTCTCTTCTCAAAGTGAAAAGAGACAGTCACGGTTACTCACGCAGTTGTGTGTTTTACTTCGGATCATCTGTCAAGTTTTCTACAACCGGACATTAACAAATTCCAATCTGCCACATAACCGCGGGCACGGCTTTCGAAAGATCATAACCCTGCAGGGGTGTTCCAACTTAGCCCATCACAAGCTCTCACGATTAGCTGAAGTGATAAATATAAGATCATCTCTCCTTATCTTAGGGAAATCCGATCAAGCTCGACATCCCGGTAGCACAAGACATCTCGACAATGGTAAAACAAGTCCAGCAAGACCTCCCGGCGTGTCGACACCCTGATAGTAGCCGCGCGTATCTCGTCTCAGGCCACGACCGGATGGGCAAAGCTACGGGTTTATATCAATCCTCGAGTTTCCTTGTGGTGACCCCGCAGGCTCCCCGTTTGGGACCAACACCATCAGCACTGGCCCCCCTGCTATGTAGAAAGAATCCTCGGGTAGCGCTAACTCCCTATGCAATTTAATTAATTGATTAAGTTGTTATTATGAGCAAATTAAAACCAATGTTGGGCCTTGCTGGAGGAGTTTTATTCAAAGTCGAACTGTCAAGGGATCCCCATCCACCCATCGTGTAAGGAACGCAAAATCAAGGAACACAATGCCGGTTTATCGGCGCCTAAGGTGGCATGAGTGGAACAAAACACCGAGCAAAAGGCCAAGCCTTCCACCCATGCCCAGTATATAGGTGTGTTAATAATTTTAATAGATATTGTGATATATCCAACAACAAGTTCCCACCTGGAACGAACTTCATCTTCACCTGCAACTAACAACGCTATAAGAGGGGCTGAGCAACCGAGTAACATAGCCAAACAGTGGTTTGCTAGGAAGGTGTCAAAGGTTAGAGGTTTCATGGCAACAAGGAGAGGCTGACATAAAAGATGGGTAGCGCGACATGTAACGATAGCATCGAGACAACTAAGCATGGCAATGGTAGTAAAGGTATCCAAGGGTATGATCATCTTGCCTGGGATTCCGCAAGGAAGAAGAACGGATCCATGAAGTAGACGGAGCAACATAGTCGAGCGAATCCTCATAACTCCGGAACGAAACCGAAGCTAACAAGAGAAGCAACCGGAAAGAAGCAAACAACACGGTAAACACACATGCATAAACATGGCATACGATGCACATCCAAGTATGATGCATGTCCGGTTTAAATATGCATGGCATGGCAAAGTGCACAGACAACACTACAATTTAAGTGGAGCTCAATATGCAACGAGTTGCATATTGACGAAACACCACATTTATTTAATTGACTCTCGTTTATTAACAAGACAAGATTAAATGTTTGTTAACATGGCAAGAGGTGAAGCAAAAATAAACTACCTATTTAGGCATTTTAAATGAGGCCGGAAATAACAACAACAATTCCGAGAAATTCCCATGAGCATGTTTAGCAATTTAAGCAAACAACAATTCACACATATAATGTTGTTAACATGATGCGGATGACATGATCAAGTTTTATGCAATTTTATTAAAAGTTGACATGAAGAAGATATGAAGTATTTTCACCGTGGTGAAAGGAAAGGGTGCCACGGTAACGGTCCGAAAATGGTGCAACGCAACATCTCGGTTCCGGTAACTCGTTGAGAGACCGGTGCAAAATCAAAGGTGGAGTGAGCGAGCGAAACAAGATGGAAGGTGGGGTGATCCCGTCACTGGGTTCCCACGAGTCGGCGACGAGGCAACCGAGGAGCATGACAAAAGGCGACACGGGCACGATGCACACAAGGGAAACATTTCATACAACCACAACATCTCACGGGTCATCATCTCGGGGTTATACCTTCGGAACACTCATTTCGGGGCGGCTCGAGATCGTAGAGGGACGTAGTGGTACACGGGTCGTAGAGGAAGAAGTCGTTCTCGTTTCCGAAGAGGTACTTGTCGCGGCATCGGACGTCCTCGGGGCGACGGTAGTCGAACTTGACATCGGTAGGGGTACTCGTTTCTTCCGAAGGTAGTCGTTCTCGTTCATAGTCGTTCGCGTCCCCGAAGAGGTACTTGTCGCGTCGTCTTGAGTCGTCGTGTAGGCGTTCCCGTTCGTAGACGTACTTGTCATCGGAGGGGTACTTGGGTGTTTCATCGAGTAACTTGCCGGTCTTGACAAAAATGAAGGGGTACTTGGTGATTCCTCGTGTAGTCGAACTTGACGAAACTTGGGGTCCCTCGTGCACTTGGCGAAAAAACAGCAGCAGCCAAACAAAAGGAGACAACACGACGACGAGGCCGTGGCAACGGCAACTTGGCGATGGAGGCTCGGCCCTGCCGCCTTGGCGCTGGACAGCAAAGGAACGGCACGGGATGCAGGGGCCATGGCGTGCGTGCTGCGTCGGGCTGGAGAAGGGAGGCCGCAGGCCCTGGTCTTGGTGCTGAAGAGGCCACGACGCGCGACAGCAGCAACATGGCGATGCGGGCGGCTCGCGGGAAGAGCGGCGCGGCAGGGGACGGGGAGGCCGGGCTGCGGGCTGAGGACGGGCGAAGCCAGAAGGGACGAGGCCTCGGGGCCTTGGCGTCGGAGGGCGCGGTGCGGAGGTCCAGCGGGCGCGCCCCTGGCCGCGGGAGGAGGAGGGCCGACGCGACGCTAAGGACGGGCGGCTCGGTCGAAGCGGCCGGTGCCCTGGAGATGGAGGGAGCCACAGCTGGAGATGGCGGAGCTCCATGGCGCGGGAGGAGGCAAGGTAGAGGCCTGGAGTTGCGGAGGCCTTGCGCTGCGGGGCGGCTCGCGGGACGCCATGGCGAGGCGCTGGCCTCAGAAGCGGAGGGGCGCGGCTTGGGGCCTGGCTGGAGACGAGACAGGGTAGCGACGGGGATGGGGAGCGATGGGAGGAGCGGAGGATGCGGTCCGGTGCTGCGGGAGAGATCGATGGGGATGCGGGACTTGTGCGAGCGAGGGAATTGTGGTCTGGCGGCGCTCGGTGGGAGAGGGCGAGGGGAGAGGAGCGATGCGGTGCGGTGCGGGCTAGGGTTCGGCCTGGAGTGGGCCAGGAGATGAGGGAAGCTTTAGATGGGCCTGAGGCCTGGGCCAAAAGGGCTGGCCTGGCTGGAAAATAAAATAAATGGGTCTTCGCATCTTTTAAAAATAAATAGAGAAAGGCAAAAGGAGAGGATAGAGGTGGAATAGGCTTAGGGCATGGGGTAAAAATCTCTGGACTCACAAAAATGTCAGGAATTTAAATAAAATTGTTGGAGGGTTTTGGAAGAACCTCGATAAACGGTAAAAGAATATAGGGAGGATTTAAGGCAAGGAATTGAGAAGAAAAGGCATGGGGAAAAATATGCAAGTGTGTTGGGTTAATTCCCAAACAAATGGAATATTTATTTATATGGCTCCCTAAATATTGAGAGGCTTTTATATGTTTTAAAGAGAAGACATTCTTCCCTCGATTTAAATGGACCGAAGGTCCACACAATTTATTTAGGTTGAGATGCAAAATACATATGACATGATGGCATGATGACATGATGCAATGCAAAGTAAATAACACAAGCACAAAGAACACACGGGAGAACCCGGAACATCTGGAATCTTCTGGAATCTTCTGGGACGTCGGTCTTCGGGCGTCACAACTCTCCCACACTAACAGAGGATCTCGACCCGAGATCCTAGAGATGGCACCGGTAAAAACGGAAGAAGAAGAGGTAAAACAAAGTTGCTTCTTTGACAGACGAGTGAAACCAAAGAACCTTGAGAGGTTGAACAATCTTGAAAGAAAGAATGCAACGGAGATGAACGAAGATGAAAACACTCCAGTAAAATGAGGAACAAGGAACATTACAAGAACCTTGGAGGTTGAAAGACATAAAACAAGAGCTTACGAACCAAAAGAATAAGAAACCGCAATGGTATAGCCAAGGAAAAAGAATGACATAATTTGGACAGCACTCCGTCTGAAAATGGAAGGAATTGAACAAGAACTTGAGGAGATGGAGTGATACTTGACGAAAACAACAACACATTGCCTCCGAAACAATTAAAAGAATGGCACAAGGGGTAAGAAAGATTCAGACAACACTCCGGTTGAAAAGAGAGGCAAAACTAGATAAGATGACAGAATTAGAATGGAGGACACAACACTCCTGTTAAATAGACAAGCAAGGGACAATATGATCTTGATAAAAACGAGATGATGGTCAAAGAGAGCAATATCACAAAGCCTCCGGAATGAAAGAATAGCATATAAATCAACGAAAGAATGAATGGAGAATAAAATGACAACTTCTCCCACAAATGAATTTGAAAGAGCATCCTTACAAAGAAGGGTTGAACGGAGTTGATTTAAAAAAATCAACAACGAAAACGAATAAGCTTGATCTGGGCTTATGGAAAACATCTCAAAATTATGAGGTGACAACCGGCCACTAACGAAAACAATTGATTGGATTGAGATCAACAAGGAGATGATAAACTTATTTCACCGGAATGATAAATGAAGAACTTGGGTCATTATAAGCACCATGATAGCAACAATTCTCAAGGAAAACTTTTAGGTGCAATACAACCCAAGATTACTCCAACAAATAAATTGAATGGTTGGAAAGATCTCCTGAACAAGGAAAATGATGGTTTTAAATATCCCATTCTTGATAACTCGTGAATCATGAAACATGAAGGAATTGTCAAGAATGACATAACACCATCTGAAAAGATAAGGTAGAAAGGATTGCAATTGGAAAGCATGATGAAGACTGCTTGAGCTCCAACAAGAATCTTGATGAAGACTTCGAGGATGAATTAAATGATGAAGAACCACCATGAGAACTCCGGTAATGAAGCATAAGAAGTGAAAGATGAAAAGAATAAGATTCAAGGCCTGCGATGAATTAGATGGAGCTTGAAATGATATAATTGAAATAACTTGGAGCTCCGGAAAACAAGATGAACAACTTAGAACCAAGGATATGGTATGATGAACAAGCTCCAGACAAAAGAATTAAATCACCTTGAAGGAATAAGAATAAGAATTATGTCATGCATCTCCTTCACCAATTTAAATTAATGACAACCAAAGGATTTGGCATACTACTTATTCTCGTTGGAAAGAATTAAGAGAGATCTCGCACAAGCTTGGGTAAATCTTCAATGAACCACCCGTAGGATTGTGAAAAGAACAAATGAATTAAAACGATAACAACGGAAGAGTAAACTTGAAAGAACCACCGTAAGAATATGGAGACGAACGAAGAGGCATCAATGAAGAATATTTGGAGAACGAAGTTGAAAACTAAGAACGAAGAAATATTCTGAAATGATGGCCTTCGGAGGATCACAAAGAAAAGAATCCTTGAAATGCTTCGGACGTTATAAAAGAATTCCTCACAATCGGAACAATAATGAGGATGGCATGAAGGTAGAACCACAATTCTTGAGAGAACGGGCCAAGATTTAAGAGAAACTCTTCTCCGGTCTTCAAATGTTGAGAATGAAGACGAGAATGCCATGAAGAATTTCGAGATACTCCGGACGAATGACAAGAGGAAGGTGGAGCTAAAGATGGAAATAATTGAAAACAAGCTTGGAGAAGGCATGTGACTGATGGAAATCATTCTTACGTCACACCTGAAAAGAATTCTCCGGAAAAGAAGAGTCAGGTAAGATCCTGGAAAAGACCTGTGGGTTAGGGCCCACTCAAAGAAATCACCGTTGAAAAAGATTGCTTAAGAGATATTGCACCGGTTGAATTAAATGGCTTGAGTAAGATAACAATCTCAAAATAGCTTGACAGGATTAAGAATGGAAACACGAATCTTCAGAGATATCTTCCACACTCCGGATATGAGTAGCAAGAGGAGAATGATTAATTGGTGCATCGGAATAAGAAAGCATTGTGAAATGAGGAAAAGGATAAGATCAACACCAAAATCTTGAATTACATCCACCGGCAGAATTTGAGAACAAAAGAATGATGAACTTGAAGCTCTCGAGCATCTTCACGATAAATCACCGGATAAGAACATTGAAGGAAATGAATGAAGAACCTCACATGAATAAAATGGATATTTCATTTGAGAATTTCTTGCTCCAAGAAGAAGAAGGGTGGGAGGGTGGGGAAAACAAAGACAACTTGGGACGAATGACATAGACAATCGTCAGAATTCTCAACGGCGTCCGTATGGAATAACTTGAAGAGAAGGCACGCCGGTTGAAAAAGGATTAACATGAAGATCTTAATGGTCAAGAAGAATTAGCACTCCCATAGAAATATGAGAACACCGATTAGGAAAGGTATGGAATCAACGTTTGACATCGAAGCAACTCGAATACCAGAATGAAAACAAAAACAAAGGATAAATATGTTTATGAAGAAGATTATATTGCAACATATCTATCCGAACAGAGAATTGAACGAATGGATTCTGTAGGTACATCAACTTGCCGAGAAGCCACTTGGAGAACAAAATGAAAATAAAAAAAGGAACAAGGAACCGATAGAACAAATACAGGATAGGAGCTTCGTTCGACATCTTCGTGCTGAAAGCTCATGGAACGTGTTACAAAAGGGTTTTGCAATCCCCGGATCAGCATAGCCAAGGACCCTTTAAGATGCAACTCCTGACCGGAACAAGCCCATAAAACCACTTCACTCAATGTGGAACCCCGAACTTCATATCGTGCATCCATTGGAAGAATGCCTAGAACTACTGGATGAACCCACCTATTAATTTCCGAAAGTTTCCAGTTATGCAAATCAGGTGTTGGGGATACAGGGGAAGCACCGCGCACTCAACTCTAATCCTACATCCAGCTGTATCCATCCTTCAACACATAACCAGTTATTTCCGGAAACCGTTTACCTCGGACCTTCGAAACGCATCTACTATACAAGCTATGGCAATACTCCCGAACTACCTCCCCAGTACTGGGTGATGTCGGGGTTATCTTGCCACTAACCGAATAGGAGAGTTTTCGATGTCGGCCGTCTTAAGTATTCTAGAACTGCCGCGATGGATTTGTGACGACAACACCTCGGAGCTCAACTCCCCGGGACACTGCCACAACCCCTAATGACAGGAGGCATCGAGAACAATGTTCTCGTCACAAAGACATCGGAACAATCCAAACAATATTCGCGAGATCCTAAAAAAAATTGGTGCATTTTTGAAAGTAGAAGAGGCAAGAGTAATCGTCAGGAGTCCTCACCAGAGTGAAAGGGGATGAGAAGCAAAGAAATCCTACTCTCCGATATAAATATAGGACTCAACATTTTCAAGTGTGTGCCTAGACTCAACCGCCAACGATTCGATCAATCAGTGGGGGCTTCTAGGTCGGAGAAGGCTCTGATACCAACTTGTAATGCCCAGGATGGGGCTATATCTCCTACGTGTCGAGGCACGACTTAAAGATATAAGCCCATTCTGGAATGATCTCAAGTTTGGTATCTTTACACGACTCATGTAAAAGAGGGATTAAAATGCAAAAGGAGATAGTTGGCTTACACTCGCCACTTCACACAATACATTACATGATCAAAATATCATCCAAAACATCACAACCCATCTAAGGGTAAGATCCAAAAGACAAGATACCAAACATAACGTTAAACCACAGGTCTAGATCGAATCCTAGTAGAAACCACTACTGATCGTCGAAACGTAACAAGCATACGGCCACGATCTTCATCGAGCTTCCAGTGAAGTAGTTGAACCAGCTCTTGCATCATTCTCGGCTGAACCTGCATCTGGTGTTGTAGTATCTGTGAGCCACGAGGACTCAGCAATCCCATAACCATGGGTATCAAGACTAGCAAAGCTTTATGGGTAGGAAGAGGTAAAGTGGTGAGGCAGCAGCAGCGGCTAAGCATAATATGGTGGCTAGCTTACGAGTACCAGAATAAGATGAGAAGCTACGCAAACGGTCGCAAAAGTAGTGATCGCTAAAGATCCTAAACTACATACGAGTCAAACATAACCCTACCGTGTTCTCTTCTCAAAGTGAAAAGAGACAGTCACGGTTACTCACACAGTTGTGTGTTTTACTTCGGATCATCTGTCAAGTTTTCTACAACTGGACATTAACAAATTCCAATCTGCCACATAACCGCGGGCACAGCTTTCGAAAGATCATAACCCTACAGGGGTGTTCCAACTTAGCCCATCACAAGCTCTCATGATTAGCTGAAGTGATAAATATAAGATCATCTCTCCTTATATTAGGGAAATCCGATCAGGCTCGGCATCCCGGTAGCACAAGACATCTCGACAATGGTGAAACAAGTCCAGCAAGACCTCCCGGCGTGTCGATACCCTGATAGTAGCCGCGCGTATCTCGTCTCAGGCCACGACCGGATGGGCGAAGCTACGGGTTTATATCAATCCTCGAGTTTCCTCGTGGTGACCCCGCAGGCTCCCCGTTTGGGACCAACACCATCAGCACTGGCCCCCCCTGCTATGTAGAAAGAATCCTCGGGTAGCGCTAACTCCCTATGCAATTTAATTAATTAATTAAGTTGTTATTATGAGCAAATTAAAACCAATGTTGGGCCTTGCTGGAGGAGTTTTATTCAAAGTCGAACTGTCAATGGGTCCCCATCCACCCATCGTGTAAGGAACGCAAAATCAAGGAACATAATGCCGGTTTATCGGCGCCTAAGGTGGCATGAGTGGAACAAAACACCGAGCAAAAGGCCAAGCCTTCCACCCATGCCCAGTATATAGGTGTGTTAATAATTTTAATAGATATTGTGATATACCCAACAACAAGTTCCCACCTGGAACGAACTTCATCTTCACCTGCAACTAACAACGCTATAAGAGGGGCTGAGCAACCGGGTAACATAGCCAAACAGTGGTTTGCTAGGAAGGTGTCAAAGGTTAGAGGTTTCATGGCAACAAGGAGAGGCTGACATAAAAGATGGGTAGCGCGACATGTAATGATAGCATCGAGACAACTAAGCATGGCAATGGTAGTAAAGGTATCCAAGGGTATGATCATCTTACCCGGGATTCCGCAAGGAAGAAGAACGGATCCATGAAGTAGACGGAGCAACATAGTCGAGCGAATCCTCACAACTCCGGAACGAAACCGAAGCTAACAAGAGAAGCAACCGGAAAGAAGCAAACAACACGGTAAACACACATGAATAAACCTGGCATACGATGCACATCCAAGTATGATGCATGTCCGGTTTAAATATGCATGGCATGGCAAAGTGCACAGACAACACTACAATTTAAGTGGAGCTCAATATGCAACGAGTTGCATATTGACGAAACACCACATTTATTTAACTGACTCTCGTTTATTAACAAGACAAGATTAAATGTTTGTTAACATGGCAAGAGGTGAAGCAAAAACAAACTACCTATTTAGGCATTTTAAATGAGGCCGGAAATAACAACAACAATTCCGGGAAATCCCCATGAGCATGTTTATTAATTTAAGCAAACAAAAATTCACACATATAATGTTGTTAACATGATGCGGATGACATGATGAAGTTTTATGCAATTTTATTAAAAGTTGACATGAAGAAGATATGAAGTATTTTCACCGTGGTGAAAGGAAAGGGTGCCACGGCAACGATCCGAAAATGGTGGAACGCAACATCTCGGTTCCGGTAACTCGTTGAGAGACCGGTGCAAAAGCAAAGGTGGAGTGAGCGAGCGAAACAAGATGGAAGGTGGGGTGAGACCGTCACCGGGTTCCCACGAGTCGGCGACGAGGCAACCGAGGAGCATGACAAAAGGCGACACGGGTACGATGCACACAAGGGAAACATTTCATACAACCACAACATCACACGAGTCATCGTCTCGGGGTTATACCTTCGGAACACTCGTTTCGGGGCGGCTCGAGATCGTAGAGGGACGTAGTGGTACACGGGTCGTAGAGGAAGAAGTCGTTCTCGTTTCCGAAGAGGTACTCGTCGCGGCATCGGACGTCCTCGGGGCGACGGTAGTCGAACTTGACATCGGTAGGGGTACTCGTTTCTTCCGAAGGTAGTCGTTCTCGTTCGTAGTCGTTCGCGTCCCCGAAGAGGTACTTGTCGCGTCGTCTTGAGTCGTCGTGTAGGCGTTCCCGTTCGTAGACGTATTTGTCATCGGAGGGGTACTTGGGTGTTTCATCGAGTAACTTGCCGGTCTTGACAAAAATGAAGGGGTACTTGGTGATTCCTCGTGTAGTCGAACTTGACGAAACTTGGGGTCCCTCGTGCACTTGGCGAAAAAATAGCAGCAGCCAAACAAAAGGAGACAGCACGGCGACGAGGCCGTGGCAGCGGCAACTTGGCGATGGAGGCGATGGAGGCTCGGCCCTGCCGCCTTGTCGCTGGACAGCAAAGGAACGGCATGGGACACAGTGGCCATGGCGTGCGTGCTGCGTCGGGCTGGAGAAGGGAGGCCGCAGGCCCTGGTCTTGGCGCTGAAGAGGCCACGACGCGCGACAGCAGCAGCATGTCGATGCGGGCGGCTTGCGAGAAGAGCGGCGCAGCAGGGGACGGGGAGGCCGGGCTGTGGGCTGAGGACGGGCGAAGCCAGAGGGGACGAGGCCTCGGGGCCTTGGCGTCGGAGGGCGCGGTGCGGAGGTCCAGCGAGCGCGCCCCTGGCCGCGGGAGGAGGAGGGCCGACGCGACGCTGAGGACGGGCGGCTCGGCCGAAGCGGCCGGTGCCCTGGAGATGGAGGGAGCCACGGCTGGAGATGGCGGAGCTCCATGGCGCGGGAGGAGGCGAGTTAGAGGCCTGGAGCTGCGGAGGCCTTGCGCTGCGGGGCGGCTCGCGGGACGCCATGGCAAGGCGCTGGCCTCAGAAGCGGAGGGGCGCGGCTTGGGGCCTGGCTGGAGACGAGACAGGGTAGCGACGGGGATGGGGAGCGATGGGAGGAGCGGAGGATGCGGTCGGGTGCTGCGGGAGAGATCGATGGGGATGCGGGACTTGTGCGAGCGAGGGAATTGTGGTCTGGCGGCGCTCGGTGGGAGAGGGCGAGGGGAGAGGAGCGATGCAGTGCGGTGCGGGCTAGGGTTCGGCCTGGAGTGGGCCAGGAGAGGAGGGAAGCTGCAGATGGGCCTGAGGCCTGGCCCAAAAGGACTGGCCTGGCTGGAAAATAAAATAAAGGGGTCTTCGCATCTTTAAAAAAAAATAGAGAAAAGCAAAATGAGAGGATAGAGGTGGAATAGGCTTAGGCCATGGGGTAAAAATCCCTGGACTCACAAAAATGTCAGGAATTTAAATAAAATTGTTGGAGGGTTTTGGAAGAACCTCGATAAACGGGAAAAGAATATAGGGAGGGTTTAAGGCAAGGAATTGAGAAGAAAAGGCATGGGGAATAATATGCAAGTGTGCTGGGTTAATTCCCAAACAAATGGAATATTTATTTATATAGCTCCCTAAATATTGAGAGGCTTTTATATGTTTTAAAGAGAAGACATTCTTCCCTCGATTTAAATGGACCGAAGGTCCACACAATTTATTTAGGTTGAGATGCAAAATAAATATGACATGATGCAATGCAAAATAAATAACACAAGCACAAAGAACACACGGGAGAACCCGGAACATCTGGAATCTTCTGGAATCTTCTGGGACATCGGTCTTCGGGCGTCACACGTGCCCTGGTCAAGCAGGCACACACGCTCCTCGTCGAGTCGTGCCCTCGCCTAGGTAGCGACGGCGTCGGTGGTGATGGGGATGCTGAGGTTCTGTAGTGCGACGCCCAGCGGGTCGGGTGGATCCGCGCGTTCTGCTGCGGCCTTGGCTGCGGCGGCCTTCTTAGCGGCATTGGACGAGGTGGAAGTGGAGCCGGTGATGAACACCTCCACCCGTATGGAGCGATCTCTTGCCCCGATGGAATCTCCGTCAGCGAGGGGGACTGGGGAGTCGAAAACGTTGATTACCTCGCTAGGGTACTCGTTGGCTGCAGGTGCATCAGAGATGCACAACACGGCGAAGGAGGCAGAGGGGGCTTCGACGACATCGGCCGGGAGAGCGCCGAGCTCGGGGGCGGCACGGTGCTCGACGCACTCGTCGAGGACGATGACGGGCCCTGTCTAGAACATGCTTCCGGCTGGGACCTCAGACTGCCCCATGGTGGGAGCCAACTATCATGGTGGGTGCACAGCAGATGCCAAGGGATGGCTGAAGATAGGGACAACCTTGAGGGCACCGGTGGGCTCCAGAAGTGGGGTTGGCATGAGCGAGCATGGAACGCAAGACATACCTAGGTTCGGGGCTCTCCGGAGAGATAATACCCCTAATCCCGGTGAGTGTTTTATGTATGGGTATACGTAGTAGTACAAAGTTGCTCCTAGAGCTGTTTTGGGGGAGGGAGGAAGTCGAGCCAAGGCTTAGGCTAGTTCTCCCTTGGTGGATTAGTGTGTGTGTGTGTCGCTTGCTGTCTATCTCAATTCGTCCGCCCCCGTAGATGGAGGCCTTCTGGGGGGTTTTATAGGTCAACCCCCAGGGTTACAATGGTAAAGCTACTAGGCCGTGGGGCCGGGTTGCCAGTGATTGGAAGCCGGCGCTAGGAACCGCCGGGTACCAGGGAAAGCCAGCTTCTCTGGGAATCACAGTGCCTCACCGTATGCCGTGGAGTGGGAAAGCCTGATCAGCTACAGTGCTGGGACGCCCTGTCGCCATCTGTACTCGCGGACAGGATGGATGCGCACTGTAGCCATCATTGCGGCTGGTCAACGGGAGTAGGTGGGGCACTATAGCCACGCGCGGTCCGTCATGGGAGTCTGTCTCGCCGTACACTTGGAGTGGACGGGCACTGACTTGCCGCTAGGTTGCGGAATCCGACTTGGAGTCTTGGCCGGCTTGGAGTCTTAGCCGGGTTGGAGTCTTGGCCGGGTTGCAGAATCCGGCTTGGGGCGAGCCGCCTTTAGAGGCGAAGCCGGCCCCATTGTATTGAAAAAGATATGGGCTCTGTTGCCTGCCAGGGGCTCATCCCTCCAACACCGAGCAACTTGCCTGATGGGATGCCGAACACACACTTTTCTGGGTTGAGCCGTAGGTCCACCTTGCGCAGGCTGGCGAGGGTCTCCTCCAAATCATCAATAGGAGTCCTGGCCTCCTGAGATTTCACCACTATTTCATCGACGTACGCTTCTGCATTCCTCCCGAGCTGCTCTCCTAGGGCTATGTCCATCAACTGCTAGAATGTTGATCCCGCGTTGTGCAGCCCGAAGGGCATACAAGTGCAGCAGTATACCCCGCACAGGGTTAGGAAGGATGTTTTCTCAATATCTTGTACCACCATCTTGATTTGATGATAGACCGAGAAGGCCTCCAGGAAACACAACAAATCGCACTCGGCGGTGGAGTCGACGATCAGGTCAATGCACGGGAGAGGGGAAGGGTCTTGAGGGCAGGCCTTGTTGAGGTTGGTGAAGTCGACGCACATGCGCTCTTTCCCGCCTTTCTTGGGGACGATGACTGGGTTCGCGAGCCATTCTGGGTGCCGCACTTCTCTAATGACGCGTGCCTCTAGTAACTTGTGGGTCTCCTGAGTGATGAACGACTGCTTCTCCGGGGCCTGCCGTCGTGCTTTCTGCTTTACTGGGCGCACGTTTGGGCACACCATCAAGTGATGCTCGATCACTCCTCGCGGGACTCTGACCAGGTCTGCCGCCTCCCATGCGAAGACCTCCTTGTTAGCACACAGGAAATGGACCAAAACCTCTTCTTGGTCTGGGGGGAGGCCGGCGCCTATGGTGAAGGTGGAGCCTGACCTCCTGTCTTCGTCCATCGGAACCTGCTTTGTTTCCTCCCCATCCTGAGAGAACAACTGCTTTTTCTTCATTAGTGTAGCCCCTAGGGTTTCTGGAGCTCCTTCCTTGCCCGATTGCACGACAGCCGCAGACTTGACAGCTAGCTTGAGGGCCAAGAGCGTGCTCTTGGTATCGCCCGCCACGGTGAGGACTCTGCTGCTCCCCGGCATCTTCATGAGGTTATAGGAGGGATGAGTTGCCGCCATGAACTTGGCCAGTGTTGGGTAGCTGAGGATGGCGTTGTATGATAGGTTGATGTGGGCGATGTTGAAGTCGATGAGCTTGGTGCGTTAATTGTAGCGTGTGCCAAAGGTGATGAGAAGGCGGATCTGCCCCAGGAGGCAGGTGGAGCCGTCAACGACCCCAGAGAAGGACTTAGTGGGGAGGAGCCGACCGTAGGGCACATGGAAGAGGTCGAATGCGACAACAGAGAGGATGTTCAGGCCGACGCCGCCATCGATGAGGGTCTTGGTGACTGCTACGATGCATATGGTGGGGGTGCAGAGCATAGGGAGCACGCCCACGCCCGCTATGGATGCATGGTGGTCACTTGAGTCGAAGGGAACGTCGGACGCGGGGGCCACCCAGCCTGGGGGCAACTGCGCGACCCCTGCCTGCCGCATGAATTACTTGATGTGGAGCCCTGATGCCGGCGCTCGCGAACTACCGAGGAGTGCCGCGACCGCATGTAACACCCCATATGTGATACTTTCCTATTATGGCAATAAAGCAATTCTCAATTTGATCCTTGTCCTTATCCTTGGGGGTTCCTGTCATTTGAGCTCATCTTATCTTTTTCTTTGCATTGTTATTTTATTTTATTTTGCATCCATGCATTGCTTCATCATCATGGCATCTTAGTTTACTTCTTGTTGTTGTGTATGTGTGAGGCACCTTGTTGATGTATGCGAGTGTGGTGCCTAACCTTGCCGTTGCCAAAACCCTAGGCCCATCCTTCTCCTTCACCTATTCTCTTACCTTCTTCTACCTTTCTTTACTTAATTTTTTGCAAGTCACCTAGCCTAGTCCATTAATGTTCTTTCTTTTCCCAAAAACCTTGCACCATGTCTACACCCTCTCTGCCAAATATCATCCTTTTTGGAATTGATTTGGTTGGGTTCAAAAATGACAAGAGTTTGAACCATATTCAAACTCCTTTTATTTTTCTACCTCCAAAAATGCCCAAGCCAATTTTATTAAATAGGGCATAAATCCAGGAGCTTGGGTGTATTTTTGTTTTTCCCAAACTCCTCTCCTAGCCCCCCCGTCCTTTTCTTTATTTAACTGTATATTTTAAATAAACAGAAAATGAGAAAAGTGCAGCCGAGACTTACCTGGGCCTCCCGCAGTAGCAACCCACCTAGCAGCTCGCAGCAGTAGCAGCCCCAGCGGCCCAACTGGACCCCGCAGGCCCAGCAAGCCGGCGCAAAGTTGCGCCGTCTCCCCCTCGCACACAGGCCCGCATGTCACCCCCCTTCTCCTTCGCGCCTACCTGCCCCGATTCCTCGCCGTCTCTGGTCCAAAGACAGAGCGCTCGCACACCTGCTGTGAGCTTCACGGACACCGAGGTCGCGCCGTCTCCTCTCCTCCCTTTTAAGCCCGCAGTCGCGCCCTAGGGTTGCTCCTCCTCCCTCTTTCTCCTCCACCGTCGCCAGCAGCTCCACCCACTCCATCTCCTCCCTGCAGTCGCCATGGCCGCCCCGAGCAAGATCCCGTCGCCGGCATAGGAGCGTTGCCGGCTTCCTCTCTATCGATCTCGAGCACCCCGGCGTCTTCCCCGAGCCCGCTCCGACGCCGATCCGAGCCCGTGGACAAGTTCCACAATGTCCTCTTTTCCCCCCTCTTCTCGGGACTGAATCACACCAAGTTCAGAGCTCCTTCACGGCGTCTCCAGCTCATCTCCGTCGACCCCATCTTGTCCTAGGGTGAGATGGGTAACGCACCTACCTCCCCCTTTTCTTTCCATGGCATATAGGCCCCCGTGTGACTCGATCGATCCGTGTCTTTGCGGTGCTCCCGGTGCTCCGACATTGTCTGTAGTTTTCGTCTGACCGTAGTGCTTGCAGCCCCGCGCCCATGCGTCCACGTGCTCTGGTTTCTCCTAGATGTGTTCCGCTCGCTTGCTTGCTCGCGTGCCCGCTCGCAGCCCCGCGCCTCACAGCTCGCGCTCGTCTTCGCTTGCCGTAGCTCTGCCTCGCCGCCATGACCGAGGAGGTCGAGTCCCAGGCACTCATGCCCGCCTATTGTTCACACATGCACACATCCCTTAGCGCATCCACGGCCTGCTCCGCACGCCCGCCATATACTTCTCTGCCTCGCTGTCGCCGTCAGGCTCCTAGCCGGTGTCGTCGTCCCCATCGACTCCTCTGTCCAGCAGGCTCGACCCCGCCTGGATGAGGTCAAGAGGGGAGAGGCATCCATCCTTCCAAGCTAGCAGCACCTAGCCCAATGGTTACACACGCACGCCCGTACCTGGGAGACCAGGGTTTGAATCCCCGCTAGGCCAATTATTCAGCCTCTTTTTCTTTCTCAGTGTGGCTGACACACCGACCCCACCTGGCAGCCACTCAGCCACCTCCAGCCCACTCGCACACCCGCTGGCGCCACCTCAGCCTAGCTGGGTCCACCCGTCAGTGACTCTGGCTAGTGTAGGCCTGGGTCAACTTTGACCTCTGCGCCTGTTTTTCTTTTCTGTTTTTCTTTTTCTTTTTGTTTTTCTGCCTTTTTCTTGTTTATTTAATATCTGTTGAAATATACCTCTGATGGAAATAAGTTGTATATGAAAAATGCTTCGTTTTTCATGTAGATTATGAATATGCTGTTTGTTGCCATGTTTAAAAACATTTAAAATGTTGTTTGAATTTATTCTTGTTTTAAATATGCTTCAACTTGGAAATATCATAACTAAATATCTACAACTCCAAATGTAACAAACTTTATATGCATTTGGGGTGAAAAAATGTGTAGAATATCATGGTGCTGTTGTTTTGCATGTTTAATCACTTTATAGCAGAAGTTTGTCAGATCTGTCCCAAATGCATTTAATTAATTATGGGAGTTTCTGGAAAATGTTGTTTGTTAATTTCCAGCCCATTTAAATGTGCTAGCATGTTGCTGTAATCTTAGTTGCACCCTTGCCATGTTAACCAACCCCTTTAAACTTGTTGGGTGCTTGTTTGAATGATCTACATAAACTTGTTAGTTTGTTCTTTTGCTTGTTTCTTTCATGTGAAAGATCTTGTTTGCTATGAGGTTATTGCACTCTTGTGTCCCTAGGCCATGCATCATGTCTTTCCATGCCCCTATGCATCATGTTCATGCATCATGTGTTTGAGCATTGCATTATGATTGATTGTGTTCCGGTGTTGCATTGTTGTGTTTGGTTAGAGCCCGGTGATGATTCGGAGTACGAGGTTCCTACCGAGGCTGAGTTTGAGGAGCAAGGTTACGATCCCTCCGTGGAATCAACAGGCAAGATGACCATACCCAGATATCACTACTATCTTTGCCTATGCTAGATGTCTCGCTCTTTAGATATTGCCTCGATGCCCACGTCTGTTTGTCAGCCCTCCAATTGTTGCCATGAAACTCTTAACCACCCTCCTAGCAAACCGTTGTTTGGCTAGGTATACATCGCTCAGCCCCTCTTATGGCGTTGTTAGTTGCAGGTGAAGATTTGAAGATTTCTTGCTTCATGATGAAGTTATTGTTGGGATATCACAATATATAATCTGTTAAACTAAATCATCTATATATTGGTAATGGGTGGAAGGCTAAGCCTCTTGCTTGGTGTTTTGTTCCACTCATGCCACCCAAGGAACCGTTAAACCGGTGTTATGTTCTTTGATTTTGTGTCCCTAACACGGTTAGGGTTTATGGGCCCCGCTTGATAACCCGCTTAGTGCTAAAGCTTTTCCTGCAAGGCCCAACTTTGGATTTACAGTTGCCTAATAACTAAAACTTACATAGGGACTAGCTATCCCGAGGACTTAATTAACAACCCCCGGGCCAATGCTCCTCATGATTGTTTGTCCAAACCAGAGCCACTTGCGGTGCCACCCAATTCGCTGGGATCTTTGGTTGCTGTACGTAGTGCTCATCCGGTCGTGGCCTGAGACGAGATACACGCGGCTACTATAAGGGTGTCGGCACGCCGGGAGGTCTTCCTGGATTAGTTTTACCTTTGTTGGAATATCTTGAGCACGGGATTCCGAGAATACTCGGGTCTTCCCACCTAGGAGTTGCGACTCCGCAGATCGTGAGCTTGTGATGGGCTAAGTTGGGACACCCCTGCAGGGTTTGATCTTTCGAAAGCCGTGCCCACGGTTATGTGGTAGATGGGAATTTGTTAATATCCGGTTGTAGATAACTTGACACTATGATCATGAATACACTCTCTGCGTGAGTAACCGTGACAGTCTCTTTCCGAAGGGGTTCGGGAAGTGAACACGATGGGGTTATGTTTGATCATGAGTAGTTAGGATCACTTCTTGATCAACTTGGGCGATCGTTGGCACTTGTTCTCTTCTCGCTCTAAACTCGTAAGTTAGTGCTAGTGCTGCTACAACCTTGTTTTAAGCCTTTTCCACACCTAAGGCTTTGATAGTATTGCTACCCGGGAACGAGATTGCTGAGTCCTCTGTGGCTCACAGATTCAACACAACACCAGATGCAGGTACCGACGAGAACTACACAGGTGGTGGTTCAGAGTTGTATTGGGAGTTCGATGAAGAGTGTGGAGGTTACTATGTGTCTTATCCTGAAGATCAGTAGTGGCTCTTACTAGGATGATCCGGGGCCTTGTGTTGTTTTATTTATGGTATCTTTCGTTTGGATTTCGTCCGTAGTCGGTCTCTGATGTTATCTGGATGATGTATGTTAATGTATTTCATTGTGTGATGTGGCGAGTGTAAGCCAACTACCATTTTACACTTTCATCCCTGCTTTTACATGAGTTGTGCAAAGATACCATACTTGAGATCATTCTAGTATGCGATTATGCCTTTAAGTCGTGCCTCGACATGTGGGAGGCATAGTCGCATACTGGGCATTACAAGTTGGTCAGAGCCTTCTCCGACCTAGGAGCCCCCCTGATTGATCGAATCGTTGATGGTTGAGTCTAGGCACACACATAAAAATGTTTTGAGTCCTATATATATCGGAGAGTAGGATTTCATTTTACTCCTCATCCCTTCATTGCTCTGGTGAGGACTCCTGACGTTGTTCTATCTCTTCTACTCTAAAAAATTCACTATTTTTTTAGGATCACGCGAGTATTGTTCCGATATCTTTGTGATGAGAACATTGTTCTCGATGCCTCCTGTCATTTAGGGGTTGTGGCAGTGTCCCAGGGAGTTGAGCTCCGAGGTGTTGTCTTCACAAATGTATCGCAGCGGTTCTAGAATACTTAAGACGGCCGACATCGAAAACTCTTCTATGCGGTTAGTGGTGAGATAACCCCAACGTCACCCAGTACTGGTGGGATAGTTTGGGAGTATTGCCACAGCTTGTATAGCAGATGCGTTTCGAAGGTCCGAGGTAAACAGTTTCCGAGGATGAATGGTTATGTGTTGAAGGATGGATACATCTGGATGTAGGATTAGAGTTGAGTGCGCGGTGCTTCCCCTGTATCCCCAACACCCGATTGCATAATCGGAAACCTTCGGGAATTAATAGGTGGGTTCTTCAAGTAGCTCATAGGCATTCTTCCAACGAGTGCATGGTACGAAGTTCGGGGTTCAACATTGAGTGAAGAGGTTTTATGGGCATTGTTCCAATTGGGAGTTGCATCTTAAAGGGTCCTTGGCTATGCTGATCCGGGGATTGCAACACGCTTTTGTAACACGTTCCATGAGCATTCAGCACAAACATGTGGAGAAGCTTCTATCATGTAGTTGTTCCATCTGCTCCTTGTTGTTTTTATTTTACCTTCTGTTCTCCCAAGTGGCTTCTCGAGAAGATTGTTGTACCATTATACTGTGGAATTCATTCGTTCATTTTGTTCGAATGTTCTTGTGAAGATTTATGTTGCAATTTCTAGCCGTTGATTCAGCTTATATAATTATCCATCAATGGCTAATAGTTGTCTTATCATTCAGCATGGCTCCTAAGAAGGTTCCCAACCCTAACCAAGAGGGTGAAGAAGAGCGTGTTCCTGAACGTCTCCTTCCCCTCCTCCTCCGTCTGAGGCATGGAGAGCAATTATGCAAGAGACCAAACAGAACACCCAGATGCTTATGCAAATGATGCAGAACTTTCAAGCTAACCAAGCAAATCAAGGCAATCATGGGAACCAAGGCGAAGACAATTTGTTCAATCAACCTCACTTTGCGACTCTCAACCAATTCCTGGCAAACCAACCGAAGTCGTTCAGTTACTGTGTGGATCCGGTAGATGTTGAAGACTGGCTCACAGACATCAAAAAGCACTTTGAATGCAGTAACGTGAGACCTAAGGATTATATCAAGTTTGCCACTTTCCAACTCAAAGACCAAGCTGCTGATTGTTGGCAACAGTACAAAGATTCCAGAGGTGGTCGTGAGATCTCGTGGACTGACTTCTGCAAAGATTTCCGCTCTCACCACATTCCAACCAGTGTCATTGAAGGCATGTGTGAGCAATTCCATAACCTGAATAAAGGCACCATGTCCATCTATCAATACAATGTCAAGTTCCAGAATCTTGCCCGCTATGCGAAGCAAGACATCCCAGATGCCAAGAGCAAGATTTATCAGTTCCGTGGTGGTCTGAAGGATGAACACCAACTAGCTCTCACCTTGTTCGAGCCGGATGAATTTGACCAATTCTACAATATGGCTCTCAAGAAAGAGGCAGCTCAGCTCAAGATTGAAGCTTCCAAAAAGAGGATCAGAGATGTTGTTCACTCCTCCTCTTCTTCCCAAGTGGTTGCCAAGCAGCAGAAGTTCTGGGTACCACCTCCTCCAGTGCTCCATCCTCCAAACAACAACAAGCACTCAGGTGGCCATGGTTTCTCCCACCCACCCAACCCAAGCAATCAGTCCAAGCCTCAGTTTCAAACTTCAAGATGAAGTGGTCCTTATCACCGGCCTCTCTCAGAAGTGACTTGCAACAAGTGTGGCCAGAAGGGTCACTATGCCAACAAGTGTCCCAACCCAAGGCACCTTCCGCCTCCTCCACCCGTCAGCACTGCTATTGTCAAGCACAATCCCAAGGCAGCAAGAGTGAATCTGATGAATGCAGCTCAAGCAGAGAATTCTTCAGATGTGATACTTGGTAATCTTCCAGTTAACTCTACTCCTGCAAAAGTCTTGTTTGATTTAGGTGCATCGCTTTCTTTCATTTCAAGACCATTTGTTGCTAAGCATGACTTGGTTTCGGAGAGCATACCTAGGCCTTTAAAGATTATTTCTTCGGGATTGCAAATGACTTCCAACTCAGTTGTTCCGGATGTATCTATTCATATGGGTGATTACGGTTTTCTAGTTTCTCCGGTTGTTCTCGATAACTCCGACATTGATCTTATTATTGGGATGGATTGGCTCTCCAAGCATGATGCAAACATTGATTGTGCTAATAAGGAAGTCAAGCTTACTCATCCTGACGAAGACGTGATTATCTTCGCCTCTCGAGATAACACAACCAGGCTATTCTCTCTCAATCATAAGGGCGAGATTAGTGCCATTTCTCAGATTCCAGTGGTAAATAAATATGAATATGTTTTCCCTGAAGAGCTTCCAGGCATGCCTCCCCATCGTTAAGTTGAATTCATCATTGAACTCGAGCCCGGTACCGAGCCAGCATGTCGGCGTCCATAGAAGCTTTCCCCTGATGAGTTGAAGGAGCCGAAGAAAAAACTCAATGAGCAAGAACATATGGGTCTAATCAGGCCTAGTACTTCTCCTTGGGGCTGTGGAGTGATATTTGTCAAGAAGAAGGATGGCACGGAATGCCTTTGCGTTGATTACCGACCATTGAACAAGAAGACAATAAAGAACAAGTATCTGCTCCCCAATATCAATGAATTGTTCGAGCAGCACAAAGGAGCAAAGGTGTTCTCGAAGCTCGATCTCCGGATGGGTTACCATCAGATTCATATCCGTGAAGAGGATATTCCCAAGACCGCATTCAGAACGAGTTTTGGCTCTTATGAATACACGGTCATGTCTTTCGGCCTTGCAAATGCTCCACCCACCTTCTCAAGGATGATGCACTTCATATTCAACCCCTACACCAATGAATTTGTTCTCGCCTATCTGGATGACATCTTGGTATTCTCCAAGAATGAAGAAGACCATGCCAAGCACCCCCGTTTGGTCCTTGATAGGCTCCGTGAACACAAGTTCTATGCGAAGTTCTCCAAATGTGAATTATGGCTGGATAAAGTCTTATATCTTGGCCATATTATCTCTGCCGACGACATTTCTGTGAACCCCGAGAAAGTTGAAGCTATTGTCAACTAGGAACCCCCGCAGAATGTCAAGCAACTCCGAAGCTTCCTTGGTCTCGCTAGCTATTGCAGAAGGTTCGTTGAGAATTTCTCCAAGATTGCCAAGCCTCTTTCCAACCTGTTGCAGAAGAATGTCAAGTACTCCTGGACTCCGGATTGTGATGTGGCATTCAAAACACTCAAAGAGAAGCTCATTTCTGCTCCGGTTCTTACTCCTCCGGATGAGTCCAAGCCTTATGAAGTCTTTTGTGATGCTTCATTGCAAGGTCTTGGTGGTGTTCTCATGCAAGACAAGAAGATTGTGGCATACACTTCTCGTCAGTTGAAACCAAATGAGAAGAATTACCCCACACATGATCTTGAGCTAGCAGCAGTTGTACATGCCTTGATCACGTGGAGACACCTTCTGTTGGGCAGAAAAGTGGACATCTTCACCGATCACAAGAGCTTGAAGTACATCTTCACGCAGCCAAACCTTAACCTTCGCCAGACTCGTTGGGTTGAGATGATTCAAGATTATGATCCAAGCATTGAGTACACACCTGGCAAGGCTAATGTCATTGCAGATGCCTTGAGCAGAAAGGCATATTGCAACAGTCTCCTTCTCAAACCGTTCCAGCCTGAACTTTATGAATCATTCAGGAAGCTCAACCTCCAAGTTGTTCCGCAAGGCTTTCTTGCAAACCTTCAAGTTGCTCCTACCTTGGAAGATCAGATCCGTGAGGCCCAGCTCAGTGATGCTATGGTGCAGAAACTGAAACATGGTATTGCTAAGGGTACTCCCAAATACAAGTGCTATCGCGTCGATGAGAAAGACACCTTGTTCTTTGAGGACATGATCGTGGTTCCCAAAGGTGATCTCAGAAAGCTCATAATGAACGAAGCACATGACTCCCTCCTCTCGATTCATCCTGGAAGTTCTAAGATGTACCAAGACCTCAGGCAATCATATTGGTGGACTCGTATGAAAAGGGAGATTGCCCAATTCGTGAATGAATGTGATGTCTGCAGAAGAGTGAAGGCAGAGCATCAATGTCCAGCCGATCTCCTTCAACATCTACCTATTCCCGAGTGGAAATTCGATCACATTGAAATGGATTTCATCACTGGGTTTCCTAAGTCTAGGAAGGGAAATGATGCTATCTTTGTAGTGATTGACAAGCTAACTAAAGTAGCTCACTTTCTTCCCGTCAAAGAATCCATCAACACAGCTTAGCTGGCAGAGCTGTACACCTCCAGAATTGTTTCCTTGCATGGCATTCCTCAAGTCATCTCCTCAGACCGTGGAAGTTTGTTCACATCCAAGTTCTGGGACTCCTTTCAGTCAGCCATGGGCACAAAAATTTGTTTCAGCACTGCGTTTCACCCTCAGACTAGTGGTCAAGTCGAAAGAGTGAACTAGATCCTCGAAGACATGCTAAGAGCTTGTGTCATCTCTTTTGGTATGAAGTGGGAAGATTGTCTCCCGTTTGCTGAATTCTCCTACAACAACATCTTCCAAGCAAGTGCCGGCAACGCTCCTTTTGAAATCCTCTATGGCAGAAAGTGCCGTACACCTCTCAACTGGTCCGAGATTGGTGAACGTCAACTTCTTGGAAATGATTTGATCTCAGAAGACGAAGAAATGTGCAAAGTCATACGTGAGAATCTCAAAGCCATGCAATCGCGTCAAAAGAGCTACTATGACGGCAAGCATCGTGACTTGGCTTTCGACATTGGAGACCATGTCTATCTCCGTGTTTCTCCTATGAAAGGCACCGAGAGGTTCGGTACCAAAGGGAAGCTTGCTCCTAGATACGTGGGCCCTTTCAAGATTCTTGGCAAGAGAGGCGATCTAGCCTACCAACTCGAGCTTCCCTCCAACTTTGCAAATGTTCATGATGTGTTTCACGTGTCTCAACTCTGCAAGTGCTTCAAGACACCTGAACGCACCATTTCATTCGAGGAGATTTATCTTCAACAAGACTTGTCTTACCGTGAGCACCCTGTTGCTATTCTTGAGGAAACTGAGCGCAAAACCCACAACAAGTCCATCAAGTTCTTGAAAGTTAAGTGGTCACACCATACCGACCGAGAAGCTACGTGGGAACGAGAAGATCACCTTCGTTCCGAGTATCCTTCCTTCTTTCAGTCCTAGATCTCGGGTCGAGATCTTTTTGTAGTGTAGGAGAGTTTGTAACACCCCATATGTGATACTCTCCTATTATGGCAATAAAGCAATTCTCAATTTGATCCTTGTCCTTATCCTTGGGGGTCTTATCATTTGAGCTCATTTTATCTTTTTGTTTGCATTGTTATTTTATTTTATTTTGCATCCATGCATTGCTTCATCATCATGGCATCTTAGTTTACTTCTTGTTGTTGTGTATGTGTGAGGCACCTTGTTGTTGTATGTGAGTGTGGTGCCTAACCTTGCCTTTGCCAAAACCCTAGGCCCCTCCTTCTCCTCCACCTCTTCTCTTACCTTCTTCTACCATACTTTACTTAATTTTTTGCAAGTCACCTAGCCTAGTCCATTAATGTTCTTTCTTTTCCTAAAAACCTTGCACCATGTCTACACCCTCTCTGCCAAATATCATCCTTTTTGGAATTGATCTGGCTGGGTTCAAAAATGACAAGAGTTTGAACCATATTCAATCTCCTTTTATTTTTCTACCTCCAAAAATGCCCAAGCCAATTTTATTAAATAGGGCATATATCCAGGAGCTTGGGGGTATTTTTGTTTTTCCCAAACTCCTCTCCTAGCCCCCGTCCTTTTCTTTATTCAACTGTTTATTTTAAATAAACAGAAAATGAGAAAAGTGCAGCAGAGGCTTACCTGGGCCTCTTGCAGTAGCAGCCCACCTAGCAGCTCGCAGCAGTAGCAGCCCGAGCGGCCCAACTGGACCCCGCAGGCCCAGCGAGCCGGCGCACAGTTGCGCCATCTCCCCCTCGCACCCGGGCCCGCATGTCATCCCCCTCCTCCTTCGCGCCTACCTGCCCCGTTTCCTCGCCGTCTCTGCTACAGAGACAGAGCGCTCGCACACCTGCTGTGAGCTTCACGGACGCCGAGGTCGCGCCGTCTCCCTTTTAAGCCCGCAACCGCGCTCTAGGGTTGCTCCTCCTCCATCTTTCTCCTCCGCCACCGCTAGCAGCTCCACCCACTCCATCTCCTCCCTGCAGTCGCCATGGCCGCCCCAAGCAAGATTCCGTCGCCGGCATAGGAGCGTCGCCGGCTTCCTCTCCGTCGATCCCGAGCACCCCGGCGTCTTCCTCGAGCCCGCTCCAACGCCGTTCCGAGCCCGTGGACAAGTTCCACGATGTCCTCTTCTTCCCCTTCTTCTCGGGACAGAATCGCGCCAAGTTCAGAGCTCTTTCGCGGCGTCTCTAGCTCGTCTCCAGCGACCCCATCTTGTCCCAGGGTGAGTTGGGTAACGCACCTACCTCCCCCTTTTCTTTACATGGCATATAGGCCCCCGTGTGACTCGATCGATCCGTGTCTTTGCGGTGCTCCCGGTGCTCCGACGTTGTTTGCAGTTTTCGTCTGTCCGTAGTGCTTGCAGCCCCGCGCCCGCGTGTCCACATGCTCTGGTTTCTCCTAGATGTGTTCCGCTCGCTTGCTTGCTCGCGTGCCCACTCGCAGCCCCGCGCCTCGCAGCTCGCGCTCGTCTTCGCTTGTCGTAGCTCTGCCTCGCCGCCATGACCGAGGAGGTCGAGTCCCAGGCACTCATGCCCGCCTCTTGTTCACACACGCTCACATCCCTTAGCGCATCCAGGTCCTGCTCCGCACGCCTGCCATATACTTCCCTGCCTCGCCATCGCCGTCAGGCTCCTAGCCGGTGTCGTCGTCCCCGTCGACTCCTCTATCCAGCAGGCTCGACCCCTCCTGGGTGAGGTCAAAAGGGGCGAGGCATCCATCCTTCCAAGCCAGCAGCACCTAGCCCAGTGGTTACCCACGCACGCCCGTACCTGGGAGACCAGGGTTCGAATCCCCTCTAGGCCAATTATTCAACCTCTTTTTCTTTCTCAGTGTGGCTGACACACTAACCCCACGTGGCAGCCACTCAGCCACCTCCAGCCCACTCGCACACCCGCTGGCGCCACCTCAGCCTAGCTGGGTCCACCCGTCAGTGACTCTGGCTAGTGTAGGCCTGGGTCAACTTTGACCTCTGCGCCTGTTTTTCTTTTCTGTTTTTGTTTTTGTTTTTGTTTTTCTGCCTTTTTCTTGTTTATTTAATATCTATTGAAATATACCTCTGACGAAAATAAGTTGTATATGAAAAATGCTTAGTTTTTCATGTAGATTATGAATATGCTGTTTGTTGCCATGTTTAAAAACATTTAAAATGCTGTTTGAATTTACTCTTGTTTTAAATATGCTTCAACTTGGAAATATCATAACTAAATATCTACAACTCCAAATGTAACAAACTTTATATGCATTTGGGGTGGAAAAATGTGTAGAATATCATGGTGCTGTTGTTTTGCATGTTTAACCACTTTATAGCAGAAGTTTGTCAGATCTGTCCCAAATGAATTTAATTAATTATGGGAGTTTCTGGAAAATGTTGTTTGTTAATTTCCAGCCCATTAAAATGTGCTAGCATGTTGCTGTAATCTTAGTTGCACCCTTGCCATGTTAACCAACCCCTTTAAACTTGTTGGGTGCTTGTTTGAATGATCTACATAAACTTGTTAGTTTGTTCGTTTGCTTGTTTCTTTCATGTGAAAGATCTTGTTTGCTATGAGGTTATTGCACTCTTGTGTCCCTAGGCCATGCATCATGTCTTTCCATGCCCCTATGCATCATGTTCATGCATCATGTGTTTGAGCATTGCATTATGATTGATTGTGTTCCGGTGTTGCATTGTTGTGTTTGGTTAGAGCCCGGTGACGATTCGGAGTACGAGGTTCCTATCGAGGCTGCGTTTGAGGAGTAAGGTTACAATCCCTCCATGGAATCAACAGGCAAAATGACCATAACCAGATATCACTAGTATCTTTGCCTATGCTAGATGTCTCGCTCTTTAGATATTGCCTCCATGCCCATGTCTGTTTGTCAGCCCTCCTATTGTTGCCATGAAACTCTTAACCACCCTCCTAGCAAACCGCTGTTTGGCTAGGTATACATCGCTCAGCCCCTCTTATAGCGTTGTTAGTTGCAGGTGAAGATTTGAAGATTTCTTGCTTCGTGATGAAGTTATTGTTGGGATATCACAATATATAATCTGTTAAACTAAATCATCTATATATTGGTAATGGGTGGAAGGCTAAGCCTCTTGCTTGGTGTTTTGTTCCACTCATGCCACCCAAGGAACCGTTAAACCGGTGTTATGTTCTTTGATTTTGTGTCCCTAACACGGTTAGGGTTTATGGGCCCCCCTTGATAACCCGCTTAGTGCTAAAGCTTTTCCAGCAAGGCCCAACTTTGGATTTAAAGTTGCCTAATAACTAAAACTTACATAGGGACTAGCTATCCCGAGGACTTAATTAACAACCCCCGGGCCAGTGCTCCTCATGATTGTTTGTCCAAACCAGAGCCACTTGCGGTGCCACCCAGTTCGCTGGGATCTTTGGTTGCTGTACGTAGTGCTCATCCGGTCATGGACTGAGACGAGATATGCGCAGCTACTATCAGGGTGTCGGCACGCGGGGAGGTCTTCCTGGATTAGTTTTACCTTTGTCGGAATATCTTGAGCACGGGATTCCGAGAATACTCGGGTCTTCCCACCTTGGAGTTGCGACTCCGCAGATCGTGAGCTTGTGATGGGCTAAGTTGGGACACCCTTGCAGGGTTTGATCTTTCGAAAGCCGTGCCCGCGGTTATGTGGCAGGTGGGAATTTGTTAATATCCGGTTGTAGATAACTTGGCACTATGATCATGAATACACTACCTGCGTGAGTAATCGTGACGGTCTCTTTCCGAAGGGGTTCGGGAAGTGAACACGGTGGGGTTATGTTTGATCGTGAGTAGTTAGGATCACTTCTTGATCAGCTTTGGCGATCGTTGGCACTTGTTCTCTTCTTGCTCTAAACTCGTAGGTTAGTGCTAGTGCTGCTGCAACCTTGTTTTAAGCCTTTTCCACACCTAAGGCTTTGATAGTATTGCTACCCGGGAACGAGATTGCTGAGTCCTCTGTGGCTCACAGATTCAACACAACACCAGATGCAGGTACCGATGAGAACTACAAAGGTGGTGGTTCAGAGTTGTATTGGGAGTTCGATGAAGAGCGTGGACGTTACTATGTGTCTTATCCCGAGGATCAGTAGTGGCTCTTACTAGGATGATCCATGGCCTTGTGTTGTTTTATTTATGGTATCTTTCGTTTGGATTTCGTCTGTAGTCGGTCTCTGATGTTATCTGGATGGTGTATGTTAATGTATTTCATTGTGTGACATGGTGAGTGTAAGCTAACTACCATTTTACACTTTCATCCCTACTTTTACATGAGTTGTGCAAAGATACCATACTTGAGATCATTCTACTATGCGATTATGCCTTTAAGTCGTGCCTCGACACGTGGGAGGCATAGTCACATACTGGGCATTACACCGCATTGGGTGCCCGTGTCGTGAAGCGCCCGACGAACAAGTCATGCGGATCTTCCCAAGAGGCCACAGAAGAATCCGGCAAGTTGAGAAACCAGGCGCGCGGCTCCCCCACCAGGGCCATGGGGAGCCAGTTCACCATCACCTTGTTGTCATCACCAGCTACCCAGACGGCCTTTGCGTAGACCTGGAGGAATGCCTCGGGGTCGACCACGCCATTGTACCACAGTGGCAGCGCCAGCCTGAACCTTTGCAGCCACCGCACATGTCGCAGAGCAGGGGAGAGGGACTTGGGGCCCACGCCACCTCCGAGCGTGGCCCACGGGCTAGCGGGTGGTGCGACGCCTGCCATGGTCGGAGGTTGGGCGGCGAGGATAGAGCGCGACAACAGGAAATGTGGCTCTTCCATACGCACCCCTACTTGGCGCACCAAATGTCGGATTAAGGGCTTCGCAAAACTCTTGTAAGTTTTAACACTAGGGTGCGTGCGAAGAACTCAACTTCCCCTATCTGCCTAGTCGCTGTCTGTTGTAGGGTGGAACCCTAGGTGGAGATCTTTCACGAATTGGAGGGGAATCCCCAAGAACAAGAAGGACACCAGGGAAGAACACAAGAGAAACACTCAAGAACAAGTCCAATCACACATCCACTAGACTCACAAACACATGAGATCCACAAGGTACACGAACAATCAAAGGGAAATAAGATACATGGTAGAGTTCATCCCAATCCTATGAGGAGAGAGGTCTTGATAATCCACAAGGATTCTTCTCCCGTGGGAGGTCTTGATAATCCACAAGGATTCTTCTCCCGTGGGAGGGCTTGCATCCACTAGGGATCTTCTCCAAGGTGGAGGTCTCACTCTCTCAAGAGGAGAAGGTAGGAGCAAAGCTCACATACAAATGAGCTATCATATTTGCTAACCCTAAAATGGTGGAGGTGGAGGAGTATATATAGTCTAGGGCCACCAAGGGGTAAGTGAGGGGCGAAAGGGATACAAGGCCAAAGGCCCGTGGTTGCGCACAGGCAGGACGGTAGTACCGGACCTCGGGCGGTAGTACCGCTTGGGAGCAGTAGTACCGCTTGTAAGCGGTAGTACCGCCCGTTCCGGACTGGACAGGCCATTCTTCTTCCGTCTTCGCTTCCACGCTTCCCTCGTGGATGGTGTTTGCGTTCCTTGGCGCTTGCGCTCCTCCTCGACGTCTGTGAAGCTGCGACAATACCTATGCATGCACACGAGTGGAGTGTCAAGTAGTATACCATCCTCGAAGGGGTCAAGTGAACACGTGTAAAGGAGAAGATTCACCTTTATGTATGAGAAGTAGATGGTGCACGTGTCACTTGCCAAATGGGCTCTTGACATGGTGATGTCCGTAGGATGCTCCGCATCATCCCCTCCCCCTTGGGAAAGATCCGACCTCGGATCAAGAACCAAATCACCATGGGAAAGAGATGGCGTCGCCGTGTAGAAGTGGATGATCAGCAAGTACTCATCATCTTGAAGCTCAAAGTTGTCACTCTCCAATGTCGCACCGTCTAGTGATTCCTTCAAAAGGAGCAAGAAGAACAAGCACTTGAAAAAACAGATGTGGTTAGCATTAGTGTAAAACCAAGCATTCAAGAGGTGATTCACCCAACAAGTGTTGTCATCAAGCATAGCATAGTGTGTGACAAAGGGTGGTGACATGGCATGTAAGCATATGAATTGAGCACAATCAAGGTCATTATGGAAACAAGCATGTAAATGTGAGGTAGAGAGGCACATATATGTGACAAGAGAATAAGCATCTACCTCAAAGTCATAGCAAGCATGCATAAAGCGCTCAATTAAAGGTCTATGGTACGCATAGGAATCATTCACAACACCAAATAAAATGAAGTGTCTAAACACATGAGTCAAGTGCAAGACAATCCGAGCATAGCGTGCATTGGGTGTAGTGAAAGTGGTGTGGCACTCAATACAATAGAAAGAGAAATTTTTTGAACATGTGTGAGGCAATCAGGTGAATCATGTGAAAAGCAATGGGACATGGCATATGTGAAGAGATGATATTGTTGCAACCAAGCATATGATAGGGACAAGAAATCCAAGAATTGGATGCAACACACAAGGCATATATAACATGAGGCATGGCAATGTGGTTATTGTGAAAGAAAGCAATATCACTAACATGTGCCCGATCAAGGGGTCGAAGATGACAAATAAGTCTCATGGTGCGAGCAACACATGTAGTATGATCCACAGTATTCATGCTCATGGTTTTTGGGTTCTCGAAAGAGAAGGATATCACCTTGAAAGCATGTCCTTGTGCATTCTTCACAATGCCGAAGCACAAGCAAGTGCGAAGTAGAAGCGTTATGGTAGAAGGTGGTTCGCTCCCAAGAGCTCGAATGGTCAACTCACGTGAAGTGGAAGTCGACACATAGTCCAAGTATCCTACACATGCACACAACAAAACAAAGAACGTATGCGCATGGTAGATAAACACATCATCCATTATGATGGTTCTCTTCTCTTGCACATAACCATTAGAAGCAAAAGTGCATGAATAATATGATGCAACAATGGCTATATTCATGGCACTAGGCATATGGTGCAAGGAGGTAAAACAAGCATGCTTCACAAGAAATATCTCAAAGTCTCCAAATAAATGCGAGAATGCTATGGGGGCAATCTCATTGGCAAGACTAAAATCATCGTTGCGCTCAATGCATGGACAATCATATAGCATGAGAGAGGCAACATGTGGAGACATATGACAACAACCAATATCAATCATGTCGTGCAAACTAGTGGAGCGAAGATGCAACACACTAGATGAGTTCATAGCAATCATGTCATGTGAGCAAATAGTGGATACATGCAATGCACATGACATATCGCAAGCACGGTCACAAATCAAGACCAAAGCATCATAATAGGCATGGGGTGCAAAGGGATCATGGCAATAACAAGTGATATCTCCACCAAGCTTGCAAATACACATACAAGTATGAGAATCAATCATCATGTGTAATGCGAAGCATGGATCACAAATGCATGGTAAAGGCATATAAATGAGCATATCATGCAAAGTGAACATGGCAAGATGGGCATAAGAGGTATAATGGACAATAACCCATAACCATGTGAGGGCCATGTAGAAGAGATGCGCGAAGTCTTTGCGCGAAGGGAGCAGTTGGAAGGATAATCCATGGAATCCGAAGTCGTCGTTGCTCTCTAGAGCTCGTTTCGTCAACTCGTGCTCTTGCGAGGTTGACGAGTAAGAATGGGTACCTACACAAAAGAGACACACGCCAAAGAAAGTGTGTGCGTGGTAAATGTACACATCATCCATCATGATGTGTATGTGTATGTGTGAGTTAGCACAAGATAAGCATCGCTCAAAGAAATTTGATGCATGGTATAAGAACATGTCATCCATCATGAAAGAATAGTTATTGTGTATGACACGATGATGACACAAATTAGAGCAAGTATGTGGCACAACAATAGCATTTGCATTTTTGGGGAGCATATGGTGCACACAAGTAGTGGGATCATGCAATGGATAAGATGAATCAAAATCTCCGAACATGTATGAGGAAACTATGGGGGTCTCCTCATGAGCAATAGTGGAAACATCATATGGAGAATATTGACAACATCCAAAACAATGCAAATCCGAAGCTAGGTGGTCAAGGCATGGCATAAGAGATAAATGATGCAAAGGTAGCATATCAATATCATCACAAGAAAAACAAATGCCAATAACCATGGGCTTGTCATCTATGCCATATGTGCAAATTGGGTTAATTTTAATGGCATATGCATAGTCACTACAAAGAGATTGCAAATATGACATATTGTTGATCTCATTCATAGCATATAACAAGTCAAGTGGATTATCAAACATGATGTGTCCGAGGGAATTATCACAAGAAATCCTATGTAACATGGCATCACGGCTAATAGACTCCACATGGCAATCATCAAACTCATCATAAATGGGTAAATCATTGCATGGGGAAGTTGAACTAGCATGAAGCATGACAATAGGTGGATCAACATCATGCAAGCAATCAATGTCAAGAATGTCCACTAGTGGGACTAGAGCATCACCTTCACCTATGTTACCTTTCTCTTTCCACTCATGTAGTGTAGGTGAGGTGGGAAAGACCAGATGGTGGTCATCATCTTCATCTTGATGGAACCATCTGGGGGGCGCATCATATTCCACCATGGCCATCGTCTTGTCCATAGGAAGGACGAATTCGTCGAGGATCGGCACGTCATCAAATGTGGGACCTAGCACCAAATGAGAAGGCACAATAGAGGTAGAGGTCAAGTCGTTAGTGTAGGAAGTGGCCTCACATGCCATATCAACCATCTCACTCTCTCTATATGGTGGCTCACTCACTCCCTCAAAATAGGTGCACTCAATGTCGCATATGGTGGAGTCACTCATCTCACTCAAGTGGTGGGGGTTGTGGCTCTCCTCACATGGGAATTGGGGCAACTCGTCATATATGGGGCTAGTGGTGAAGTCACTCTCACTCTCAATATGGTGGCAAAAGTCACTCAAGTCATCATATGTCGCCGTGGTCGAAGGGAAAATCCCATGCTCAACCATCTCGTAATCGTCGCCGTGGATGAAGGCCGAAGATGGCACATCATCACTCTCGCCTCCAAAGATGGAAGCAACATCCTCGCTCACCACCTTGTCACTCGCCTCCAAAGCTTGGTCTTCGAATGGCTCCGTAGTCGTAGTCGGTGCCGCACCATCTTGAAAAAGAGTCGAAGTAGACTCTGCATCATCAATGCCGCAAAGAGGGATGGCGGTGGAGTCGAACTTGGGAGCATCATCTTGGAGCTCGTTGGGCTTGGACATCGTGGTGGTACTAGCCTCATGCTCGCCATCTTGGAGCTTGGTCTTCGAGAAGTGTGCTTGCAGTGGAGAAGCCTTGGCCTTCATGAGTTCTTGTTCCGCCTTGAGAGCACCAATGTAGTTGTCGTCGATGGACTTGTAGTTCTCGAGGAAGATAGTCTTGGAGATGTCGTTGTCCAATCCCATCATGAAGTAAAACTTCATCAAAATGGGGTCGTCCACGCAGACACGTTGCAATGCCTTCTTCATCTCCTTGAAGTACGCGTCGATGGACTTGGATCCTTGTATGGTGTTCTCCAATTGGCGAAGAAGATGTTCCGTGTAAGTAGGAGGCACGAACTCTCGCCGCATAGCTCTCTTCGTCTTGGGCCAAGTCACGTTGATGCTCGTCGAAGTTGTGTGAAGCCACCATGTTGACGCGTTGTCGTGGAAGTTTCTTGTGGCGCACTTCACTTGATCTTCGTAGGGAACTTGATGTAGCTTGAGGTAGTCGTCCATGTTGCGCTCCCACTCGAGATACTCCTCGGGGTCTTGAGTCCTATAGAAAGGAATCGCGTGGTCGTTGTCGAGGTCGTAGTAGCTCGTGGAAGTCACGGACTTGAGCTTGGGAAGCTTCTCTTGAGGTGTGGGTCGGCGAAGATGCCGCAAGTCCGAAGGCGAAGATGCCTTGAAGCCACTTGGCGAAGATGCCAAGGTAGATGGTGAAGTCGTTGAGCGGTTGTTGATGTTGAGCTCGTGACCTTCACGTTCTTGTCGGTGATGGTGTTGATGCCGATGTGATCTAGTCATGGCACCGAACTCGTCGTTGTTGTTGTAGACCAAAGTAGACGTGCTTTGCCTATCCATCACAAGACTCGAGTAGAGGGTGAGTAGGAAATGAGATATACAATACCAAGATACAGTTTCCCAAAGTTGAGGATGTATCCCGTTTCACTCAAAGTGAAATGAAAGAATAGTGGAATTGGTACCAGACTTGTTCACTCACACCTACAAATTAAAGCTTATGGTGGAGTTTGGTGAGGATAGTGGCACAAAAATTTGATGCAAAAAGTTAGCAAGAGTCAATAATGTTGGAAAAGATTCACAAATTCGCAAGTGAAACAAGTAGACCAATAGCAAAATGTGGCACACGGAAACACACACACACGGATAGATAAATGGGTTCGTGCAACCAAGGAATGAGCACAAAATGTGGAATCCACGGAAAACGCTCGTGTTGCACAACTCAAGAGAGACGCTAGCACGATTGCTCAATAGGCGGATACGACACTTGTGCACAACCTATAAGATGCAAAATGTATGAACTTGCTATCCCAAGTATGCTATGTGTATGATGTTCCGGTGTTTCGCACACGATGATCCAAGATGATCAATATGATAGTATGATATGCAATGTGGCAATGCTATGGCTATTGCTTACAAGCTCTTTGCTCTCTTTTGCTTAAAAGCTTTTTTTTGTTTTTGTTTTTTTATGTGGCCACTATGCGAGATGCACAAACCAAGATAGCAATTGTGTATATGCGGGAACAATCTTGTGAAACAAGGGATGATATGATGATACCAAGATATGGTATGTATGCAATGGAAGGTGTATATTGATGACCACTAATGTGCACAAGTAACATTGCGGGTAATACTCAAATGGCTAGTCTCGATGGGCAAGTGACGCAAAATGGGCTAGAGGTTAACAATGCAATTGCAAGGGGTATATACAATGGTGTCGTCGAGGTTACCGTCCGATGATGATGATGAGAGGCGGTGTTGTCCTTGGTGACCCGTTCCTAATTAGCCGAAACACCTTAGGAAACGGAAAAACCACAACTCAAAATCTCAAGGACAAATGTCAAATGGTGGTAGCGGACAAGCGGTGGTGGTTGTGTCGAAGATGACAATGCGGAAGTGGTGGTGGTGGTTGATGATGAAGCACTCATCCCTAAGTAGCCGAAACACCTTAGGAGACTCAAGTCACAACTCAAACAACCACAAATGCTAAGGGAAACAAAAAGGTTAGGTTGCGGAAAGCTATGGTGGCTATGCGGATGATATGGTGGAGGGCCTAGGCAAACATGACAAATTTGACAAAATTTGATGGAGTCAAATGATGATGGTAGTATTTTTGTGGTATGGGGGGTGTCAAGAGCTTCAAAACGAGCTAAAGAACGTCAAAATCGGACTCCGGATGAATTAGTTATGGTCAAAACGGTGAAACTCGGAAAGCTTAAAAAGTGCGGGGCGGTAGTACCGCTTTGGGTGGGCGGAAGTAAACAATTAGTACCGCTTGGATGGGCGGTAGTACCGCTGGTGTCAGGAAAATTTTCGCAGATCAGGATCGGGGCGAATTTGGGGGCGGAAATGGATGATTTCGGGGGCGAAATTGGATGGATTTCGTGGATGGAAAGTGGTGAAACTTGGGGAGATGCTAGATCCACTCGAAACCAAGCAAATCCATGGATCAAATACAACAAAACCTCATCAAACCAACAAATCAAAAAAAAAAATTGGAGCTTTTTCTTGGTGGGGATTTTCGAAATTGGGCAAGAACACAACAAAATTAGGCTAGAGAACAAGAAGGGGGGCTCCAATTTCGTGAGAAACCATAGCTCTAGATACCATGATGTTGTAGGGTGGAACCCTAGGTGGAGATCTTTCACGAATTGGAGGGGAATCCCCAAGAACAAGAAGGACACAAGGGAAGAACACAAGAGAAACACTCAAGAACAAGTCCAATCACACATCCACTAGACTCACAAACACATGAGATCCACAAGGTACACGAACAATCAAAGGGAAATAAGATACATGTAGAGTTCATCCCAATCCTATGAGGAGAGAGGTCTTGATAATCCATAAGGATTCTTCTCTCGTGGGAGGTCTTGATAATCCACAAGGATTCTTCTCCCATGGGAGGGCTTGCATCCACTAGGGATCTTCTCCAAGGTGGAGGTCTCACTCTCTCAAGAGGAGAAGGTAGGAGCAAAGCTCACATACAAATGAGCTATCATATTTGCTAACCCTAAAATGGTGGAGGTGGAGGAGTATATATAGTCTAGGGCCACCAAGGGGTAAGTGAGGGGCGAAAGGGATACAAGGCCAAAGGCCCGCGGCTGCGCACAGGCAGGACGGTAGTACCGGACCACGGGCGGTAGTACCGCTTGTAAGCGGTAGTACCGCCCATTCCGGACTGGACAGTCCATTCTTCTTCCGTCTTCGCTTCCACGCTTCCCTCGCGGATGGTGTAGGCGTTTCTTGGCGCTTGCGCTCCTCCTCGACGTCTGTGAAGCTGCGACAATACCTATGCATGCACACGAGTGGAGTGTCAAGTAGTATACCATCCTCGAAGGTGTCAAGTGAACACGTGTAAAGGAGAAGATTCACCTTTATGTATGAGAAGTAGATGGCGCACGTGTCACTTGCCAAATGGGCTCTTGACATGGTGATGTCCGTAGGATGCTCCGCATCACTGTCTCTATGATCTAGCTCATGGAACAGGAAAAGAAATGACACAGGGCAGTTTACCCAGGTTTAGGCCACCTATCGGTGAGTGGCCGTATTCTTGCAATGTGGTGGATTGCCTCGAGGTGGGCTGAGGAAGAACTAGTACAATTGTTGAATAGCCTCACGAGGTGTGTTCTTGCTTGTGGTGGTGAGGGAGGTCTGAATGATCCGTCCCCTTCTATGTGGTGGCTAAGCTATATTTATAGAGGCCTTGGTCCTCTTCCCCCAAAATGTAGGCAGGAAGGGATCCTACAACGGCCAAATTTGAAGGGAGATAACTAGTACATCTTATCCTGACTAAAGGTGGTCTTCGCGTTCAAAGCTTCTGATCCCGATGCCACGGTGGCCTTGGTGATGACCTCCGTCCCGTCGTCCTGGCGATCCTGGTCTTGTTGCATGGAAATGGAAACCTTTGGTTGATTCCTCGGGACTCCGCGCCTGCGCTTGCCTCTTTAGCATCAAAGAGGAAACCCGTCGTCCTACGCCCGCTGGCGCCCACTTGGCCTTGGTCATCATGGCTTGCGTCATCCGAACCTCACGAGGTGGGGGCTTGCATAGAGATCTCCACCCCTCGAGAGCCAGCCTAGTGAGGCTGCTCCTCCGGGGGTCTTGATGTCGTCCCCCTCGCGTGGCTTGGCCCCTCGCGAGCATCTTTAATGTAGATGCTGACGTTGGGCAGTACGAGGCTGGTGAAGGACCCAAGTCATGGGTCGCACGCAGGCAAGTTTGGGTCCACTGGTTCCCAGAACGCCAACTGAAAGCGAAGGCGTAGCTGGCGCACATGAACACATGCAATGTGCGTGGATGCACTTGTGTATCCGGAAGGCACGGGAAAGCACCCCCCCTCCGATCAGCACATGCGGGGTGATGGTCTAACCTTAGCCATACCATCCGAACAACCGACTGAACTTCCCTTCGCACAGCCGGCTGAACTACCCTCCAGACATGCGGGTGGATGCAGCGCCGACGCTCCCAAGCATCGAACCCCATGCACCGCTAGCACATACCCATGTAGGGCGAACATTCCTAACCGACTGACTCCATTTTGGCATCGGGCAAACCAGGCCCCTTAACGTCCTAACAGGATAGGACCATGCACGAGCCGGTGTGGGCGGGTGTGACGGACATCCTCTCTGTCGCCACCAAACTTGCCCGGCGCGGGGCAATGGCACCAACATGTGGGTTTGGCCTCCCCATTGCATGTAGGACCGCGCACGGTACCTCGCACACGGGCGAGCCAAAAAGCACCATGACAGTGGCCCCATGCACGCCTACGGCCCATCTGTCATCGACCCCCGAGGTAGATCGAACGACACAAAGTGCCCAAGTGAGGCTCCCGCGGCATGCCACCGTGAAATGGGCAACGTGAAGGGCACTCTCGCTCGCGGAGGTGCCAAGGAGGCTGGTACTCTAGCATCCTTATAGGAGAAATTGGTGTACCGAATCCGATTATATGAGCCAAATATCTGTGATACTTTCTCACCGACAAGGTTAGACTAAAGGAGGATCTCAGAGTTGCAATGAAAATTCTGTAGTAGTGCTAGAAGAAACACTCCGTCATTCCAAGAGACTCATGGCAGGGTTTTATGCTTCATTGTTTAAACCCGACAAGAGAACAACAAGAACATCAGGAGAAATGTGGAAGGCTCAACAATTGAAAGAAGGGACAATTCCACCTCCCCTAAATTTGTCCCGAGCTCATCTTTACCCCTAATAAAAGCAATGCTCAACTATACCCCTATCCCATTAGATGACGTTATGGAAATACCCCTCCACACCGTTTTCGTCGAATCAAAGGGATTTGACTGTCTTCGAGACTTTTCCCAGACAAGTATGCCCCTCCGTACAAGTGGGATCTGGCCAAATAGTTATCTCTCTCACTCATCTTCTTCTACCTCCTGACGACGATAGGAGACATCAAGGCAGCAGAGCACCAACAATTTGGAGCTCCGAGAGGGAGGCACAACTGGGGCTTGTCCATGTGTACGTCTACAATGTCGTTTGTAAGCTCCTCCGCGGACAGTGAGGTAAGTAGATTCAGATTTAGGGTTGATGTTGGTTTTGGGGATTTCTCATCTAGGGTTTCGCGGGATGGGCCGTTATATGCGTCATTTTGGCTCGTAGGTGGATGGCTGTGGGATTGTGCAGTTCCAATCTGAGTTTTTCCTTCCGAATCCAACTTTCTAAGGCCTTGAGGAGCGCTCGAAGCACCGTTGCCCGGGGCACGGGCTAATTAATGACTGCCGTGTTTCTTGGGGTGGAGCAAGCACTGGAAGAAGGTTTTTGGGTTGTCCACTCGATGTAATTGACCTCAAAGTATCATTTGGTCCTCTATTTTTGTCGATTTGTTGCAAAGTTATGAATTTGACCTAATTATGTGAACTATGATCTCACAGCTTCCTGGTGAGTGTGAATGGGTTGCTTGGATTGACCCCCTCCCACTGAGCTAGTGGGGCAAGCTTTTGAGGAGCTCCATGGTGGCCTTGAACACAGTTAGATCGAAGCTAGTAGACTAGAGAGGAAGGTTATGGATCTGAGAAATGAAAACAAGAAAATGCAAGTGAAGTTGAAGAAAAGGAATGAGCTGATGAAAACAATGGGGTTTCTCCTTGTTCTTAGCATCAACATTGTGGCTAGTTTAGTTTCTATTTGGTCTAAGCAAGCCAATTAAGTGGCAATGTCAGTGCTATTTATCTGCTAGTGTGAACTAGATGTAATGCTGTAAATTTGAACATATGTAATTCTGTCATTTGTGCACTCTTAGAGCTAGTTTCACTTGGCAATGTAAACTTCGTGTTAAAATTGTCACCAACACTTTCATTTGGTATTGCAGAATTTGTGTTCACATTGCCAGCAATGATATTTGTGTTCACATTGCCTGCAATGATATTTGTGTTCACATTGCTAGCAATTTTGCTTGATAGTAACAAAACATGTGTTTCCACTATTCAGCACATAATGGCAGCAAAAGAGGCAATTTTGAGCACCTAGCAAGATATTTAGGGGCGAAACTTTGCAATCACAAGATAGCTAGGGGCAAAATATAAGCAAAAATCAGTAGTTCAGGGACCAAATTCATGCAATTTTAACAACATAGGGACATTTTGCATCACATGAAACTGGAGTAGGGGTAGTCCAGGGTAATACTTTACAAAACAAGACGGTCTTATCTAGCCCACCAGCCTTTAAACAATAGTTTGAGAACATTAAGACATCAGTTCAAACCCATCATTACAAACCAACATTAGTTTGACAACATCTAACATTAAACATAATAGTTTCCAATGCATGATCAATTCAGTGTGCCCATCTTGCTCCTAGTGTTGATTGCAGGATTAGCAGCATTGCTCCTTTTGCTCACAGTTGGTTGCATGCCGCCTTTCACCTTCTTCTGTGGTGAACCCCACTTTGTACCTCTTGTAGCTGCCTTTTTGAAATTATTCCTTGGGCTGAGAAACATGAACACAATCAAGAGTAGTCAGCACAATTATAGTTACAGAATTAATGCATTTACATGCAGTAAAAATATATTGCATACCTAGCAAGATCACTATCAACAACTTAGAGGTAGTAGCAGTTGGAGGAGAGCTAGGAGCAGCAGGTGAGCTAGTAGCAGTTGGAGGAGAGCTAGGAGCAACAGGTGAGCTAGTAGCAGTTGGAGGAGAGCTAGGAGCAGCAAGTGAGCTAGTAGCAGTTGGAGGAGAGCTAGGAGTTACTGTTCTGGCTCCTGGAGCTTCAGTTTGGGTAGTTTCTTCTAGAGCTTTAGTTGGCCAGTTGCTTCTGGAGCTTCAGTTTGGGCAGTTGCTTCAATAGATTCTGGAGTTTTAGTTTGGGCAGTTGCTTTAATAGATTCTGGAGTTTTAGTTTGGGCAGTTGCTTTAACAGATTCTGGAGCTTCTGTTCCAGCATTTTTAGCACCCCAATGCTCATCTTCACCAAAAGCAGGATCAATCGACTCTTTGTAGTGGGTCCCACGATGTCATAGTCTTCCATAATGAGAGAACTTCCTTCTCTTGCCTCCTAGGCCTTTTCCTTCGGACCATGCTCTTATTAGTCTTCCTTGGTCTACCAAGAGGTCTATTCTACACAGGTGCAGAGAGTTTAAACCCAGGGTAAACAATGTTCCACTATCGTTTTCCCTCCATTGCAGGCAAATTTTCAGCATAAGTGAGACTGAATCTTTTAACTGACTAAATTCATGCACATACGGATCTATCTCAATTACCGGGCCTCTCACTGAAGTAATGAAATAGAGAACATGTATGCAAGGTTGTCCAGTAATTTACCACTTTCTACAACTACATGTCGTTGCTTGCAGATCCACATGATACCTCCACCCCCTCTTCTCTTTGTCAATTGCAGTTACCTCTTCCTGAAATATACTTCTCCTCACAATGTTCATGTCCAAGACCTTGGACTTTAGCAGCAACGTTTTCATCACTTTAGGGACTATGATGTGCCCTACATAAGAAGCAATAGAAATGCTCTACCTCAGGTCAAATTTCTCCATCGAATATTGCCTGATCTTTTCAAACAGGTATACAATGTGCAATCCTTTCCATTTTCTTATCTTAGAATTAAATGACTCTGCAAGGTTATTATTCACATAATCTAACTCACTGAAAAGTGCCATGGCCCATATCTTGGTGTGTTGATCATCTAAATACCCTTTCACATGAGACTAGCTATACAACTGCCTCAGATGGTAGTTATGATTTTTAGTGCTATAAGTTAGGGAACATGGCCACAAGTTCTCATGAATTTTTTCGCCTTGAACTTCTTGGTGAAGTTCGCAGCAAGGTGCCTCATGCACTCCTAGTGCTCTACTCCTTGGAACACATCATCTACAACTGCTTCAAGTCCTTTACATGCATCAGTGTGTGTGACTAACCCTTCTTTGTGCCCTACTAGGTCCTTCAAGTGCTGGAAAAACCATGTCTAACTCTTTATGCTCTCTACCTCTAGAACACCATAAGCAACTAGAATGATCCAGTTGTTTACATCGACAACACAAGAACTTGCAAGTTGTCCTCTATACCTCCCATTCAGAGCAATGGCATCTACTGCCAGATATGGCCTACACCCATCCAGAAACCGTTTCCAGCAGGCCTTAAATGACACAAAGGCTGTCCTAAAACACTCCTTTTACCTTGTCTGAACATTTTTTTCAAACTCCACCGTGTGCTTATCAATGTGAACTACACTACCAGGTGATGCCTTCTCAACCTCATCTTTGAATGTATAAAGCAAATGAATACCTCTGGTCCACTTACCATATATGTCGTCCATGACCATTTTCTTACCATAGAAAACTCACATGTATGGCAGCTCAACCCATACTTTTTCTTTAGATCAGTTTGAAGTTGTGGCACAAAAATATTTGAATTTTCTTAACCCAATTCCTAACTGCATCTGCAACCCATCTACACTTTGCCGACCTCAACCTTTGCCTTCTTGTCAATCTAGGGCATGTGTGAGGATGTCTGTTAACTTTCACCTGCAATTACAATTAATAAGCATGTCAGACAAACAAATGAGCATAGAAATTGTGGAGTTGTATGCGCTGAAACAACAATTAACCTGCAATTAATATTGTTATTTCCTACTTGTTAGTACCTAAAATAATTTGATATATTCTCATTAAGGAGGCATGCATCCTCCACTTACACCTTGCATATGCATAGTGTCAGGGATGTTACTAGCAGGTATGAACCGGCTAGTATAAACCGGATTGTAGTGAATATGTGTAATTGTAATATTTAGTAGAGGCTACGACCCATGAGATCTTAGGCCCATGTATAGAGTTATGGTTTGTAAACCGCCCGATGATGTAACTTGAGAGATAAGGAAGAAAAGAGCAGAGACCGAGGCGGACACGAGTATGAGCCAGCCTCGGGACTCTGTAAACCGGACCAGGCGTCACCTCTATATAAAGGGACGACCCGGCGACGGTTCAGGGACACGAAAGAGACAACCCGTCGAGACAGGCAAGCAAATTGCTCCCTGTTCATCGACGCCCAAGCAATACCAAACCAAACTAGACGTAGGCTTTTACCTTCATCGAAGGGGCCGAACTAGTATAAACCCTCTGTGTCCTTTGTGTGCTTTTAACCCCTTCAAGCTAACCTGTGCGATGGTTCCATCATCAAGTCCGCTAAACCGGACATCTGTCGTGTTATTTCCACGACAATTGGCACCCACCGTGGGGCCTCCGCACGATGGTTTCGAGTTCTTGAAGGGCAGCTTCGAAGGGCTCAAGGGCTACGCGGTCGGCCGGATGACCAAGAGTCGCCGCGGCCGGATCTACATCGACGACGCAGGTTGGGGACCGGAGGCCGATTCAATCGAATACGGGTACCGGGTTCCCTTTGGTGGCATCCACGTCTTCATCGGCAAGATCGGCGAACCGGGACCCGAGCCGGACATCTTCCCCGACATCGTCGAGCCGGCTCAGCGTGCGAGATCGGCCCGGATTCAGCCCGCCCTGAAGCACGTCTTCGTTGGAGCAGTCCACGGGGTCCAAACCGAGGACGGATCGGAATCCGGTGGCGAAACAGTTGTCTACTGCGACGACGAGTCTTCGTCCGGAGAGACTGAGTCTTTGTATCAGTTGCAGGACGGCTGGTCTGAGGGTGAGTCCGACGGGAACAGTATTTCGGACCCCTTTGACCCGCCAAACCGGGTGGCTGTCTTTATGGCCGATTCACAACCCACGCAGCAATCCACGGTGAACGGGGCAACAGCAGAAGCTGGTGTAGGGGGGAGTGGCCAGGCCCTCTCACCCGCTGACGTTCTACCCACCTTAGTCGAGGAGTTCACAGCCCGGGCCATGGCAGATGTAGCTCCAGCAGACAAGGCGCAACATGATGCAGAGCTCCTTCAGTTAAAGGGCCGGGTTAACCAAGCAAGGGATGATCTGAAAGCAGAGAAGACTATGATAGCGATAAGGCAAGCAGAATTGAATGATCAGGCTTTTCACCTAAGGATGGAGCAGGCCTCTACATAGGGAGTAAGGAGTCGGAAGTACCAATCCCGTCTACCGCCGGTTTATGAAGCGACGGATTTGTTCAGGACGCCAGGGGCAGGGACTAGCAATAATCCAGCTTTAAACCGGAGGGCACCCCTAGCGAGGGACGAGCCGGTTCAGCAGCCTACTGCAGAGCCAGATCGACGGATCACATCTACACCTCACGTTCCTACCCCTCCGGGTCATTACTCGAATCCTTTGGACAATATCATTGCAGCTGCTTCATGCTTGGCCGCTTTACCTATTGAGGGGACGTCTCCGGTGGCATTGGAGGCACGCAGGGTTAAGGATCTACTCGACACGGCGTTGATACAACAACAAGCATATTCTCATAGCAGGGAGAGGTTACATTCAACACCACGTCCCAGCCGGAGTTACACTAGGCATTGGGAGGAACCGGAAGTGTCTAGTAGTGAACGCAGGCGGCATCAGCACAGACAGGATAATCCGGCAGGTGCGGCTGCACAAGCTCAGGATGTAAACCGGGTTAGGTCGATAGCCCGGGAGGAAATCCGTCAGACGACGCCGGTTCACACGACCACGACGGAGACAGGAGTAGCAACGAGTTCCTTTGGGGTACAGTGTCTTATCCCCGCTTTACGGAGCGTGAAGCTGCCCAAGGATTTCAAAGGGCCACATAAGGTGCCTAATTACACTGCAGATTTGGCTCCTGAAGCTTGGGTTGAGAGTTACGAGATGGCCATGGAGATGCTGGATGTAGATGAAGCGGCTTGTGCAAAGTACTTTACTATGATGCTTGAAGGTACAGCCCTGACCTGGCTAAAGGGTTTACCCCCAAATTCCATCGGGTCATGGGGAGAGCTACGTCGCCAGTTTATCAAAAATTTCAAGGATACATGCAAGCAGCCGATGTCAATAATGGATCTAGCAGCATGTGTGCAAGGAGAGCAGGAATCTACAAGTGCATGGGTGCAGCGAGTATCGGAGATCTTGCATTCTTCAAATAGTATCAATCCCAGTACGACAATAGTGACTTTAGAGAACAATTGCCGGTTTGAGTCTCCAAAACTAAAACTGGGACGACTTAAACGAGATTGTAACGATATGGGAACTCTCATGAGTGCCCTGGTGAAGTATGGGGACTCGGACAACACTAAGTACCCAGAAGCAGAGGGAGACAAAGCAGGGAAAGTTAACAAACCCGGTAAACCGGCGCAGGGTAATCCGGCTACAACAAGCTTCTTGGGCAAGCGAAAGGCGGAGGATGGCTCTGATTTCGTGGCCAATACCCAAGTTCAAGAGGGTTTCCAGCGCAATAGGGGCAAACCACCCCCACAAACCGGCGGAGGAAATGTTAGTTGGGATCAGGAGTTAAATCAGCCTTGTCCGAAACATAGCACAAGAGGACGACCAGCGAAACACACTATAGGGGAATGCATGCCCTTGATCGAAGCCATAGCGGGCCGCTTCAATTCTAATGACAGGCCTCCGAATGGTGGTTCAGGCTCAGGGTTCTATGGTCCGGGTCATCAGGGAAACATCTCCGGATCAGGATATCGGGGCAATGGCAATGGTTATCATGGCCGGGCCAATAATAAATATGATCAAGGTGGTTATAATAACCAGGGTAATCCACCGCATGGTCAGGGTGGCTACAATAACCAAGGCAGCCAACAGTAGGGCCAAGGTAATCACAATAACCAGGGTAATCAGCAGCGTCAGCAACAGCAGCCGCAATCCGGATATCAGAGTAATCCGAAGGAGTTGAGCAGTGGGCAATATCATGTGTTCACCACGAGCCTGTGTAAACGAGATCAGAAGGTTCTAAAGCGGGCAGTCCACGCGGTTGAACCGGCGACACCGCGATTCCTGCGCTGGTCAGAGCAGCCCATTGTATGGAGCAGGGAGGATCACCCGATGCGGGTAGATAATCCGGGCCATTTGGCCTTGGTGGTGGCACCAAGGTGGGAGGTTATAAGTTCACTAAAGTTCTTATGGACGGCGGCAGCAGCATCAACATCTTGTATTACGAGACCTTCCGTCAAATGGGCTTGACGGGTAAGAAGCTGAGGCAGTCAAAACACGGTGTTCCATGGGGTGGTTCCAGGTAAGTCAGCTTATCCAGTTGGGAAAATTGACTTAGAAGTTACCTTTGGAGATGAGGATGATTCCAGGTCAGAGATGATAACTTTCGAAGTCGTCAAGATCCGGAGCCCTTATCACGCTCTGTTCGGGAGGACGGTTTATGCCAAGTTTATGGCCAGACCATGTTATGTTTACCTACAGCTCAAGATGCCGGGTCACAAGGGCACAATCACGGTTCATGGAAGTCGCAAGGTTGCGTTGGAGTGTGAAGAGGGAGACGCTGCTTACGCGGAGGCAGTATGTGCTACCGAGGAGTTAAAATTTTATAAGGATAATGTTGATCCTGCAGATATGACCCCGTTGAAGAAGCCAACTACAAAGCATGATCCGGCGCTGAAATTTAAATCGGCAAAGGAGACCAAGCAAGTTGATTTTGTACCGGGCGATTCATCCAAGCAGTTCACGATCAGCGCTAACCTTGATCCCAAATAGGAAAGCACGCTCATCGAGTTTATCCGTGAGAACCGGGATATCTTTGCATGGAAACCTTCTGACATGCCAGGTATACCGAGGGAACTCGCTGAGCACAGTCTTAATATTGATCCGAAGTTTAAACCGGTCAAGCAGTATCTGCGCCGCTTCAACGAAGAAAGGCGCAAGGCTATAGGAGAGGAGGTGGCCAGACTTTTGGCTGCAGGGTTCATAGTGGAAGTTTTTCACCCAGAGTGGTTAGCTAATCCGGTGCTGGTGTTAAAGAAGAATGGAAAATGGAGAATGTGTGTGGACTACACAGACCTCAATAAAGCTTGTCCAACGGATCCTTTTGCTCTACCTCGCATTGATCAGATCATTGATGCTACAGCGGGATGTGAGCGGCTAAGTTTTTTGGATGCATACTCGGGATATCACCAGATCAAGATGGCAGTTAAGGACCAAGAAAAGACAGCTTTCATAACTCCTTTTGGTGCTTTTTGCTATGTATCTATGCCTTTTGGGATCAAGAGTGCCCAAGCAACTTATCAGCGTTGCGTGCAGAACTGTCTTAAGGGGCAGATAGGAAGAAATGTTCATGCATATGTGGATGATATCGTGGTGAAGTCAAGGAAGGAAGAGACACTGATAGAGGACCTCAAGGAGACCTTTGACAATCTTCGGGCCTATAAGATGATGCTTAATCCGGAGAAGTGTGCTTTCGGTGTTCCGGCAGGCAAGCTCCTTGGGTTTTTGGTGTCAAACAGAGGAATAGAAGCTAATCCGGAGAAGATCAAGGCAATCACGTCTTTAACAAAACCGGTTTGCATTAATGATGTTCAGCATATCGCTGGCCGGATCACAGCATTGAGCCGGTTTATTAGCCGTTTGGGGGAGAAGGCGATTCCGCTTTATCAGATGCTGAGAAAGACGGATCGGTTTATATGGAGTGATGAGGCAAATGCTGCGTTTGAGGATTTGAAGCGACAGCTGGCAAGGCCACCGGTCCTGGCTGCCCCTGTTGATAACGAACCTTTACTGTTATACGTCGCCGCCAACGCACGAGCAGTTAGTGTGGCGATCGTGGTGGAATGCAAGGAAGCAGGGAAAGAATATCCGGTTCAGCGTCCGGTTTATTACGTGAGTGAGGTACTCATTGAGTCTAAGCAGAGGTACCCACATTGGTAGAAGCTGGTGTATGGTGTGTTCATGGCAAACCGGAAGTTGAAGCACTATTTCCAGGGTCATCCAATAACTGTGGTTAGTTCAGCACCGTTGGGGGACATAATCCAGAACAGAGAAGCTACGGGTAGAGTGGCGAAATGGGCCATTGAGCTCAGCCCACATGAGTTAAAATATGTGCCACGCACCGCTATAAAATCTCAGGCATTGGTGGATTTCATCAATGATTGGACGGAATTACAAACACCTAAGGAGATGCCGGATCTTACTTACTGGACGATTCACTTTGACGGTTCAAGACAGTTAGAAGGCTCGGGGGCTGGAGTTGTCTTAACTTCCCCGTGAGGTGATAAGTTTTGTTACGTCCTCCGTTTATTGTTTCCTTGTACTAATAACGTAGCGGAATATGAAGCGTTACTTCACGGCTTGCAGATGGCAAAGGAGATGAACTTGAGCCGGGTCAAGTGCTTCGGTGATTCAGATTTGGTGGCACAACAAGTTTCAGGCAAGTGGGATTCAAGGGATCCTCTCATGGCTGCTTACAGACGAGAAGTGGAAGCAGTGGCTGGATATTTCAAAGGGTATCAAGTGGACCACATAGACCGGCGAAAGAATGAAGCGGCTGATGCTTTAAGCCGGCTGGGTTCTCAACGTAAACCGGTACCACCAAATACCTTTTTGGATGAGCTGCACAGTCCGTCAGTACAAGTACCATCCGAGGAAGACCTGGCTGTCCCTGATCCGGAGGCACAGTTGGTTGCAGCACTTCATGTTATTCCGGATTGGACGCTGCCCTATTTGGCGTATCTGAGCCAAGGAGAGCTGCCGGATGACGAAATAGAGGCACGACAGATAGTCCGGCGTTCTAAGTCCATGACAATTGCAAACGGGGAACTTCATCATCGCAGCGTCTCTGGAGCATTTCAGCGGTGTGTATCAGCCGAGGAAGGTTGTGAGATTCTTCGCGAGATCCATGAAGGGGATTGTGGTCATCATGCCGGTTCAAAATCATTGGTGGCTAAGGCTTTTCGACATGGTTTCTATTGGTTAACAGCTCATGCTGATGCGGCGGATCTAGTCCGGAAGTGTGATGCTTGTCAGAAGTTTTCGCGACGGGCTCTTGTTCCGGCACAAGAGCTCCGGATGATACCAATAACCTGGCCGTTTGCGACTTGGGGGCTTGATATGGTTGGACCCTTTAAGCGATCCCAAGATCAGAAAACTCATCTACTTGTGGCGGTGGATAAGTTTACAAAGTGGATTGAGGCAGAGCCTGTGAGCAAGTGTGATGCAGCCACAGCGGTCAAATTTATCAAAAAGGTAATTTTCCGGTTTGGCTTTCCACACAGCATCATCACAGACAACGGCACCAATTTATCTAAGGGTGAGATGGAAGAATTTTGTCAACGAGAACATATTCGCCTAGATGTATCTTCTGTGGCCCACCCTCAAACCAATGATCAAGCTGAAAGAGCAAACCAGGAGATTTTGCGAGGTATCAAAGCCCGGCTTATGACTCCCTTGCAAAGAACCCAGGATGTTGGGTTGAGGAATTACCGTCTGTCCTTTGGAGTATCAACACTACGCCAAACCGGTCCACATGTTATACACCTTTCTTTATGGTATATGGTGCTGAAGCAGTCCTTCCAAGTGATATCCGTCATGATTCACCAAGGGTGACAGCCTATGTTGAAGCGGCCAACGAGCAGGCGAGACAGGACAGTTTAGACTGGCTGGATGAAGAGCGTGATATAGCAGCGGCACAGTCTGCGATTTATCAACAAGACTTGCGCAGGTATCACAGCCGCCGGATCAAGAGCAGGACATTCCAGGAGGGAAATTTAGTACTCCGGCTCATCCAAGACCAAACAGATATGCACAAGTTATCCCCGCCTTGGGAAGGGCCCTTTGTGGTCAGCAAGAATCTGCACAACGGTTCATACTACCTGGTGGACGTTCGAGAACACAAGGACTCACGGACATCGGAAGAGGAGACAAAGAGGGCGTGGAACATCACCCTCTTACGGCCCTATTATACCTAAGCCATGAGCTCCACTATATCCTATGTATATATTATGATTAATGAATAAACCGGCACCCTCGGTAAACCGGGGGCTCAGCCTTTTTTCCAACACATATATTTTATGAGGACAACCATATATATATTATCATCTGTCATATTTCAAACATATCGATCGGTTTAAAGCTGATTTTGCAGAATATATACTTAGAAGCAATAAAACTCCCTGAAGAGCGTAAGGTCACATCCGGCTCAAAGAGGACGCTTCATGGAAACCCTCTGGATGGTAATCCATCCAGTGATTGGTTCAAGATTCACCCATGGTTCTATGGAACCATGGAAGCCCTCTGGACAGGCGACAGCCATCCAGTGATTGGCTTATTATTTACCCATGGTTTCATGGAACCATGGAGGCCCTCTGGACAGGCGACAACCATCCAGTGATTGGCTTATGATTTACCCATGGTTTCATGGAACCATGGAGGCCCTCTGGACAGGCGACATCCATCCAGTGATTGGCTTATGATTTACCCATGGTTTCATGGAACCATGGAGGCCCTCTGGACAGGCGACATCCATCGAGTGATTGGCTTATGATTTACCCATGGTTTCATGGAACCATGGAGGCCCTCTGGACAGGCGACAGCCATCCAGTGATT